>OZ005650.1:240703875-241196375 GCA_963930645.1 Salticus scenicus | reverse complement strand
TTAAGCTTAGAGGTATTTTAAAGATATAAACAAAATGTGAACTTTTGTCATAAATTGACTAAAAAACGTAATAAGAAAAAGTATAATCAAAGTAGATACTAAGTTTTTTTTTTTTTTAGCAAAAAATTATGCCAAAATGAATGAGTAAAATTAAATTAAAAGGCATCGCCAACATGGCTGCAAAAATTTAAAAGTTGCCGTAGGGGTCCTATATTAAAGCTGTCCTGTCCGGGGAAATATGAAAACTGGGTCGTCAAACATGAATTTTATTTTGAAACTTTTCTTTGAATGAGTTGGTTTAACTATCATGAGCGTTTCATCCCACAAAAACTAATAATGATTTTGCTTCTGATGAATTAAAATTAAAATTTGGTGGTACAATTGGTATAAGACTCATAGGTTTCAAATTTTAATGGTAAATAAAAAGAAATAAAAGAAATTACTAAAATTTCGCATAAATTGGGAACTCATTATTAGTTTAAATATTATAATTTCGCATTAAAAGAAAGTCAACACCACGTAACTTTCTTGTACATCTATTAAATTTTACATATTGTCATGAAAACGTTAATATCTTTGTGTGTTGTACATAGACAGTAAATAAACAGGCAGGTTATAGTCGATGAATGAACTTTATTCGACGAATATTCCCGAAACAATGCTATAAAACCATTTATCGTACCACAGAAGTGACGAAAATAGCATTATGTACAGAGAACGAATATCACATGTTCAGGTGCAGCCATTCATAGTATTTTGATGACAAAAGTATAGCTCAGAATTTAATGGAACCTATTCGTGTGCAGATGTAGTTTCCTTTTACACTCCTTGACAAAAGTTATTGGTGAAAAATCGATTGATTCTACCAAAAAATCTAGTTAAATCCATTTCAAATTGAGACAGGGTTTCCAGATTTTGACAACCCTAAGCTATTACATTTCGTGAAAACGTCTCGCTAAAATCGCCAAGTCGCCAAGGTCATCGTCAAGTTTATTACCAAGGCGACCTCCATTAAAGCCAACAGATTGCTGTCATATCCCTCGAGCTTTGTCCTCTCCGTGGATTTCTATTGCAATAACAGTTCTAATACAGAAAAGAAGTTTTATATTTGTAACAATATTAGTACGAGGGCTCTGTTGCTAAAGTTGAAATCTCTAAAATAGGGGTCATATAATGATGAAAATGTTAGAATTTTCGTGAATATCTGTAAAATGGTATGTCATAATATGATATTTCTAAGACGGTATAGTTACTAAAAAGAACCGGACACATCTAGATTTTATAAACAACCCTAAATGCAAATTTTCGATGTTCTATGTCCTATAATAATTTTTGAGTTATGGCGAGATACACAAATGCACACACACACATACCATATATAGACGACAAACATCATATTAAAAAACTCGCAAATCACAGTTATCTCTAAGTAAGAGATCATATCATGACGAAATTCGAAGATGTGAAACTAAATGTTATAACGAATTCAAATATAAATTTTCAATTTTCTACGAACAATCATTTTTCAGTTATGCAAAATATAACATCCGTTTCCAACATCAATGCAATCAATGTCCTTCGTTTGGTACAATGAAGTAACTAATTAAAATAAATTAAGCTATTTGGTTTTTTGATGGGAAAAAAATAATTATCCAGAATGTGCAGTCGGAGAAAAAAAAAAAAAAACGCAACACTCAACTTAACTTCGTTGCTAATGGATGTAGAAAAATGCAATAGGTATCACTCGACGGGGAATTGTGAGTAGTTTCAGAAAATGAACTGAAATTTTGAATTGGGGGTCGTCTACATATTAAAACATGGACCAACTTTGATTTTTTCAATGGTAATGCCCCATTTTTATTTTATATTTGAATTTCTGGGATCGCAACAACGCGAAAAAGTATATTGGTTGTATATTTTACTTATTTTTTCACAGAGTTATAAGCGTTCAAAGTTTGAAGGTGCTAATGTTAAATTCATATTTCAAACTTTTATTAATATCTTCTCAGAAAATAACGCGAACGATATATTTTTTTTTTTTTACAAGATACAGTGAAGAAACCCAAACATAATCCATCATTACTTTTGATTCTGAAAATATTTTTAATTCTGAAAAATATTAATAAATTCATATTCATAAAAATTATGAATTATGACCTATATTAATTTTTACATAAAATTAATCCTAATGCTGAAAAATATGGGTGTGCAAATTTGCAGCTCATTCCAGTTATTAGTTTTCGAGATATAAATAAATCTTTCTTTTGGAGTGGTTTAGGGGGGCCGTCTCTTATAAAGTTTTCCATGAAAGTTAATTTATTAAGTTTGTTAACTCAGTTAAGTTAACTTTGTTAGTAAAGTCATTAATTTTCATAATTCTTTTTTACCTGAAAGATTTCCGGTGTGAAACATTAAAATTTTATCTGTTTCTTATAGGATCTTAATTTTATTTTTCTACATTTACTGATAACCCCCTAACACATTTTTGATTATAACTCTATAAATACTAAAGATAAAATATACAAACAGTATACTTTTCCGCACTGCCAGACTCTCAGAAATTCGAATATGATGTCAAAATTGGGTGTTGCTATTGAAAAAAAATCAAAGTTGGCGCTCATTTCAATATGTAGATGAACCCTAATTCAAAATTCGACAACATTTTCAAAAAGTGCATTTAATTTCCTGTTGAATTATGTGTATTAGATGCTCCTGCGTTAATTAATAACGAAAATACAGTGGGTGTTGCGTTTTTTTTTCCCCGACTGTACATACAAGGTGGTACAAAAGTAATAAAGGAAACAAGAATCCTTATAATTGTATTCATAATTTTCCTCTCTTCCTTTATATACGTATATATACATCTATATTATGATAACAATAAGAATGAGAACGAAAAAAGTAAATAGATGAACAATTTGCCACAAAAACCCACAAAAGCAAAAGTGACCAGTTTATTATTATTATTATTATTATTATTATTATTATTATTATTATTTAGATTTGAAAAATAGAATGCTCGTTTTAAATTAATTCCAATGAAAACACAAAACATTGAAGGGGGAAAAAAAAAAAAAAGCTCAGAATGTAGAGGTAATGTATTAGGATTCACCACTCCCAACACTGACTGAGCTAAAATATGCAAGGCTTCATTTTTCGGTAAGCGATATTCCACAAAATACACAAAAGGTGACCCAACCTGGAAAAAAAAAAGAAATATAAGAAATAATATAACCTGCAATTAGAATAAACATTGTTTCACGAGAAATAAATTCATAAAGCAGGTGCATAAAAACACACTCATTGCAAAACTAGCTTGATTTCGGAATACTGTAATTACACTGCTCGGCATGAAAATTGCCTTTGACTCCATTTCAGCATATTCTTATGTAAAATGACCTCCTGAATCCGAATAGGATGCCCTTTTTGCCCTATCACCCACCGTTTTTTAGGAATGGCCCCCTATTTTTATCATTTTTCGGTGATTTTATGGCTATAAATTTGATTTTTTGAAGGGAGGAGGATTATTTTAACCGTTAAATATCTTCTGAGGGGCTACAGAGTTAGAAATTTCTAAAACATAGACATTAGCAACAAGGGATTTTTTTTTTTTTTTTTTTTTTTTTTGGGGGGGGGGGGGCTGAAATTATGCATTACATATCTTATATATTTTTAATCTGTTATTAATGTTATTTTTTAAACTTTATATATTTTTGTTTTTAGGTGTTAAATTAATTATTTTTCATTCTTCAAATCCAATTCATGATCATAAAATTGTCGAAAAGGGAAAGAAATTGAGGGAGGGGGTGGTGTATCTGGAAAACGGTGGGTGACTGGGCAAAATGGGGGTCATATTCGGATTCAGGAGGTAATTTTACATAAGAATCAGCAAGAATGGTATCATATCTCGAGTTTTTTTTTTTTTTTTTTTTTTTGCAGAGCAGTGTTATTAAAAAGTATTGGATTCTTAACTAATATTGGATTCGTAAATATTTTCAACTTCTCGTTTTCGGTAGATTTACAGGTTTTAAGATATTCTGAACATGATTTGACCATTTTTAGAAAATTCCCGTCTGTCTTTGTGGGTGTCTGACGAAAATTCTCTATCAACTCTAGCTCGGGTACTAATACACAGAATTTTATGAAAGGCTATATTTATTTGCATCTTGACATAAACTGGTGTATATCAAGTTTACGGTGTATCTTACTGAACAGGTAACACTATCATCCTGTTTTTCCCTAAATTTTCATATCGCAGCCTAGGACACATACTCATTTGAATGAATGTACACAATGAGGAATAAAAATTCAATATCAAGTTTTCACCTGATTTACACGTTTTCCAAAAAAGTATTTTTTGGCACAGTGTGTGTAGTGTGTGTGTGTGTGTGTGTGTGCGCGGAATCTTCTGACTATCATATCTTCGAAACTAATAAAGATAGAACCACGAAACTTCAGAATTGATACAGGCCTGGTGTACAGATGAATTTTCCAAATTTTGGTGAAAGTTGAAAAACCGGAAGCGGGTCATCGGAAAATGGAAATGGGACCGTAAGTCAGTATCTCAAAAATGGCTCTAACGATTTTCTTCAAAGTTTCTATATAAACACTCTATTAGATGTCCTTTAGAATGATATATTTGGTTATTTCAGGAAAATTGATAAGCGTCCTGTATAAATAGATCAATTTCAGGTCTCGCAAGAGACCTGAGACCCTCGCAAGAGACCTCGCAGTCTCCTTTTAAAACGACTGTACGGATTTTATTTTTCAAACTCACCATATTAACTCCTTTTAAATGTCCTTTTGTACTTAATTATTGTTTTACGGTCAATAATTGAGTATATTAAGTTTTGGTAAAACTTGGTATCTCAAAAACGGCACTAACGCTTTTCTTGAAAATTGTTACTTCAACCCATTTTAAATACCCTTTTTCATGTATTACGTGGTTATTGCAGGAAAATTAACGGTCATCCTGATTAAGTAGTTCAGTTTTAGATCTCAGAAATTGATGCTAATTTACTGTATGAGATTAAAATTGTGTGCATTTACCACGAAAAATCATTTTGATAAAGAATATTTTTATTAAATAATTTGCACTGCATGAACTTCTTTAATAAAATAAAGAATAAAAGCTTTGTGATGGCCTCAACGTACTCGTTTTATAGACGAAAAGCCAACAGGACCTCCTGCAGTTTCAAAATTATGTTAAGCATGAAAGCATGAACCACGTTTAGAGCTTGCAGACAGCTAGTAGACAGTGCTCTCCCTTTGACTTCCTGTTCATCAACTTCCAAAAAAAATATTTGAATATTGGTGGAATTCATATGTATTTTTTCCGATACGCAACAAAATGTTTGATTCAAAAATCATGTACTCAGTATTTATAGTTATTTTAAAAATTCACAAAAAATATTTAAGATATTACGCATTGCACAAAGTTTTCAATTCTATAAAGCGGATTTCAACTTGTTTAACCCTTTAAAGGGCAATTTAATGGCACTTATTTAGTATCCAAAGCCAGCAGAATTTACGAGTAAAATTAGAAGAAAATACATAAATTAATTTTTTCCCAATAAGGTATAAAATACTCCACTACTAATCTTTCTGTGTGCCTTTTATTTATTTTTATTTTTTGGTCTGCATTCTGACTTTAGTTGAAAGGAGCGAATAGACATGAAATTTTAAAATGTCCATTACTAATATTATATGAAATTTTCTATTAAAAATAAATCTTCCACCAGTGGTCCAAAGGTTCTGCTTAGACTTGAAAAAATTCACTTCATCTTCATCATCACGTTGCTTGAGGAATACCTACGGTACTCGAAACTACAGCTTACCTCCACTTGAAGATGTTGATTCTTAAAAATTGACTTGCATGATCAATTATATCGGTGGTTGCAGCTAAGAGAGTTCTGTGGATCATCGATGTGATGAAATGATGCAAATGTCTGTGATGAAGAGGAGAAAAGAAGGAATGCGGGGCGGAAGAGGGGGCTATCTAACAGCTATAACCACATGAGGGCATACTGAAAAAGGGTAATAAAATAATTCACTTGCCACTTGCCACAAGGTGACAAAACAAGTGGAGACTTAAGAAATTAAATAGCTCGTCACTTTTTTTTTTTTCTTCGGAAGATTTTTAAGCAAGAGTTTCTTTAATTGACCATATAAAAAATCCAGTATTTCAGCAATTTAAAGTAAATTTAATCACATAGAATAACATATAATCACACATTTCTGTGATCAGATACGAAAATAGTTCCAATTTTGTTGATTGACTGTAAAACAATTGCCTATTTCAGTAATCGTTGACGAAAAAAAAAAAAAAAAAATCATATATTTCTGCAATCACTTGCAATTAAACGTAATTTGTATCAATTAGCGATGGAATATTTCTGTACTTCGGTAAAAGGCCTCTAGAAGGTTACGTCTTATTTGTAAATAGCCCACCCCCCCTCCAAAAAAAAAAAAAAAAAAAAAAAAAAAAAAATGAAATTTTTTTAAATTGACTATTAAAATTTGTCATTTTTCAAGATTTTTTATACGAAAATTTGTATACGAAAAAGAACCCTTCACGAAAGTAGACGACCTTGAAATGGACCACACATATGTATCGGAAAATTTAAAACTGACCTATCACAAAAATTGGCAAACTTAAAACGAATCTTTTAAAAAATGAACTTTATACACCACACATGATTTAAAAGTATTTACATAAATCGCTGGGCTCGAAATTTTTATTTACTGACGTATTAGACAATACCAGCCACTTAAATCGGTAAATACTAAATACCCGCAGTCGTTTCCATTCGTACATAGGGTACATTGAATTATTCCTAAAAGTTTCTTTTTAAAAAATCGGACGAAAATATTGTTTATTTCGGCAAAACACTTCGCGAAAATGTGGTAAATAAGTTAAAAGGATCTACTGACCACTGGTCTGAAATTTAATATTTTAATTTTCTGGTATAATTCTACTCTTAATACTAGCAGACGGGAAGTTCTGGATTCGAATACAGGATGCGATCGTCGACATAGACGTTTAGAGTATTCCGAGGTTTTCTCCAAACTCACATAAATATGTTTTAGGTCCCCTTAGAAAAACCCCATGGAGGGCATACCACCCAGGCCTAGAACCCTCTTGTAATGAGGAAGTTACTAAGCCTAGTCCTTTAGACCCTAGACCAACCAGTGCAAACACCCTCCTGAACGGCCTTAACCCTTACAACCCTCTTATAGAAAATAATATGTGTGATTCTTAGATTCCCAGGCCAAGATCACCCTATTCTGCTTCCAACCCTACATCATCCTTATTGAAAATAATATATGCGATTCTTTTTACAATGACATGCAAATTCATTTTTATAATTTTAAAATTGAAAATTTATCATTATATATTTCATAATCGTGATCTGCTGTTTTTTCTACATAAAACAATTTACTCATCATTTAAACGACAATATCATTACTGAAAGCGTACTATTATATAATCAATGCTTTTGTTAGATACTGCTGTCGAAAGAAAAAATAATATACGTGTCAGGTATATTTCAAAAAAAAAAACTTAATTTATGCTATAAATAAAGATATTAATATGAAACTTTTATGACAGATTTCTGATATCCACTTTCTAATACAAAAGAAATGGTTTATAGTGAGCAATCAATATACTGTCGAAATATTTCAAGCAAGTCAATATATCTGTGTTACCATAGAAACGAAACAGCCAATGTCCAAGAAAATTTGCGAAGTTCTGAAACGTAAGTAAATAGAACTCTAAGCAGTTCTAGTTCCATTTTCTCTTAAAAGCTTTCTATTTTTGGCGGGCACATATTCTTATTAAGAAGCTAAAAATTTTATAAAGTTTTCCGAGAAAAATTATGTTTAAAAAATAATAAAAAATTACGCTACACTGTTAAAATTTTCTTTCTTCTAATGTGTTAGCTTAAGACTTTTTTTCTTTTTTTTTTCTTTAATGAGGATGATATTTTCTTCAACATTAATTTCTGAATATTTATTTTTTAAAAAAAATTTGTATGTATACAGATTGTTTTGCTATAAATATATGAAAATTGTTATTGCCGTCAAAACGAAATGTAAATTCGAAAGCAGAGAATTATGCATATTAACAAAAGCTCTATCAGTAATTTAACGTATTATCTTGACAACAATGAAAAAGAAATATTATATTTAAGGTAATTCGTGGGGGAAACGCAAGTGTTTGCTCCTAGCACTTTTATGTGTCAACAGATGATAATACTGACCAGTAATGTGTGAGAAGTCTTGTGCTTGTCCCAGTGAGCGCGTGGATTGTGAACTTATCTTAATTTATCGCCTTTAATCTATTTTGTATCTCGTGAGCCTTAAACCTTGTGAGTAAAGTTGGTTTAATATTCGGTTGCTTATATTTAAAGTTCGTAAATCGATGTTTTATTTTATATAAGATATTATCAATAGAAGTGGATTCCTTATTCTATTACACACACAAGGAAAGCAGAAGTGGCTTTAACCTAGCAGCAATACGAAAATAAGTGTGTGTGGCATATTCAACCCCTACTTGGAGGAAGACGCAACATGGTTCAGAAATAAATTAAATAACATTTATGTTTTATTTTATATATTGTATATTAGAGTGTAAAATATAAATGGAATTAGTAAGTATAATTTATAATATTATAATAATTACCCTTTTTATAATATTATTTTAATAAACTTTCAAGACCTCAATTTGGATCTCTCCTGAATATAGCTTGAGCTTGGAGCAAGGCAACTACAGTAAGAAAAGGAACTTCTGTGATTTCAGCTACTGGGATTTAACCCCCTAATTCGCAAGCAATCCCAAGAACATGCGTTTGTTATCTCTGATGGTTCCAGCAGTGATTCAGCCATTGTTTTTACAAACGACGCATGTGGCAATAGGCCTGCACCAGCAAATGCTTCTACCACCAGAGCTAGAGTCAGTCGACTGTCACAAGCAGTTGCCTGCACCAGCACAGGAAACGGTATGTCTATAGAAGCAATCAGTCCTATTCTTCAAGTCAGAAAGCCTAATCCATTCGGACGTAAGAAACAAACAACAATAGTCTTAACTGCATCAGAGAGGAGAAAAACTGTGCGGGAAAAGGCAAAATAAATAAATAGTAACCTTCAAAAAAAAAAAAAAAAAAAAAAAAGAAGGACAGAAAACAATGAGGCGTGTATGCTCGTGCTCCTCAAGTGAAGAAATTCCTTTGGATACCAGTGGCATCAGTTTCGATGAGAATAAAGATGATTTTTTTTCTACGTGTAAATGATTCTTTTACGCTAAAAAAGGTCTCAAATAAGATTGGATTCAGTGCATCAAATCCAAGAACTGGTTGTACGAAGATTGCAATGGTCATCATTTGCACTGAATGAAATGTTGTGCAGGTTAGCTTTCAGACACGTACCTTATTAGTTTTAGCAAAGTAAATTTCAAAAATAATATTTCAGTTTACAAATTCATTTGTTTCTACATAGTTATTGTTAATTCATGTATAATGTTCCAATGTTTCTCTTATTTTTCTTATTTACTATGGTATAGCATCTTACCTCATAACTGGTGACATCTTCCTCATACATATGGGTGAAGATGCCAAAATTACACGAGTTTATTAAACATTAAATTTGTCAATCGTGTACACACACACAAACTGGGAAAGGAATTAATAAGCATACATAATTTCTTAAACATTGAAGAGTATAATGCATTTTTTCATTATTATCATTTAAATTTTTAGCTGTATTAAGCAAAACATCCTTATATATGGCGTCTTCCTTATCTTATTCATTATAATAACAATGATATTTATGTTATTACATTATTATTTGAAAATACACGCACTGCATTTTAAGTAATGTTGTGCGTAATCCAATTCGAAAAATTAAATTTATGTAACTAATGCATAAATTAATGTATATACATACATATATATATATATATATATATATATATATAGATAGATAGATAGATACATACATATATACATATATACATATTATATGATATGTTCATCGCTTAACAATTAAAAATACAATCTGTTAGTTCAACGATCTAAAATTCAACCATAACAAATGCTGCATCGCCATTTTATGTGAATTATAATGTATAAATTTTAGCAAAAGTTAAATTGCGAACATCAAAATAGAAATAAGAAACATTGCAAAAAAGCATTTACAAGACAATAAAGAATTGTTTTCATCTGTTGTGTAGTAATCTAGATAGTAAAAAGTAAAAACTTAAATAATCGATGTAAATTACTTTGCTATTAAAAGATTATTTGAAACTTAGGGTGACTGTACCAATAAGTGTGTAGTGTAAGGACATTTTCTAGCTAACGTTTTGTGTACTGTTCTTAATTTCTGATGCTGTAATTATAAACAGTGGTCGGTACATCATTTAACTCGTTTTTACATACATGACTGTATTGCGAAAGCTGTTTAATTAAATCTTTTTAGAACTGAGGGCTTATTAATCTCAATCTGAGATTTTTGCGTTGTCGTTTTCGATAGTTGGACATTTGTCGAAATCTAAAATTTATCGAAAATATAATTGAATAATTTGAAAGCGATGTTATAATTTGAAAAAAGAAAAAAAAAACCAATAGTCCTCCGTCCTAAACTAAATTTTGCTTTTGCCAGAATTTTATCAAAATCTTTTTTTATTATTATTATTAATGAAAGAAAAAGAAAGGCAAATTAATAATAATCAGTATCGTTACAAGCGATATCGAAAAAGTTTTTTTTTTTTTATATATATATATAAAATTTTGAATTAGGAAATAAGAAGTGCGCGAGCAATATGAAATAAAAATAAGTAAAAAAATGAATTTAATTGTTTAATTTTTATATAAAACAAGATCGCGTGCTATCTTAAAAAGTATATGTAAAATTTTAAGTTTAATTTTTCTGGCAACAATTATAAATTAAAATAAATAATTTAATGAATGTTTAGAAGTTAGAATTTCTAATTTTAATTATTATTAAAGCTACTAAAAATAAATTGAAAATTGACATGAAATGGAATTGTAAATTCTTTCTGAAATTTAAAATAAATTCCTTCACTAGACTACATAAACACAACTAATTTTAATTATTATTTTTTTTAGTGCTAGAGGCCTATTTCAGTCGGTACAGTTGTCGAATTTTTATAATACACTCTTAATTAGTGCTAGAGGCCTATTTCAGTCGGTTTATTGAATGGGGATTTATTGAATGAAGTCCCCCCAAGGCACGACTTTGACATGAGTCCCCCCCAGGCACAACTTTGACATGAGTCCCCCCCCCCCAAGGTACCCCTATTTCAGACGGTACAGCGTTGTCGAATTTTTATAATACACTCTTAATACTGCTAAGGGCCTATTTCAGTCGGTTTATTGAATGGGGATTTATTGAATGAAGTCCCCCCAAGGTCCAACTTTGACATGAGTCCCCCCCAAGGTACCCCTATTTCAGTCCGCACAGCGTTGTCGAATTTTTATAATACACTCTTAATAGTGCTAAGGGCCTATTTCAGTCGGATTATTGAATGGGGATTTATTGAATGAAGTCCCCCCAAGGCCCAACTTTGACATGAGTCCCCCCCCCAAGGTATCCCTATTTCAGTCGGTACAGCGTTGTCGAATTTTTATAATACACACTTAATAGTGCTAAGGGCCTATTTCAGTCGGTTTATTGAATGGGGATTTATTGAATGAAGTCCCCCCCCCCAAGGACCAACTTTGACATGAGTCCCCCCCCCAAGGTACCCCTATTTCAGTCGGTACAGCGTTGTCGAATTTTTATAATACACTCTTAATTAGTGCTAGAGGCCTATTTCAGTAGGTTTATTGAATGGGGATTTATTGAATGAAGTCCCCCCAAGGCACAACTTTGACATGAGTCCCCCCCCCAAGGTACCCCTATTTCAGTCGGTACAGCGTTGTCGAATTTTTATAATACACTCTTAATAGTGCTAAGGGCCTATTTCAGTCGGTTTATTGAATGGGGATTTATTGAATGAAGTACCCCCAAGGCACAACTTTGACATGAGTCCCCCCCCAGGCCCAACTTTGACATGATTCCCCCCCCCAAGGTACAACTTTGACATGAGTCCCCTCAAGGCCCAACTTTGACATGAGTCCCCCCCCCAAGGCACACCTTTGACATGAGTCCCCCCCAAGGCACACCTCCCCCTCATTGGGAAAAAGAGAAAAAACGTTGTTTTGCGGCTATAAGACAGTTTGGACTTCCAACGTTATTTGTTACAATATCTGCAGCTGAAACACATTGGTTTGATTTAATGAAAACTTTATCATGGAATTTAGATGGTCACGAATTAACTAAAGAAGAATTTGTCGATATTAACAAGTTTAGCAGTAGGCCTCTGGCACTAAATTAAAATCTGTCAATGTCAGATTTTCATGTTTTAAATAATGAAATAATGTCGTGTCTGTATATTTTTTTTTAGAAATACCACACTTATGTTTAATTTAATTATTTTATTTTTTTTACTCGGAACGTTAGTTTTTCAAAAAGTTTAAATTGTGCCAGTAGTGGACATTTCAAAACCTATTAGTGAACAACCTTTCTATTTGAGTAGTTGACAGTTTTTAATTTTTTTCAGAAAAAAAAATAAAATAAAATAAAATGCGAACTAACTGAAATTGTATAGTGAACTAATAAGCGGTATTATCTGCTTCTTTAATGCCTTGCGATAAAGAATATATATATATATTTATTTATAAACTTTTAACATAAACTGAAAACAAATTGTCCCTGAAAATTTTATTAGCTTTAATAACCTATATTTTTTCCTTAATCCTTTGCGCTCCTATTTAATTTTATTCCTCTGGTCAGTGTTGTTAAATTTAGGGACTTTTCTATTCAATATTCACCCTTAAATTTAACTGTAACGGTTGCCTAGTCAGTTCGATGGTTATTCGTCCATTATGTATATCAAAGATCACTCCTTAAAATTATTGGTGAAAGTTGAATAAAAGAGTTTCTAAATTTTGTGACACTGTTTAGAGCGTTTTAGTGCGTTAAGGCCGGCAAAGGGTTAAAATGAGTCTTAATTTTTAAATAATATTTAAATCATTCCCTTGTCTGATAATCTTATAACTACGAAGTCTAGCCAGTCTATCTTTCAATCATTTGCTGGAACTCTTTGTATCCCCAAAAATGCAAATATCTTTCAAAAATTTCGAAATAATAATAATAATAATAATAACCTATTATAAATATATTGAAGCACTCTGAGTCAATTTTGAGTGAAATGAACTGTTATTATGTTCCACATTTTGAATTCGGGAGAATACTGAGCTCTGTCCACTACTGAATCCCGAGTCAAATGAGCCAGTTGTAGACAGGTCTGTTCAATACTGCTCATGATAACATGTTATGGTATTAATAGTGTACACTCATAAAACTATCATATGTTAATACAAAATTAAAACTTTCGGCACACTAAATGAATTCTGTATACTTAGTTTATTCATATAAAAGCAATGGGTATAAGAATTCAGTTAAACACACACTGAAAAAAAAATCTGCTAAAAAATAGAAAATGTCTGTAATTTTCCTAAAGAAAACTTGTTTTCTAAAATTACAGAAATTTAATTTAAAATTACGTATGAGCCTGTCAAAAGAAACACTTTTTCTGTAATCAGATAAAATCTGTAACCACTAATACAGATTTCCTCTGTTGGATACGTATTTTTTCGGTTTTACATATGGAGGATTTGTATCAATAGAGTAATAAGTGTAATAGTAATATAAGTGCTAAGTAACAGGGCAAGTTATTCTTCAAGCTATTTTTCTTAGTATCTTAGTGACAAAAACCGTTGAAGTTGGCCTAGTCCATGCAGTTATGGGTCATTCAGAGGTCTCGGAGTTATTCTTCTTGACTGAGAGGTAACATCATCGGCTACAGTTCATAGGAATTGGACTCTGGTTTGATTCTAGCTACAAGATTTTTTACAGTGTGCTTTACGAAAAAATATGTTGTAAACGAACAATACCTGTATTGTTCTGTTACAGAAAATTTTTGTAAACGTATTTTTAACATACGGATATTTTCTGATGGCAACTTTCTGCGAGGAATTTTCTATTATATAACAGGGGCTTTTTTAGAGAGAGATATTAAAAGAATTTACTTCCTTATTCAGAACTGCAATTTAAAAAAAAATAATAATAATAAAAAAAAAGGGGCAAAATAACAGAAAGTTCAATTTTTTCAATTAAACTAATCTTATTTAAAAGATTAATGGTTTGAAGTAATTGTAGTTCACGAAATTAATAATAGAGGAGTGTAACGCCATATTTGAAAGATGCTCATTTCCTATGTAAGAATTAAAAAGTTTGTTTACAGAATTTATATTTAAAAGCGCCCACTACTAACACAGTGTCTACTATTGGTATATTTACCCTCGTTATCGAGGAATAGAAATAAAATATTTCAAAACTGTTCTTAAAAACACTCTGTGTTAATTCAATTCAATTTAAATTTAATCTAAATATGTAAAATCGTTTGTCCTGAGTGAGTGGTTAATTCATCATCGCCCAGCCCAAACCCTTGCACCTAGAAAAACGAAACTTGATGAAGACATTCCTTCTGTGACGTAGACACCCACTAAGAAGCTATTTTAGAAAATTCGCCCCCCTGATTTCCCAAACACCTTTGTATCGCAAAGAAAAAAACAGATATCAAGTAAAATTTTTACTTCAAAATATAGCTAACACAAATGCCTAAAAAGCAATTTCTGGAATTTTAGAAATTCGGCTCCTCAAGGATTTTGCTTGCACAAATCGTGATTTCAGACAATCCTTTATATCTGAAACAAAAACAAAGGAAAAACGTGAGATATAGCTTTAAAATATAGCTAACAGAAATACCTAAAAACCATTTTTTGGAATTTTAGAAACTTGATCCCCAAGGGGGTAAGGGGCAAAACGTGATTTCACATGCAGAATAAGTAATTTCAAATAACCCTTTATATCTCAAACAAAAAAAACAGATATCCGTATAATCTTTACTTTGAAATATAAGAAACACAAATACCAAAAAATAATTTTCAAAATTTTAGGTATTCAGCCCTCAAGGAGGGAGGGGAAAAATGTATTTTCACATGGATTAAAAAATGATTTCGCATAATCCTTCATATCTCAAAGAAAGAAATAGATATCCGTATTATCTTTGTTTTTAAATATAGCAAACACAAACACCTAAAAACCAATCTCTGAAATTTTAGAAATTCAGCCCCCAACGGGGAGGGGGGGGGGGGTAAAACGGGATTTCACATTACCCTTTATCTATACGTATTAGGGAATGCATTTACCACTGAGTCAACGCTGCTGGGGCGATTCTGTGTGGGACTGAGTCATGAATTTTGGTGTGAAGCTTGGTTCTAGAGTCCTAACACACACAACGACGGGTTTCTGCAAAATTCCCCCTTTCCTCCTGGAGGATGGATGGCAAAAACATGTTTGAGAGCATAACTCGGCTTCAAATTGCTTTACAGTGAAGAAATTGCGCATTGGGAGACTATGTAGACTCAAATACAATTAAATAATTAATTAAAAACAAATTGGTCGATTTTTGAATTGTTTATTTTAAAGAAGGAAGAGGTTTTTTTTTTTTTTTTTTTTTTTGGGGGGGGGGGGGAGGAATTTGCAAATTCCAAGTGTAACTCCATTTAAAATTATCTTAGGAAAGCAATATTTTTGTTATGTGGGTGTGCTATGTTTACCAAACAAGTACTATAAATTAATTTTGCAAAATATCCCCCTTCCCTCTTTTTTTTTGGGGGGGGGGGGGGAGAGGGCGTTTCCAATGGTAACTTTGCTCTAAATCCTCTCAGGAATGCGAATTTTTTTATACGTGGGTTGCTTATGTGTGCCTAACACTCATTATAAGGGAAAATTGTAATTTCCCTCCTCTTAAGTGTGTGTGTGGGGGAGGGGGGGGGGGCAAAAAATCTAAAGTTTTTGACGATTTCAATTAATCTTCTTCTTCTTTTTTTTTTTTAATGTGATTTTTATATTACTAAGTTTTATGTAATTTTGAGAATTAATTTAAATATAGTGACTTGCTAGTTAATTCATAAAAAACATTATGCATTCATTTATGAACGAGGGAGCAAAACTTGTTAATAAATACCAGTAAAAGCACAAACACACAGCAAAGTTCTTCTTTTTTTTTACAAGGTTTATATTTTTATATTTTTTATGCTTTTTCATGTAATTTATTAATAATTAATATTTTTTTAATAGTTGTACTATTAAATATTTTTAATAAAATAAATATTGTGTCATCATTTTATATAAATTTACAAATATAAAATTTTAACAAAAGTTAAATTGCAAAAATAAATGTTGAAATGAGAAACACTGAAAGCACAGAGCCTTTTCAAGAAAATGAACAAAAAACTGTTTTCTTCACTTGTTGTGGTCATCTCGATAATAATAACGAAAACTTATAAGTATCGGATGTAAATTATCTAATAATTCTGTTATTGAAAGACTCTTCATAATTCAAAAAAATAAAATACTTGAAAACAATTCTTTAAAACGTTATGCATTAATTTATTAAACTGATTTACGAATAAGGAATAAAAACAACTTTATAAATAAGCACCAGAAAACCCACAAATGGGTACCAAAGTTCTTATAGTGTTTATAAAGCTCTTATTCTGCTATTATTCAACCCCGTTTCTCGAAGCTTTAAATTGCAGTTTATGAATGATGAAGGGTCTTATTTTTTAAAATTGCTATTTGCATTTCACTTTTAACGGTCGCTAATCTTTCAATTTATTTCTGTAATGTTCAGCAGTATTCACTGATATTCAGTCATCTAATATTAAGACTGTTTTGCGAAATACTGTTCGGCTAATTTGGAGCATGTTAAGAGAGGACATTTTTGGAGCATGGTAAGAGAAAGTGATTTATATGTATATTTCTGGCCATATCTCTTCCGATTCTTCAGAAAATTATAAATTACTCTTTCAGATATTTATAACTGCCTTGCAAATTCACGATCACTCATTCCAGATTTTCTATCATCTATGGCTTTGTCCTCTATGAATTCAGAACAATGTGGGCCGTTAGGCATGATGAAAAACGATATATGGTTAAAAATCTTACTACATAATAATTTTAGGTTATTTAAAATAATCAAATGGTATGACAGAATATGCAAATTTTTGTTCATGATATTTAAAAAAAAAAGTGCGTTCCTCTATTTTTTCCAAGTAGCAATGTGTTAGAAACTTACAAATTCATGCATTTTATATCGGTACCTCGTTGGTAAAAGATACCATGTCCATTTTGTGAAATGAGTTAGCACCATGTCCTTTATGTGTATTTTTACTTTCTCTTACCCATAAGGTAGATAAAGTATTGTTTTTGGGTGAAATTTTCTAAAATGAGCTTTTGTTATATTTACACGTTTTGAGGTTCCCTGAATCCAAAAATCATGTTTTTAGCGGTTGGTCTGTGTGTCTGTCTGTTATCACCATATTTCAAAAATGAATTACAGCAGAAACTTCAAACTTGATATTCTAAATGTTTGTCACATAGGAATGCTACACTAAACGTGTCGTTGAGATGAAGCAAATGGTTCGTCCCACAAGAGAATTCAATTACATTACGTCTATGGGGGAAATTGTAGTTAGTAGAGTTTAACATCTATAGACTGCACTAAACCAAATGAAACGGATATATATTTTTTATATGCGTAAAAACATGTTTCACATGTAGAATATGGTATAGAAATCTATCACTGTTCGTTTACAGGGCTACACAAAAGAAGTAGATTACAGTGCGACAATTGCTTGAAAATTGATGACAGTGTACTTCAGTTGTGCTGTGTATTATTATTAATATAGGATTATCTTTCTGTGCACAATGTGGTGTGTATATAACCTTCAGAAGATATACAGGGATGACAATATTTAAACTATAACATTCTTTATAATTGTTAGTGAAAGTGCTTTATTATGATATTTTACCATGTCCAGAAAAGCTACTCAGGATTTGAAATTAATTCCTAATAGCCATGTGGTAAATAATGTATTTTTTTAAGTTAGATTTTCATTGCTTAGTTTTTTTTTTTTTTTTTGTATATTTACATGTTTTGAGGCTTCTTGAATACCGAAGTCAAATTTTTAATATTTGATACTTGTCTGTGTCTCTTAGAGTAACTTAAAAACGAATAATTTTAGTTGATTCAAATGCTGTATTTTGAAGTTAATACGTTTGTTACTAGGAAAGTTTGATCAAGATTGGTAAGTTTCAAGGAATGCTGCGGGAGAAAGTTTGTCTTGATAATTTTAAGTGAATTTTGAAGTTAATAACAGATTTTAATTGTATATAAATGTAGGTACAGTAATGAAACGGGGGGTTGAGGGGAGCGATAGCCCCCCCTCACACAGAATTGTTTTTCAAATAAAGGTGTTCTGAAGCCTGATGTGAATTCTTATAACATACGTTTACATAACAGTACTCATTATCTTATTCCTTAATCTTCACTTTGTATTTATAGTATTAAATTTCAAGGTAATAGAAAGTCGTGTGAGTGACACACCAGATTATTTTATTTATATAGAGGCATTAAGCACTAATGTTTAGTTACTATACAGGCGATAAGACAGTGAAGTATAAAGCCATAACCATTTTCTTAGTTCATGACAAATGTATTTCATCGTAGCACAACAAAGACATGGTGGTAAAGTGCGACCACGTTTCCGACGACTAGCAGTGAGGCCGAGTCCAAAAGTTTGGAGGGATGCAAAATTGGCCGAGGGATACTTATTTGGCATACATCCAGTTATTCGGTGTTCCTTTATCGCTTGTTTTCTCTCAGTCACCCCTATTTTAACACTGGACTCGTTCAATCCGCACTTTCGCAGAGGCTTCCATGGTCGCAAGAAATGTGGTTAAAGAATAACTCTTTTCACAAATTCGACATGGTAGCTCCAGGGTACAGATATATTTTTAATTTTTTCAAAGCAAAATTTATTTAAAAATTTATTTATTCTTTTTTTTTTTTTTTTTAACCAAAGCGTTGCCAGTTGTACGATAATTATCATACATGTAGTTGCTAAGTATCCAATTTAGACGGGAGACTTTATACCAGAAATTTACGATAATGAATTCCATTTTATTAAATCGGGTCAAATTAATATGAAATATTTCTATCAAAATATACTGGTGTGAAAGCTTATTTAAAACTTAGAAATGATGGCAAGTATTACCATATGGATGGCAACGTTGTTTTGCTCTTTAAAAAAAAATTATTTTAAATCTGGATGGTTCGTAGATTTGACGTTTTCGCGCTGAATTAAAAAAATTTTTCATGGCTGTATATAAAATGTATGATATATAATCTTATACAAATAACATTTTCAAAAAACAAATTTTCCCTTATGTTAAAAAAAAACTCTACTTTCTTTTATTTTATATTTTATTCTGTTATATAAAAAATATATAATACACTAACCCATGCTATTTGTTATACATTTTGGTACTCTATTAATTACGCTTATATTCTATATGCTAAGTCAGAAAAATTTACTGCATTTTATTCGTTTAATATCCGCATTTTAACTTTTTGAAAACTTCGTTTACTAAAACTATTTCCATACGATTAAAACTACTTTACTCAGTAAGATGTTTAAAAAAAAAAAAAAAAAAAAAAAAAAACATAAACACAAAAATAACTATTGGTATATTCAACCGAAAAAAGATACTTTTTTACTCTTAAAGATGATTTGTTGAAATCAATGACCTTAAATTTCACCTCCGAGTAACTACTTCTTACAACATCACTATTACAAAAACACTTCTTTTTTTCGCTTACCTTGATGAGCTCACTACCAAATGAAACTCATGAGGAGTGATTGCAGCCCTTGAAAACAACTTTTTATTCACGGAATAGAATTCCACTTCATGAAAAAAAATCATTCTTTTCTTCCACATACCCTCAGGTTATGCTTTTAGAACTGAATTTTTTTTTTTTTTTTTTTTTTTTTTTTCATGGGACAATCGAAGCTGTAGCTATGAAATGCAACAATACTCAAGTTCAACAGTTTATATTTTGTTAATAAGCCTCGATTTATATGATAGGTCATGGATGTTTGTTTTATGCTCCTTTTAAAATCAATAAAAAGAAAAGGATGTGGGAAAAAAAATGTGCATATTTACGACAGGGCACTGATCTGGTGGTATGTGTTATTCTACCATGGCTATTTGCTTTAATTCTGCGTAGAATGTTTATCTCATTATGAGAAAAGAAAAATTAATTTATTACAAAATTTCTGCGAGTTATGACAATTTTATTTATTGTAATTGAGGATGCGGTTTTTTTTTTTTTTTTTTTAAGGATCAATGATATTATTTTTAAAAAATCCACATGATATAAAATGAAAAAAAAAAAAAAAAAATACAATAACCATTGAAGTTACATAATCATTTATGCAATATTTTATAACTGTTCCTGTTATTTTATAATTGACAATTTAACAAACATCTATTTTTAATGAATTCTTCTTATACATCAAATAAAACTACATGTTTATTTTATTTAAAAAAAAAAAAACTACCATTTAAACGCATCTAAAATTTCGCGCTATGAAAATACATTATCTATATGCATTTTAATAATAATTACAGACTGATATACAGAATACTCATAGATATTAAAGAATGAATAACATAAAAAACATGCATGTATTTTAGTCTCTCTCTCTCTCTCTCTCGCGCGCGCGCTCACGTTTTTTTTTTTTTTTTTTTTATGATCAATGATATTATTTTTAAAAAATCCACATGATATAAAATGAAAAAAAAAAAATAATAATAATCATTAAGTTACATAATCATTTATGTAATATTTTATAACTGTTCCTGTTACATTATAATTGACAATTTACTAGCAATATCTATTTTTAATGAATTATTTTTATACATCAAATAAAACTACATGCTTATTTTATTTTATTTTTTAAACTACCATTTAAACGCATCCAAAATTTTGTGTTATGAAAATACATTATCTATATTCATTTTAATAATAATTACAGACTGATATACAGAATACTCACAGATATTAAAGAATGAATAACATAAAAAACATGCTTTTTTTTTTTTTTTTTTTTAGTCTCTCTCTCTCTCTCTCTCTCTCTCTCTCTCTCTCTCTCTCTCTCTCTCTCTCTCTCTCTCTCTCTCTCTCTCTCTCTCTCTCTCTCTCTCTCTCTCTCTCTCGAGCGCGCTCACTTTTTTTCTTTTTTTCTTTTTAGAAAATTACGATGAATATGTCTAATTACTAGAAAATTTGGCTGATAAAAATATGTTATTCTATTTAATGGCTAAAAACTGTTTCAAGCACTGGTTCAGATTTTAAAACATATCAATGTTGAAAGAAAAAATAATTAAACATCTATTTTCATTTTCCTTGAAATTTCGCTTGGTGATAATATAGCATGTTGTTTTCCTTTTTAAAAAATAGCTGAATATCTACTTGTCATGGAACTTTAAAAAGTGGCCTAGTAAGTTCATGAACAATCTTTCGCACTTCCCCATAAAGACCGACCAAAGAGACAAAGGCGATTCTCAAAGTTCCAAAAGTGGTCATGACCGAAGGTCTAGAGTAGTGGTGACGTACCTGTGGCAAGCGGGTCAGTCGCTGACCCACAATAATTTTTAAACAACATTTGTATATAGTACAGCATTTGCAAACAACACTTGTACGTTTTAAAATAATATTTGTAAATATTAAGAAAAATTAAAGTATTGACATCAAAAGTCAAATTTAAGTAAGAAAAATATTTCTGAGTGGACGTTGTTCACTAATTTTCTATCGAAGCACTGCACCTATATAAGATATAAAATTTATTTTCACAGTTTGTCGTAAACTTCGCGCTCATATTCGTGATATCGTAGCACAGGAGTTTCAGGGCTCAAAATGAGTGAATATTGGCAATTTGGGTGCACGCATAATTTTAAATTATTCACAAATGGCCCATAGACCTTCTCAGCTTAATCCCCAATTTTTTTGCAATTTTTTCAATTGATTGCCGAAATAAACAGTATTTTGTTGAACCTTTTTAAAATCATCTGATTTTTGTTAAAGTTCCATTTTAAGTTCGTTAAGAAAATAAGCTTAAATTTGGTACATACGTTGTATGTCACTATAGCACGAACCCTATTGATTTTAGTGAATCCAGTACTTAGTTTTTTTAAGGGACACAAAGAAAAGTCTTTTATCATTAAGGCCCATGGGGCCAAATTCTTGAAAGTGCGATAGCGTCTAAACGCCTTATTCGTCTGGGCTAACAATTTACACATATGTTATAAATCACCGTCGCACAAAGTGTACAGAGTTTCGTGAATCTAGCAGTTATAATTTTTTTACAGGGACACAAAGAAAAATGCTTTATCATTATGGTCTATGGCCCCAAATATTTTAAAGTGCGAGAGCGTTTAAACATCTAATTCGATTGAGCTAAAAATTCATACACATGTTATAGATTACTGTCGCACGAATTGTGTAGATTTTGGTAAATCTAGCCCTTATAAATTTTTACAGGGACGCAACGAAAAATTCTATATCATTATGATCTATTGGCTAAAATTATATAAGGTGAAATAGCGTAAAATTAAACAATGGGGAAAAGTGCTCAAACCCCTATAATATTTTTCCCTTCTGCTTATTTAACTACTTGTCTTACTATTACTTATTTATTTACACAACCGTTCATTACTTAATGTTCGAAAAGTCAAATGGAGTCATTGCATGTTTTTATTTTTATTTTATTTTATTTTTTTTTTTTAATTCCCGTTAGTCACAAAAATGTCGATATAATTTTAAATGAATGTTTGAAATAAACATTTATTTAAAATTCTTGTTACAGAGTAGGTTTTAAACAGACTTGTTAGGATACATGTTTCGCAAATTTAGATTTCAAAATTCAGAATTAAAAGTGTTGGATAATTTAATTCTCTTAAGTGAAAATATTTAAATAAAATGATGCATGGTTTCATGTCAATATTCCGAGATATCATTAGTTTAAAATTCTATTTTACAAAATCTATCTCACATATGACAAATATTCATCATATTTAATACTAGCTTAAGAATTGCATAACCGAAACATGTTACTTCATACTGATTCCCTACCTTAAAGATTTTGAATAATTCAAATGGGCTCTTGATTCTTGAATCAATATTTCTGATTAATTATCTCGTACTTAAAATTTCTGTCACAAAATCATCGTTATGAGAGTAGCTGCGTTTTTCAGCTAGTATTTTCAGAATCAGCAAGTTTGTTATTTTAAAATTACATACTACTTTCCATATGTAACTCCTGTTTCAACAATACTCTATAGGAAAAATAATTAATTAACGAAATCTTCAATTGTTATTAAAAATGAAGCTAATATTGTGTGATAGGTACAATAATATATTCGAAAACCTAAATAAAAAGGATAATTTGACAGGATATATGGCGTCGCAGTCGCCACAAGGGAAAAGAAATTGTTATCGGTGGTGTCGAAAAAAAAAAAAAGAGAGAAAGAGAAGGAGAAAGAAAGAACGAAAAGTAAGAGAAATTAATCGAAAAGAAAAAGTGTGGCATCCAGAAGTAGAGTGAGGAAGAAGTTAGAGTAGGAATGATTCTGATAAAATGGTGGATGAAGAAAGAAAAGGGTTTTTTTAAATGTTAATCACCAAAGCTGAGTGTGAAAAGGAAAAAAGCTCAATAAACAAATTGCTTCTACAATTTACTATGCAACAAGCTTATAAAAAATATTCATGCCATTAAATTTATATATCGATAGTCCAGTAAGCGAAAAATGAAACTGCATTTATCCTGCGAAATGTTGTAGTCGTAAACAATTTGACAGAAATGTTACGCTATTTAAGATGCCCTACAAGATAAATAATTTGCCTTTTTTCTTTGATTATATTTCTGTAATATATTCTTTTTTCTTTGGCGACATAATACTTTTGATATATAATACTTGTAATATGTATCTACTGTCAAATAAAATAATAAATTGTTATTTTGTCTATTTCTGTAAGAGTATTATAGAAATAAATCTGAAATAATGAGAAAAAACATTAAAGAAAATAAAAATGGCAAAAAACACAATGTGCAAGAATATTTCGTTGCAATCTTCTCGGAGATTGGGATTTCACTGCATTTTGTCAGAAACAGCTAATTAAAGTACTGAAACTAGAGCACGTAACATTTTCTTTTTTCTTATTACTTCCTAATAAAAAAGTATAAAGAAGTTTTGTAACCACGATTTACGAAATGGATCTTCTATCTTGCACAGTTCAAAAATGAATGGTCGTAGAATGTTGTAAATTTATATTTGTAATTATCATGACCTCAAGTTGTACACCTCCAACTTTGGTCTTGACACCAGTCTATCTTTTAGAGATATCTACGATTTTTCGTGATGTCTGTATGTGCGTATGTGCGTGTGTGTGTGTGTATCTCGCATAATTCAAAAATGGTTGGACAAAGAACGTTGCAAATTGGTATGTAGGTTTGTTATAACACCTAATTGTGCACTTCCTTTTTTGGTCTTTCTGAGACTTTCTGTTTTAGAGATATTTACGGAAATTATATTTATAATGACCAAAATACAAAAATTTTGGCCATTATACAAGGGGAGGTTGAAAAATTCCTGGCTTTGCCCATAAAGAAAAGAGTCAGAGTGATGAAATTACACACTATTTATTCAACATAGTCTCGCTGGAGTCTGTTACGCTCTTTACAGTATTGTTCTAACATCTGTAGACCATTAAAATAAAATGCATATGGTTGTTTCTGAAACCAGCTCTCAGCAGCATCATGTCCTTGAAACACTGCTCCTTCAAGTGTTTTTTTTTTTCAAATTAGGAAACAAAAAAATAATCGGAATGGGCTAGGTCAAGTGAATAAAAAGAAATGGGGTCCAATTAGAAATCCGTGTTAAATTTAGTTTGAAGTGTGCGCAGGTGTATTGTCAGGCAAAAACAAGATTCCTTCCTTAGTCAACTACCCCGACGTTTCTTCTTAATTGCTTCTTTTTATTGGTCTAGAATGTTAGCATAATACTCTCTAGTTATACTCGAGCCTTGACATAAGATGTTCACTAGCAAAAAATAATTTTTTCTCAGAAAGCAGACACCATGACTTTTTTGGCCGATTTCTGAGTGCGGAACTTCTTCGGTCGCGAAAACCCCTGTCCTGTCACACCATTACTTTTTACTGTTCTTTTGTTTCATGTTTATAACTGCAGAGCCACGTTTCGTCTTCTGTTACTAAACTAAGCAGAAAGTCCTATGAAGGTTCAAAATGGGACATATAATGCCTTTGGATGTTTCAATTCGTTCTTTCTTCTGATCATTACTAAACATTTCGGCACAAATAAAAAAGTTGTAAAAATCAGAATGACTTCATATTTGTACAGTTACATATCAAGACACCTAGCTTTTATTTGCCACCAAATTTAGTTTCTATTTCAACTTGAAGGGGAAAACCTAGGAACTTTTCAGCCTTTCCTCGTATATGACCTATCGTCATAGAGATTGCAACAGAAGCCAATGATAGTGACCGTAATGATATTTTTATAAAAATTGTCGACAATTTTAAATGCAGCCAATAGTCCGTAAAGATACATAAGCAGGTTCTAGTCGATGAATGCACCTTGTTTATCGAACATTTTGAAAACAGTCGAATAAAACTGTTCTTAGTACCACAAAAAGGAATAATCGACAAATATTCGCCAAATAATTCAACAAAACAGTCATTCATACTACAAAAGCAAGTAAACAATGTTAAGCACACAAAGAGCAGGAATTTCGCTAATTCATGTACAATGAACAAACCGATAAGTTCGAAGTTTGAATAGAATTTGAATTCATCGAGAGTCCTAGTCCGTAGTTTATAGAATTTTCAATCTAGTTCTGTGCTAGAAACCAATGAATCATTCGGGAAAATTCCTGAACTACTATTGAAGTTAGAGATTTTCAACTTTGGAAATCCTAAACTATCACCTACCGCAAAATTTGGGTGCCAAATTTCCTAATTTGACGTAAAGTCGCATTGTTTACCGACAACGCCCACTTTCGTGGAATTGAAAATACTGCCACTTGTTTCCACTTTGATTGTAATACAGTAGTGTAGAAAGTAGTACGTAAGCAAAAAGTCTGGTTCTAGTCAAGAGTCATCAATAACGACCCTTCTCTTTTTATAGTCTTGTTAGTGATTTATGGAACTTTTGAAGAAGTTAGTTCGGCATCATGAAGCAATGAATCAGAAAATTCCAGAACTCGGTTCTTATTGAAGTTAGAGTTCCCAAAATTTGGCGATCATAAACAATTTTTCGTCAAATTTGGTCGACAAGTCGCCGAAATCAATGCCCAGATCAAAATCTGCATGTACGACAATCTTAGTGACTTGGCGAGATAAGTGATCAGATTTGACCGAAAATAGTAGTTAAAGATTGACAGAATCAATAAGCTGTCTCCCAATTTTAACAAAGTTAAGTATTTTATTATAATCGTTTCTTGCCTCTAATTTTCGCCAAAGACAACAAAAGCAGACCAATGAGAGATTCAGTAATAAGCTGTGAAATACTATTCCTGAACTAGCGATATTCGTTTCCAACAGTATATACAACCCTATTATCGTCAGTTGTAATAGTTTTTCTGGCTTGTTTCGGGAATGCTCGGGGACTGGAACCTGCCTGTTTATTTATGAACCAGTTATCTCACACAAAAATGTCAATGATTTTGTAACAATATGTATATTTCAATGGATAAAAAAGTCATGTGGTGTCACATCAGATATTTTAAGAAATTGTCGTCTTGTCACCACAGAGTTATAATCAAAAGTGCATCATTAGTGAATGGTCGAGCAGAACGGTGAAACTCCTGAATTTTGAAAGATAGCAGAACGGTATGAGAGAGCTGCAAATTGCTGCAGCTTTTAACCGAGAATCGTCTCAAAGTATCTCTAAGCGCACTGTGCGCCTTACCATGCATCGTATGAAATACAGGAGCCGAAGGTCAGTGCGAGCATCGTTGTTGCCAGCTGAAAACAACGTAAAATATTTTAAATGCGCTTAGGTACACCAGGATTGGATGATGAACAATTGAAAAAAAAAAGTAATATTTTCCAATGAATCTCGTTTAAATTGTACTATTATGCAGATAAGCAAATTAAAGTTCGGCGGAAATAGTACACTAAAATTGGACTATGGACAATTAGAAAAATGTAATGTCATCCAACGAATCCCGTTTGAATTTCATCATGCAGATGGGCGAGTTAAAGTTTGACAAAAACAGCACAAAAATATGGACCCATGTACTGCTACAGCAGTAAATTGGTGACGGCAGTTTGGTGGTTTGAGGAATGAATTCCCGGGATGCTTTGAGTCTTTTATTTCGTATGATTAGATGTTTGAATAAAACATCATGCATAAACAAGGTTGCTGACCATGTACATCCTGCAATGCTTATGTTTTATCCCAAAAACGATGGATATTTTCAACGAGATAATGCGCTCTGCCACACTATTTATAATGTAAAGGATTGGTTTGAAGCACATGACGGATACTTCACGTCGTAGCGTTGCTCCTATATATTCAGCATTTATGGAATGAAATTGAAAAAGCTGTCCTATATGTAGATTCACAACTATTGGATCTCCCACTATTTGAAGTACTATTCTTCAAACTGGGTCTCAGATATTATAAAAGACCTATAAATACCTCGTAGATTCATTGCCAAGAAGAATTAAAGCTGTATTATACGCAAAAGGTGGCTCAACGAGATATTAACAGGTGGTCATAATAAAGCGTTGTTTAGTATATATCTATATCTATATCTATATATATTCATGAATAGACAGATATAACTATAACGTAAAAATCAAAAAGAAAACAAGCAAAAACGTAAAAGAAAATACAACACAAGATCCAAAGAACGTTGACACCAACTTCAGGAGCAACTAAATGCAGAGTCGAAACTATAAGATGTTCCATGTGCCCTACTAAAACATTAAAAGCTCCTTAGTCCCCACAGCTATATTTTACCAAGAGAAAAAAATAAACTATCTAAACTTTCAAATGCAAAATTATACGAAATGCATTAAAAAATAAAATAGGAAATAAAAGAAAAACTTGCAAGATTACAAAATAAATACAAATATATCGAAACTTTTAAATATTTTAAGTAGATTAATAGAATATAAAAACATAAACGAAATACAAAGCAAAACTTACAAAAATACAAAATCTTTAATACAACTGGAAGTAAAATGACAAATATATGTATTAATATTTGTATATAAGTATGTATAGATTTTTTTTTTCTCTTTTGTAGTTTTTCCATCTTCTAAGCAAATTTCCTTTTTCCCCCCTCTCTCATTATATATATGTATGTGACGTATTCATTTTACTCCGTGTCACATAATAGCTATAATGAAGAGAGGCTTTTCCTCAGTAACGAGTCCAAGGATTATAGACAGTCGTTTATTGACCCATCTTGAGCATCTTACAGGTTATAGTCCAGGATCTAGGTCTAAGCATGTGGAATGGAGTGCATCGGAGCCGAGAATGACGATAGCCCGCGATTACATTGCGTTACCTCCCGGGGCCGTTATTTTGACGTGACTTTACTAGGCAAGAGCACACACGAAGAGCACACACTCAATCCACGCTCGTTTTCTCTTAAACATCGGCATTTTAGACGCGAAACCTCACCCCTTCTTCGTCTAATCATTGGCTATTAACTTATTGATTGACAGCTTAGCTGAGGTCCAGATCGCCGGGATTAATTAATATGCATCGTCTAACCACAAGAAACTGCAAGTTGCGTTTGTTCAGCACTTTATTATCCTAAAATTCGTTCACTTTTATGACTTTCGCGTGATGACCGTGCATTGTAAAAAAAAGTTACTTTACAGGGAAGCTTTAGAATTAATTTCAAGTTCAGACTTTCAAATGGGATTTTCTTTAAGTTATTACTCACTATTAATTTAAAATAATAAAATAATAATTTAAAATCTTACCTCTCTTTATCCTTTCATGTATATATACAATTCTTTTACAGGACCTTTTAACAATTTTTCGTGTTTCCTTTCATGCCCTATAAAACGCGGATCTACAGAGTGGCTACAAAATACTGTTACAAATATCGAATTATTTTATTGTACAGGTATACAACAGAAAATGACAAATACGTCAATATGATGAACACTATAAATGAAAGTTTACCTTGAAATAATTTGGTTTGAATCGACTGCCATCTTTATTGATTACTAAAGATAATCTCTAACGTCATTCTCCCATTGCAGCACAATTCATTTTAAGAAGATGACTCAGCCACTTAGGCTGGGATTGCGGTGCCTCGCTTACGACTATCTTAAACGTAAATTTTCTCTTAAGATGTAAACAAAACGCAAGTTGTATTGCAGTGTCTTTCTATCTTACGACGATCTCAGAGATATCTTAAGTCGAATCGTAACTTGATGCGCGCGTAAAAGATCGTTCTTAAACACGCTCCTTCTTTCGACAATCAGGACTTACGCTTGAAGCACCGCAATACCAAGTTAAGATCATTCTAAAACACGTCCATTCTTTAGACAAATCGTAAGATTAAGATCAATTATAAGATCATAAGCACAGCAATCTCAGCCTTAAGAATGAAAACAAAACAGGTAAAAAGGTAAAAAATCTACAGTTAAAAGCATGATAAGAAAAAGAAAAAAAAAAAAAAACGCACATTCACATGTATGTGAAAGAAAAAAAAACTAATACCAGTGTTAAAATGCAGTAAAAATTGACTTAAAACAGAAACTGAAGTTTAAAAGGGTGGGCAAAGGGACCCTTAGCTATGGCTCGATTAGGCTTAGCTACGTCCCGCCTAATATATGTATGAAATTGTTTTACCAAAAGATTAAAATTAACTCTTTTTTCTTCGAATGTTACAGTATTTAGTATCCACCCTGCAATATATTCAATTTATCCAATATATTCATAATTCAAATATGCAAGGAATGATTATCCCATAAAGTACGGTTTCTTATTGTTTTTCTAAACCATTCATTAGGATCACTTCGATACGCGAATGAGAAAACAGCATTAAGAAGTGATTGTATAATCGAATTGTTAATCCCTTAACGGAATTTTGTTTGTATTGGATTTCTTTCGGCAAGCAATTCTTTTGACCCTCAAATTAAAAAAAGAATAATTTGCTGAACTAGAACAACAATACTGAAGGGTAAAAGGATAAAATTAAATTAGAATTGTCAAGAATTAATTAATAGTAATCATGTGTTTGATTTTCTAAAATATGTCAGTATAATATTCTGCTTTATTAGAAAAAATGAATTAGACATCAATCATCGATTTATTAAAATTGTATAAGAATCTAGGAATGTATATATACAACGGAAGTATGTAAAGTAGTATATTTTTTATGCATTTTAATTATGTCGTTTTTTCAAATCAACACTTTCTTTTTCAATTTCACATTTACATAACCACTAAATATGACGGGCGACAAAACGATTTGGTGCTTGTTCATAAAGCTTCTTTTTTCTTATCAAGGCACGTATTTAAAACATTGCATTTCATTACCAATAAAATATTTTTGTAAAAAAAATAGAACCGACTCCAAAAAGCAACTATTATTCAAACAACTAAAAAAAAAAATGGGTATGAAATGAAACAGTAAATTGCGCCTAAAAGTATAAAATAATTTCCTTCGCCAAACAACCTATAACACTACAATTAATCATAACTTTTGAAGTCGGCGCAAAATTAATTAAAATTTAATTATTTTTTAAAGGTTTGTCTTTAGATCGGTTGCATCAAATGCTGTTGTCTCGAATGATCCATTTTCATGTTTCCTTTATTATTTTATCACTGTATACAATTGGTTCATTAGTAGCATCTACATAGAACAGTGAACATTCTTTAAAATGCGGTATTTATGTTTCTACGAAGTTAGAGTTTCCTTTGCAAATTTGGTATAACTTTGATAACCATCATCTTGGTGGCTTTTGGATTTGGCGATCAAAACATACACGCAAGATGGATATTTTCATAATATATATTGTACGATGTATTGTTTCACATTCTTGATTACTCTCTTAATATACCTTATCAAACTAATCATGATATCCCAAAGAAATTAAATATGTTTGCCAGATAATTTTGCAATTTTTCTTTCACCAAGGACGTCAGATACCAGCCTCTTCGCCAACATTTGCTGCTTACGAAATCTTATTTGTTTTCTTGAATCAAAGTAGTTTTCGGCAGCGTTTTGCAGGTCACAATGTGAGATGTATATATTGAATAGGATTTGATTTTGTATTGAATAAAGTTATCAATTTTTATTTAATTTTGCGCCGACTTCAAAAGTTATGATTAATTGTAGTGTTATAGGTTGTTTGGCGAAGGAAATTATTTTATACTTTTAGGCGCAATTTACTGTTTCATTTCATACCCATTTTTTTTTTTTAGTTGTTTGAATAATAGTTGCTTTTTGGAGTCGGTTCTATTTTTTTTACAAAAATATTTTATTTTTCTCTTTTCAGTGAAAACTTATTCATATAGCAGAACATCAAAAGACGTTCGACGGCAGCTTCACAAATCACAACTTCCAAGAAAAGTGACATAACTCAAAAAATGGTTTATGTCACTGAAAAATACATGAAATGCTCCCAATGTGAACAAAAAAGGTAGATCTCCATCTATAAAGTTATCCACTCGAGAGACATGCCAGTTGAGAGTTGTGCCAGTTTTATTCTAGTCAAGTTATTTTTAAGTTGATTTTTCTCAAATGCTGCATTTTTAAGTTGTGTCACTTTTCTTGCCTTTATCGGATATGAGCAAAAAACTATCTGTTGAATGAACATACGTTAATTTAAAAAGTCTTTAAAAATGTAAAGAACGGATACGCTGCATTCGTAACCAAAATTTCTGTTAGGCATATATATTGAACTTTACAGTGAATACGTGTCACCCGCTGCGCTAGAAATTGCGCAGTGTAACGTTCAAACAAAGAGCAAAATATGCATTGCAGCTGACGGACAGAAGTTTCAACACCGATACTTACATACTGCTTTTACCAGTGTAGCTGCATGCGTTCAGCAGTTAGAGTGAGAACTGAGTTTTGTGAGTATCCTGTAATTTGTTTATATCTTAAAGAAATCATAATGAAACCTATTTCAGGCTAAGATCAATACAACAAAGAAAAATAAATTTTAAATTTTACATCTACTTTTTAAGATAGCACGCGATCGTGTTTTATATAAAAATCAAATCATTAAATTCATGTTTTTATTTATTTTTATTTCATATTATTGCACGCGCACTATTTATTTCCTAATTCAAAATTATTAAAAAAACCGTTTTCGATATCTCTTGTAACGATACTGATTATTATTAATTTTCTTTTCTTTTTCTTTCAAAAAAAAAAAAAAGGTTTTGATGAAATTCTGGCAAAAGCAGAATTTAGTTTAGGACGGAGGACTATTAGTTTTTTTTTCCTTCCCAATTATAACATCGCTTTCAAATTATTCAATTATATTTTCGATAAATTTTAGATTTCGACAAATGTCCAACTATCGAAAAATGATTTCGACAAATGTCCAACTATCGAAAACGACAACGCAAAAATCCCTGTCTGAGACTAATAAGGCCCACAGTCCTAAAAAAGTAGTAAAATTAAATCATCTCTTACGAAGTTAAAAGCTAACAAATTTCAACAACAACAACAATGAGAAACATGGTTTGTATTGAGAACCTCTTCCTTTATGAAGTCGGTTTAAAACGTCTATGCGTTAATCGATGTGACCGCTTACAATAACTATACTTTGAATTTTACATAGCATAAATGTCACCCGCTACGCTACAACATATGCAATGTCGTTCAAGTGTGCACAAAATAGGAAATTGTGAACAAGCAAATGCACATTTTAAGCGTTCTGTTTTTAGCATTAATGTCTAAACTATCTTTTCGTACTAAATCGATGATGCTCTGCAATTTTATAATTCACTTTTTTCCCCTATCTTGAACCGTTTCCGAAATAGGAACGCTAACTCCACTGTTTTCCACCAGCATGTGACCGCTTACAGTAACAGTACTTTGAACCACAGAGTATACGTGTCATCCGCTACGCTGCAAAGTGTGCAACGTAGTTCAAGTGTGCAGAGTGTAGGAAATTGCGAACAAACAACTGCACATTTTAAGCGTTCTATTTTTAGCAATAATGTCTGAATACTGTTTTTTGTAGTAAGTCGATGATGCTCTACAACTTTGTAATTAACTTTTCTCCCATCTTGAACTGTTTTTGAGATAGGAGCGCTAATTCCGCTGTTTTTCACCAGATAGCGTTTTATTTTCTTTAGATTGCAAAGATATTACAATGGAATCTACTTCAGACCAAGATCTTTACAACAAAACAAAAGGTATCAAGTAACCGTATTTTTAACTATATAGCGTATGTCTCAGCAGCTACGCTACACCGTGTGCAATGTAGCTCAAGTGTGCATAGTGTAATAAATTGCGAACAAACAAATGCACGTTTTTAGCATTGTATTTTTAGCATCAATGTCTAAACTATCTTTTCGTACTAAATCGATGATGCTCTGCAATTTTATAATTCACTTTTCCCCCTGTCTTGAACCGTTTCTGAGATAGGAATGCTAGCATGAATGTCTAAACTATCTTTTTGTACTACATCGATGATACTTTTCAACTTTGTAATTCACTTTTTTCTTTAGAACCGTTTTCGAGTTAGGAAAACTAACCCAGCTATTTTCCACCAGGTGGCGCTGCAAGCGGTTAAACCTTGGGCTGCATAGCCACTTTGCTATGCTTACATACCATTTTTATCATTATAGCTGCTGCCGTTTAGCAGTTAAAAGAGTTGGGACTGATTTTTTTGGGTACCCTGTATTTTCTTTAGATCGTAAAGATACTACAATGGGACCTATTGCAGACCAAGACCTTTTCAACAAAGCAAAAGTTATCACAATCGGAGCATCCGTTCAGAAGTTATGAGCTAACAAACATAAAAAAAACATACGGTTTGAATTGAGAACCTTCCTTCTTTTTTGAAGTCGGTTAAAAAGATAATCATTTATGACATTCTAAAGAAATTACTGGATTAGTAAAAATTTTCGATTTTCAAAAATTGCACTTTTTTTTTTTTTTTTTTTTTCGGGGTAGTTATATTATCTACCGAACACAGAAGAACTTAACATTAAAAAATCAATTAAAAATAGAGGGGAGGAATTGAAAAATTGTTACATAAAGAATGTTAAATATCTAGTTTCAGTGTGAAACAAATGAACGTTGAGAAGTTAATACGCGATTACTCCGCCCACAGCATCTCTAGAACATTTTAGAGCGCAATGTTAAAACTCAGTACATCATCTAATTAGGTCCTGAGTAGCATTTTATTTATTCGATATAATATATATATATATTAGGGAGTAGTAAAAAAAAAAAATTTTTTTTTTTAATCTCAAAATTTAATAGCCATCAAAAGTTGTCTTTTACACTGAATAAGAAAATTATCAAATTTCATAATTTTTGGAATTAATCTCGAGGGTCCACTTTTGCTCAAAAATTTAAAAAAAAAATCCAAAAATTGATTATGTATATAATTTTTCATAATTCACACATAAATGACTCTCTCTCCGTATATTTAATAGCAAAACACAGTTTATATAAACGTTATTTAAAGGCTGTGCAAAGTTTGAATATTGTCTAACACTATCTTGAGGGTCCACAATTGCATCAAAATGGCATAAAATTCGAAAAATCGGGTATTCTAACAATAGTTTTAAAGAATAATTAAATACCTCTGTTAATATAAAATAACGGGGGGAAAATTCAAATTTCCTATAATTATATAAAAGTGCCTATAACTTTTTACCATTTTTTCTTTAATAATATTCGTTTGTAATATTTATCTGTAAGTAAATAAAATGAATATTATTGTTTTTAAATTACTTTAAGAAAATGTTTTGCAAATTATAGTAACGGCGCCGATAAATGTTATTTAAGTGTTCTTCACAATTTAAATACAATCAGAAAATAGCTGTAGTTTCTAATGTAGTAAACAGAAAAGCAGAAAAAACATGATAATGCAATACAAATGCCGATGAGGATACCTTGGTAAATTACCTAATAATTTCCTATGACTACTTTGCCTGTTTCACGTAAATGAGCTACTGCTCAGGCATGTCATACAACATTTAGATGGGCCTACTGCTGGACCATGAGGTTTTTCTGGTACGATTGTTAAAAACTAATAAATTTTAAGCAACTATCTGTTACTGAATTTGCTTCTGTTCAATTATATATGCCGGAGAGTTTTTGTAAAGATTTAAGTATGGACCAGGAGTTTCTCCTCAAAATGAATCAGGCTTTTACTACAGATCGATCGTCAGAAAATGTAACAGGCAGGAATCCCGGAAAGTTGCCACGCTCAAGATGTTTGATAACGGCTAATCGTATCGTGCGTTTATACACAGTTAAAAAAAAATTTCCAAACATGGTACACTGTAGCCGCAACCATGCGATGGTGAAACTTTTTACCATTATTTGGTGCTTCATTCAACCAAGGTTTTGTACTGTAATTACTACATCCAAAAGACGGGGAAATCTTTTACCACAATTTGGTACTTTTTTTCAAAAAGAAGCACCAAATCGGGTAGAAGGTTTCACCATCGCACAGTTGCAGCTAAGACAGTACGATTCAGTGTAGTAAACTGAAGCGACTGTAATACCAACATTCGGTTCAACTTTGAAATTTTTAACAGTATACATTCCTGAGCCAATTCCTTCATGATATCTGATAACATTAACTTCCTATATTGTCAAAGTTTATGCTCCAACTTAGTTTGAAATAAAGTCATCAACATCATATAGAGATGGGACTATTCACTTATGGCGGGTTATTAAGCTGTCTAGATTTCTTAACTGAAGAACTTTTGTTGGTGATAGATTCTGTTATTCAGCGAAACGTCTTCTTCGCCCCTCCTAAAAACAACCTTTTGGCCATGTTATTTGATAAGCGAATATACATTCAGGATTTACAGTTCGTTGAGTTTTGAAATCCCGAGGACAGCGAAAAAGCCAATGTATAAGGAATTTCTATATTCCAAAATTGAACTACAATGCGCTGGACTATATTGATTTGACTGAATGGTCCAGCCCTGAAGTTAAAAATTTTTCACCACCTCATATTTCAGAGGTTACATATAGTGAGTTTAAGGAAATCAAAGGAAAGGAGCTAGATGAAAGATTTCTTGATGTTCTTAAAATTACTTTCGCACTTTCGCATTACTTTCGCATTACTTTGGCAAGCGACAGAGAAATGTTTCAAGTTAATTACAGAAGCTGCAGCAGCAATCTACGGAGAACATTCAAGAATAATTTCATTCGAGTACGGATTGAATCGTGCAGATTGGTTCCGTGTTTCAATTAAAAAAAAAAAAAAAATCATGTAAATTAAGCTAATATAGAACATTATCAAGAGAATTATTAAATAAGCATGTTAAAAAAAAGCTGTCTTGGGATATAATTAATGTTAAACACATTCTTAATTTTATTAATCTTGTTACACGCATAATGTGAACTGTGTACAATAATTCAGATGGTTGTCATTGAATAATAAAAACTTTTTAGGTAAGCCATTTTTTGATCTATTTGTAAATCTTTGTTTGCTATGGTGAACCCTTAAGATATTCTCCGTTATTATTAAATTTTTGCATATAATTCTTAAAGAACAATTAATAAATAACATTTATCGGTAACGTTATTAAAGTTTGCAAATTTCTTTTCATACTGTCATTTAAGAATCAGTAATTTTTTTTCCAGAATAGAAAGAAATTCCTAATATCTAGATCATTTTACGTTACAATTTAAGTATATAGCCCCCTTGGCAAATTTTACATTTTTGTCACTATTTGGCGATGAAATTTTTGGTGTAATTGCTTGTTTAAAAAAAAAAAAAAAAAAAAAAAAAAAAAAAAACCTAGCACTTATTTTTTCTAACGCCTATATTTTTTACTATTGAATTTTTTAGTTAATTTAGGGCAGTATATAATATTCTCTACTCTACATATTTTTAATGTACAGCCAGATAATAATTTTACACATTCGCAAATATCAGAATAGAAATTCCTTTTTTTCCAATGGCTAGGCAAAAGTTACAGAGAACTATAAAGTTACAAAACAAATTATAAACAATATAACACAGAACAAAAGATCGAAGTCATTGCGTAAGGAGGGATCTTGCCTCGCAGTATCTCAACTTTTCTGTAGAACATCGAAGAGCCCCACAACGGAGCAGATGGTCCCTGTCCATTACTTCTCCAGAATCACAAAGTGGGCAAGTAGAATCGTTTAAGATACCTATGCGCTCCAAATGAGCGGCACGACAGTCGTGTCCTGTAGATAGGCGGAAAGTCACAACTGCCTTACGTCTTGGTTTATCAGGAATAAGAGAAGGACTTAAATTCTTCCAGCTCTTTAGAGCTGTACGATTCTCAAGATCTCGTAAGGAATTAGATGTAGATAATCTTTTTAAAAACAGTTTAATCCTCCAGTAAGAAATGGCTGTATTAGGATGTTGTTATAAGCTGGCACCTCTTTTTGCAAGGAAGTCCGCTTGTTCATTGACCCAAAGGCCACAATGGCCGGGCACCTGCTAGAGAACAACTTGTTTCCCCTTTAAAGTGAGAGTTCTCAAGGATTCTTGACATTGGCATATTTAAGGTGTTAATGGGTGATCAACAGCGCTAATTTACTAGATGGCTGCCTGAGAATCAGAAAGAATGACTGTCTTTTCAAACTTACAATGGACGGCCAATAGTTGCTTTAAGGCTATACGTATCGCCACAACTTCACCATTAAAGGAGGTATCAATATAGCCCGCACGGGCTTAGAATGAAAAAAGGTCAGATTGTTGTAACTGGATTTTCTTACTGGGAAAAACTATCCGCATTCCACTCTAGAAGCATCTCACTGTAGAAGTTTCATGATAAAAGGTAGAGCGGTTGAAAGCCAAAAATGTAGATATATTAGCCGCAAAGCGTTACCAGGGTGCACCACGAGGAGGTAGATCTACTTCGCATATTAATAAAATTTATTATTAATATTATTAATTTAATTTGGAAAACCTCCTACAACTTCAATTTTTAATTCTCTCCTATCTACTTCTTAAAATAACGAAGAATAAAATCTACTTGATTCTTTATAATAGTTTTAGGTGGTGAATTTTCTTCTTGCCATAATTAGAAATACTAGCAGGCTACGCCCGCTTCGCTGGCCACTATATTTAAATGAATCTCCAAAAGAATTGGATCATTATTTATTTTTCACATCACATTATAAATAAAAACTAAAATAATTACATTGGAATCGCTCTAGACCTCGCATCGGGTACTCGCTGACTACGGCAGCTCTTTCTCTGCCCGCACTGTATCGGGAGCAGGTTCCCACTGCCTGCAGAAATATCTTTCCTATGTATTTCAATATGGGTATTTATTGACGGTAGGTGGGTCTGCCATTATTTAAGAACTACGATTTTAAAAATAACTGTATCTCAGCGTCTATTAAATATTTTAGTTTTTGAACCAAGTATTTTATTGCTCATGCTATTTACACTGTATTACAATTTGATTCCAACCAATGTAATGAAATAAAATAAAAAGTAGATTTTCTTTTAGAAGGAATTAAATACATAAAAAACAAATAAATTCCAATCAGTTTAATCCTTTCTACTATATACTACCATTATTTCCTGACAAATACTATAAATTAGGAAAAAAAAAAAAAAAACTTTTAAAGAAATTAAATTAACAAATGAAAAATAATTGTTGTTATACTACAAAAATTATACATAAACATAACTGTTATAAATACGTTTTTAAATTTTAAATTTAATATATTTAATTTTTTCTACTGCATTACCATTTTATTTTCAATAAATATAATAAATTAAAAAGAGAAAAAAGATTCGCCCTCAAATAAATGTATTAAATAAAAAATAAATTGCATAATATAGCCGTTCCTAAGATACGCAGACGATTACAATCGAAGGATAAATTCATGAAAAATGAAACATAAAAGCCAATGTTTAAAATCGAAAAAACATTAATTTAAAAAATTCAGATTCGAAATTCGAAAAAATCTCGATGAGGTGCACACCTGCAGGGTCCCAGGTACCTATATGCCAAATTTGGAAGCTCTGCGATCAGTAGTGTGTAGTATTGTTCATGTTTAGATAAATTTATTTATTTTCCTGTTGGAAAAAACAATAAACTCGTATTTTTTTTTTTTTTTTTTTTTTTTTGGCAACAATAAAATTACGGATTAAATTTAAATGGCTAATTTTTTTCTATTATTAGCTTATTATTTTCATATTTTTATTAATTAAAAGAAAACTAAACAGAAATTCGAAATTCTGACTTCGATGTGCACAATGATTCTTCGGAGGGCACCTTTGTGTTAAATCTCGTGACTGTCCGAGCTACCGTTTTCTAGAACAGTGAAATATAATACCAATATTGCTCACTTAATAGTATAAGATGTACGGTTTCTTTTTTTTTTTTTTTAATTATTATTATTTTGTCGAAAAAAAAATTGGCAACAATTAAATTATGGATAAAATTTTAAAATTTAAATGACTTATTTATCAGAAATTAGAAGGTTATTATTTTCCATAGAATAATAATTAGGAAGAAGGAGCATGCCAATACTCTTAATGCTTACAAACCCCTTCTAGTGAAATGCCAGCGAAAGCTACTTTTGCTACTCAAAACCTTAAAGAAGGGCCATAGAATAATAATAATATCGCTGTTTGTAGTGGCAACACAACAGCTTATTAGAAACACTTATGCTCATTCTTCCTTTATTATTATTCTATGTTATTTTCACATTTTAATTAATTAAGAAAAAACTAATCATCCGATTGATAAGCTGTTTAATGCATCGGATTTACAAAAATTTTCCCTTTCATTTGGTATTTTATTTGTAACGCTGCGACTGATATTTCTAATTTATTTTCTAATCTTTCTGATTTATTTTCCTCATTTTAAATAAATGTACGTTTTTTTTTTTTTTTTTTTTTTTTTTTTTTTTAATTATTATTCTTTTGTCGAAAAAAAAATTGGCAACAATTAAATTATGGATAAAATGTTAAAATTTAAATGGCTTTTTTATCAGAAATTAGAAGGTTATTATTTTTACATTTTAATTAATTAAGAAAAAACTAATCAAAAATTCGAAAATCTGACTTCGATGTGCACAATGACCCTTCGGGGGGCACCTTTGTGTTAAATCTCGTGACTGTCCGAGCTACCGTTTTCGAGATCAGTGAAATATACAAATATTGCTCACTTAATAGTATAAGATGAAATGCATCATGGAAATGTCTAATTCTGTAATGTTAAAAATTTATGAATGCTAAATTAGAAGATGCTCTCATTTATAAATGAGTTTGAATTTCAATCTGAAATATTTTCTTATGCCAAAATATATCGAAAGTATTTTAAAATTAAAAAAATAATAATAAATACTCTTTGAAGACAAAAAGAAATACAGTCAGTTACACAGGCATGACATTATTTCATGATTATGACACACACACACACGGGAAAAAAAAAGAAAAAAGAAAAAAAGAAACAGAAGATGAAGATGAAAAGAAAAGAAAAAGAAAGAACTAAAAGAAGGAAGCGAGAAAAAAGAACATAAAAAAGAAATTATAAACAACATAAGAAATTGCTAGTAAGAAAATTAATTTGCTAAAAAAAAAAAAAAAAAAAAAAAAAAAAATCTCCAGACGACAAATTACAATCCTAAACTCATTTTTTCATTGAAGATGTCTAAGATAAATCTTTTTATAATTTATTTGTTGACGAAAAATTTCTTTACTAAAAACAACATTGACATTTATTTTATTATTATTATTATTATTATTATTATTATTATTCTTTCTTTCTTTATTTTTATTTTTATTTTTTATTTATTTGTTTATTTATTTATTTTACACCATTGAGAGCATTTTAATTTTTCTTTGGAAAATGACGTCAGAATTTTGAAAGAACAACGATTTAAGAAACTTTTTTTCAAGATGGTAGATAGAATACCTTTATCAACCCAATGTTTTAAATAAATAACTTCGTTAATTAAGATGATAGAAATTTCTGACTAACTGAAATGTCTTCCTTGGAGTATTCAGCACACATTGATACCTCTCATGACACGGAGGACACTGCCCTTTGCAAAGAGATGCGGTCGCAGACAAAAAAAAAAAAAAAAAAAATTGACCCCAGTGACAGTCACTTTTCACTTTCTCTTACCCATAAGGTATAGAAAGTATTGTTTTAGGGTCAAATTTTCGAAAGTGAGATTTTGTTATATTTACATGTTCTATGGTCCCCTGAATACGAAAATCATGTTTTTAGCAAATGGTCTGTGTGTATGTCTGTGTGTGTGCGCGTGTGTCTGTCTGTTATCAGCATATCTCAAAAACAAATTATGGCAGAAAGTTCAAACTTCGTATTCTAAATGTGAATCATATAGGGATGCTACACTAAGCTTTTCGTTGAGATGAAGCAAATGGTTCGTGTACAGGGACACTCAAGAGTATTCAAATACATTAAGTCTATGGGGGAAATTGCAGGTAATTAGAGTTTAACATCTATAGACTGCACTAAACCAAATGAAACGAATATATATTTTTTGTAATAGAGATAATCAACTGGGGAAAAAAATTGTGTATGTAGGAGCCTCGCCTCCCCCCCCCCTTCTGGGGGGGAAGTCCAATCTCGGGGGCGGTAAGTTTTCATGATGCGTATTTTTCAAAAGAGAGGGACAATACCTTTAAAACGAATGGTTGAACCATCAATCTGCGATAATTTAAAACAAAGTTATCGATTTTTCTTTTTACTTTTAATAGAAAAAAACAGAAAAAAAAATCGTTTTTTTTTTTTTTTTTTTTTTTTTTAATACTGAGAATAAAATGGACACTTTTTGGTTATTTAGTGTTATACTACTTCTCTAATATGGAAATCGTCTGCATTATCATAAAAGATATTTTTTTAAAATAATAATTTTAATAAATTACTTTTTATAATTAGAATTATTTTTTAATAACCAAATTAAATTCTATATAAATGTAGGTGCATTAATGAAACGGGGTGTTGAGGGGGGCGGTAGCCCTCCTCACATAGAACTAATTATCATTTAAAACTCTTCCGAAGCCTATTTGAATTGTTTAACATAGGTTTACATAACATCGTTATCTTACCTCTTAACCTCAAACTAAATTTATAGTATTAAATTTCAGGGTAAGAGGAAGTCGTGTGAGTGACACACAAGATTATTTACTTTCTCTTACTCATAGGGTCGAGAAAGTATTGTTTTAGGATCAAATTTTTGAACGTGAGTTTTCGTTATATTTACTGGTTCTGAGGTCCCCTGAATACGAAAATCATGTTTTTAGCAAATGCTCTGTGTGACTGTCTGTGTCTCTGTCTGTCTGTCTGTGTGTCTGACTGTGTGTCTGTGTGTCTGTCTGTTATCAGCATATCTCAAGAAAAAAAAAATCTACTAGCAAAATTATAATAAGCGTATCTATCAGGTATGTCGACTCTTCTAATTTATTTCCAAGCATTATTAGACCGTACTTTTTTACTTTCTCTTACCCATAAGGTAGAGAAAGTATTGTTTTGGGGTCAAATTTTCGAACGCGAGATTTTGTTATATTTACACGCTTTGTGTTCCCCTGAATACGAAAATCATGTTTTTAGCAAATGGTCTGTGTGTGTGTCTGTGTGTGTGTCTGTCTGTCTATCAGCATATCTCAAAAACAAATTATGGCAGAAAGTTCAAACTTGGTATTCTAAATGTGTATCATATAGGGATGCTGCAGTAAGCTTTTCCTTAAGATCAAGCAAATGGTTCGTGTACAGGGACAATCAAGAGAATTCTAATACATTACGTCTATGGGGGAAATTGCAGGTAAGTAGAGTTTAACGTCTATAGACTGCACTAAACCAAATGAAACGAATATATATCTTTTTAATAGAGATAGTTAACTGGGAAAAAAAATTGTGTATGTAGGAGCCTCGCCTTCCCCCTGGGGGGAAGTCCCGTCTCGAGGTGAGTAAATTTTCATGATGGGTGCCTTTGAAAAGAGCTCGCCAATAACTTTAAAACGAATGATTGAAACATCGATCTACGATAATTTAAAATAAAGTTATCTACTTTTTTTATTTTTAACAAAAAAAAAATAATAATAATAATAATAATAATAATAATGTAATATTGAGAATAAATTTAACTTATATATATATATATATATATATATATTTAGATTTATACTACTTCTCTAATATGGAAACCGTGTGCATTATCATGATAGATAATTTTTAAATAATAATTTTTATAAATTATTTTACTGAGTGAATTTGTATAGGAAAATACAGAAGAAAGTCGTGTGGTGGCCACAGCACACTATTTATTTGTTGTTAGTGGATGTGCTTTACTAATAATATTTTACCATTTCCAGGAAAGCTGTTCGGGAATTGAAATAAATTCCTCATTGTGATATGGTAATTAATGTATGTTTTAAGCTAAATATTCATCGCTTGTTTTTTGTACATTAATGAAACGGAGGGTTGAGGAGGGCGGTAGCCCCCTCACACGGAACTAATTATCATATAAAACTCTTCCTGAACCTAATTTGAATTGTTTAACATAGGTTTACGTAACAGTACTCGTTATCTTACCTCTTAATCTCCGACCTGTATTTATAGTATTAAATTTCAGGGTAAGAGAAAGTAGTGTGAGTAACACACCAGATTATTTTATACACAGAGAGATGCTCACAACTAGACCAGACAAATTAAACTATAACCCCGACTTCCGCGACGCCTTTTAAATTTTTTTTGTCATGTTGGCGATGACTTTTTATTATTTTTGGTACATTTTTTAAAATAAAATGAAATAATAATAATTCCTATTTTGATTATATTTTTTGTGATTGGGTTTTTTAGTCAATTTTTGACACAAAAGTTCATATCTGTATACATATAAAAATTACATGTCACGATGTTTGTCCGCGATAAACTCCTAAACTAAGGAACCGATTTTAATGAAATTTTGCACACTGTGTGCAGTTTGGTCCAACTTGAGAGATAGGATAGTTTTTATCTCAATTTATTGTCACAATATTGTTTTATAGAGCATTTCCTCGTGACGTCATGTGGTTGGCAAAAAAGCGCGCTCGACTTTCCCGCGCCCCGCCCACCACTGATTTTCCGTTGGTAGCACGGAGTAATATTAATAGGAGTTGAAGGTCCAATGGGAGAAAGCTACGAAACTGTGATCTAAATTTTTGGTAAATATTGAGGGCGCCACTTGTCATTACTCCCTACCTCGGCGCGGATTTTGTGTGGTTTTCAATAGAATTTTGCTGGAGTACATTTAAAATTTTTTATTTTAAGCAATTTAATTTCTTTGTAAGTTCTTAAAACTGCATAATTCAGATGTTTCAAATAAATGCTTCGTTCCTAGTTGTAAAACAGGCTATGATAGTGATAAGAAAAAAAAAAAAAAAAAAAGCCCTAGGAGAAAAATAAAGTCCGAGTTCGTGTTTTCTGCACCTAAAGTAAGTTTATTTTTTTTTCTTTACAAAATTTCATCCATTCTCCTTCCTCCCAATTGTCTGTTTTAGCTAGCTTCGGTTCATAAGAATCGTCATTTTTTAAAAGCTTTCTTTCAAAGTAAAATTAGTATAAAATGGCTCTTAAAAAAAACATGTTGGTTAGAATACTCTATTTAATGAAATTTGCTTTCAATCGAAATTTTTTCAGCTTGATATTATTTTTAAAAAAATAATTAAAACGAGACATTTCCCCATTGAATAACATTGCGGAAGCTGGAGAGAAGGAAGGATTGCACGCTGGCGCCATCTGTAAACATTAGAAAACAACATCACAAAATTTCAGCGTTACCTTCTTCTCCTGTCTTTTTACTCCGTGGTTGGTAGTAATCAAGTAATCGCCATCGCTATGTTTTTCCCAAGCCTTTTTGCCAACCACTCATAAAAGTTGAGATGTTTGTTTACAAACAAGGAACTGCCCTATTGCAAATATTTGTTAATTATAGACCTTTGTTACAGTTGCTCCAAAATATCTGTGAGTTCCATAAGTTTAATTGTTGCCAAATATAAAAGTAAATACATTTAATCAAACGTGAACGTTAAAAAATTATAAAAAGTTAAATTATACATCTCACGAAAATTGACGTCATAATCAATTTAAAGATTTTATTCGCATTGATAAAGTGTGTAGTTATACACAAGCGAAGTGTGACGTCACTGACCGTCTGTGAAATCAAGAAAAAGATTTCTTATGTTAATCGCCCATTGTATTTTTAATAAAAAATTATTAAAAAACGAGGAAAATTATTTCCGGATTTTAATCCCATATTTTTGTATAGATATGTATTATTTATCATGTGCATACGTTAGATTGAGTTATTTTGCTGTCAAACTGACAAAATTTTAATTTTAAATTTCAAAGCTCTGTCGTCCTTGGAGTTTTTCGTATTTGGCGATCAAAAACGTAACACGAAAATATACAAGCTAGATGTATATTTTCGTAATATGTATTGTGCGAAATATTGTTTCATATTATTCATTATTCTCTTTATATAAGTTGTTAAAATAACAATGATTTTTGAAAGGAATTAAATGTGTTCGCCAGATAATTTGGCGATATTATTTTTTTTCCGCCAAGGATGATAGATATGAAATTTATTCCGCTGCAACATGTTAATATCTTATATCAGATACATTATGTATATGCTACAATTTATTTACGACATAACCTTGCTTTTTCAATTTTTGTTGCATTATTCTAATCTGTATCACTTCGTTTTCTTTAAGAAATTTGTTATCTATACATAACGTTCTAAATAAAAAGTAACCATTTCAGTATTGTAAAACTTATTTAAAAGTCTGTTTTATTTAACATTAAATTTTAAAACTTAATTTAAAACTTATTTAAAAGTCTGTAAGAGTTTAAGTCTGTTTATTTGTTTTGTAACGCTAATCTATATGATCGATGTTCGAAACTTTAATTAATTATTTCTCTTATTTTCCTTTACTTTTTCTTTAATAACTTATCAATTTAACGTTCCTGATTAAATTTGTGATTTATATATGTATTTTGCATTAAATTTTGACTCATATTTATTGCTGAAAATGCGATCTTAAAATCTTGCAATTTTCTTATCTTAATCCTCAATGCTTTCCTTCTTGATTAACTTGAATTTACTATTAAAATTTTAACATACTCAGAATCTTCTCACCACTTCGTTAAAATATATTAATCTTTTCAGTAATATATTAATCAGTATATCCCCACAACGATATTTGGCGATTTTTTGTTGGCGATTATGGCTAAATCATAAATCTATAAATCATAAATGATAATCTAAATCATAAATGATAATCTAAATCATAAATCAAAAACATAAAATAATAAATCCAAAATAAACAACATATAGGCTGCCATATTATATCACAAACAGTCCAGAGCGACATCGTTATCGTTCAAAACGGTGCCAAAGAAAAATCGCCAAATCAGCTGTGGGGATATACTGAAGTTATAATTATCCGAATATAATTACTGAAGTTATATTATAAGTTATAGTTGGGGGTAACAACTACATTATTTCCCCACAACTGGATTTGGCGATTATGGCTAAATCATAAATCTAAAAATCATAAATGATAAAATCATAAGCTAAATCATAAATCTAAAATAAAAGCATGCAGGTTACCATATTTTATTGCAAAGAATCCAGAACGACTTCGTTATCATTCAAAAAGACGCCAAAAAAAAAAAAAAAAAAAAAAAAATCGCCAAATCCAGTTGTGCGGAAATACTATATACCTTATCAAATTATCAATGTATTACTTAGCCGCAGCAACGCGTGGCCGGGTCTGCTAGTTCTGTATATATCTTTAAAATACTGCTAGGTTTAAAATAACGTTTACAGAGATTCTGAAGAAGCAACAGTTAAAAATGTATTTTCCCGTAAAATATTCTCATCAGACAAATGTCATCATTTTTTCTTATTAGTTCATTGGGCTAAGTCCGCGTGCTTAAATATTGTCCATGTATAGGGGAGAGTGGGGATGAATGGGACGCAGGATGAATGGGACAATAGCAACATTTTTATGTTTTGCAATCACTAGAAACTTGAGAATTTTTCCAATATATGGCAGTACTGAGGTCATTCATCAAGTGTAGTTTCAGAATTGTGCTATCTATTGAAAGGCAGAAAAAAATTAAAGTGTCTTTTTCTGTTGCCAGCGGAAGTTTTTTTACTGATTCAGTTAGATAGTAGTTAAAAATTAACTATTTGCTTAAAGTTAATATAACTCATATATGCTGAAAAGGCATAACCTTTTATTGCGTTTATAATATTCAAGAAGAATATTGACAATTATTCCTTAGGCCTATTTCATATTTTATATGATCATGTGGTGGTGGGGATGAATGGGACATTCCCCACAATGAGCTAATTTAAAATTGTACACAATAATTATATTAAAACAAATCGTAAATAGATTTTCAATATTTTTATAACCTGTCGCTCAATAGTTATAACATGGAATTATAAAAAGTAGCATGGATTTAGAGAAAAATAGATTGAAATTAATCGTTCTGATTTTTTTTTTTTTTTTTTTTTTAATAATTATGATTAAAAAATTATAAGTTAGAATATTCTATGCATTTTAAATCAATAATATCAATAATTAAAAAAACAAGTAAATAAACTAATAATAATTGGATTAAAATCACAATTTCAATCAAGCTAATTAAATAAATCCTGGTGATTATTAATGTAATACAGAATAGAATGCTTATTTTTCCCGATCAGTCGGAAACAAAAATTTATCTGGATAATTTGTACTCTATTATAATGATTTATATCTTTCTAGTGTCTTATTTATTTATTTATTTACAAATTAGATCTTATTAGATTAAATTATCAAAGCATAGAGCACTAGGAACTGTGCAAACCAAAAGACTTTTGCCTTTTGATGTTAATTTGAGTCAAAACATCAGTTTATGTTAATTTCAGTAACTTCATAGTGTGTAATAAAATCACATAAACCAATTTAACTTTAAAAATTTATTTACTTTCCATTTTGTTTTGTTTTCTTTGTTAACTCCAGTCCTGTCCCATTCATCCCCATAGGTGGGGATGAATGGGACAATGTACATGCATGTAAAAAAAAAAAAAAATTATTAATTAAGAATGATAACTTTTTATTAAAGTTAGTATGTTTATATGTAACTGATTACTGAAGTGTACTTATGAGCAATGTTGCAAAATTCTGAATTACATAGGGTAAACGTCATTAATAAAAACATGACAAATGTCCCATTCATCCCCACTCTCCCCTAAATATTGTTTTTTATACTCGCGTATTTTATTAATTGCACCACTATCGTATCGTTTCGACAAAAAATAATTGAAACTGGTCCACGTTAGAGAAATATTATATAGATTCTCCTTATCGCATGCTTAAATCAAAATATCTAAAGTATCAGTATTTCAATCACATTCACATATAAAGCAAAATTACATTTGTTTATCTACATAAACAAAGAGAAGTGTATGTGTATGTGCGTCTACACTCTGGTGCTCACACTATTGATTGGTGAGCTACAAAACTTGGTAGATGAGTCGCTGGACCCTGCAGGTGCACCTCATCGAGATTTTTTCGAATTTCGAATTTGAATATTTTATTTTATTTTTATTTTTTTAATTAACATTTCTGTTTCATTTTCTAAAATTTATTCATTCATTTCAATCATCTGCGTATCTTAGAAATAACTCTTAAGTTTTATTATTATTATTATTATTATTATTATTATTTGTTTAATTTATTCATTTGAAAATGAATATTTCCCATGAAGAATTTTGTTCAGCTTCACGAAAGATATTTAAAGTTTCTGTAAAATTAGCTTCCTAGACCATTAATACACAGAAAATTAGAAAGCTTGCGGAAAGTGGTACATATCGGTGTATTTTAAGAGGAATAACTGTCCAAAGGTTCTTCGACTATCCATTGCTTTAATACGCAACCACGAACTTTATACCTGTTAATATATTGATAGAATAAAGATTGAAGGAACCAATAAAGATACAATCTAATGCCACTAAAAAAGTAACTAAATAATGGTAATAGTAATTATTGTTATGACAAATGAGAGGTTTCAAAACAAATACCATCAATGGGGGAAAAAAAAACTTTCAGCAATTGTTTCGAGCCGAAATAATTTGACATGACCCTTCATCAGGTGAGAAAAATGGGCATAAAGTTACCATAAAAACAGAAATGCACACTTACTTTTCCCACCTGGGAAGAGGTCGTGCATAATTATTTTTAGCCGAAACAATTACTGCATATTTTTAATTTTTATGGTATTTTTTCTTTTTCTTTTTCATAAACTTCTTATATTTCATATTACAATACCAGTTTTTCGAAGTTTTATAGAAAAAAATTATTATTAAAGTTTTCTTTCCAATAAATATATATTATGCTGCGTGTAAGCCTCTATAAGGGATTTCATTTTTTACTGTTGCGATCCAACTTTATAAATTTTTAAAACTGGTTCTATGTTTCGGGACATAACACCGTCACAGGTTCTTGCACGTGGCTTTTACCAAATTGCTCTTTCGCAAATTAGAAATCCTTACGCGCATCCAAGGGGACTATAAATGAATCGAAATAGAACTCGTCTATAACACAAACCACGCTGCAAAGAATGTTTTCAGCGACTTCAGAAAACGATCGATGAAAAATCTTCCGCTTCCATGGTTTCCCACAGCAACTAAATTATGCCGCCATTTGGCATCCCATAAATGTAGCCAGGATCTTGAATTAAATAAGCGAGTGTGGCAGCATTTTGCCCTAATTGGGCTTGTAATTTCCCGCTTTTTTTTTTTTTTAATTAAATGAATAGAGAAAAGGAATAAGAAAAAGCTTCTTTAAAAAAAAAAGAAAGAAAGAAAGAAGAAGAAAAAAAAAAAAGAAAAATTCTTAATAAAATCGATTGGTGGTTTTTTGAAAAGTCTTTCATTTTTATAAATCAAAATTAATTTTCATTTTAATATTTAATTATAGGTAGTTTTTTTTTTTTTTTTTTTTTTTTTTTTTAAGCTTTTCTTAGTATTTTTGAGCGATTTTAGTTTAAAATGTTTTAAAAGTGAAATAATCTGTATTTATATTTTCAATTCTTACTTGATTTGTTTTAAAAGGGGAAATAAATATTAAAAAAAAAAAAAAAAAAAAAAAAGATATTTCAAAAATTGATAAATGAATAAAAAATCTATGTAATATTTCTCTAACGTGGACCAGTTTCAATTATTTTTTGTCGAAACGATACGATACGCGAGGATAAAAAAATAATATTTATACATGGACAATATTTAAGCACGCAGACTTAGCTCAGTGAACTAATAAGAAAAAATAAGGACATTTGTCTGATGAGAAACAGTTGTTTCTTCAGAATCTTTGCAAGCATCATTTTAAACCTAGCAATATTTTAAAGATATATACAGAATATGAACTTTTGTGTCATAAATTGACTAAAAAATAAAATCAAATTAGGAGTTAGTTTATTTTATCTTATTTATTTATTAAATATATATATATATATATATATATATATATATATCAAAATTAATAAAAAGTCATCGACAAAATAACGACAAAAATTTAAAAGGAGTCGTGGAAGTCCTATAAAACTGTACTGCCTGTGGAAGTATGAAAATTGGGTCGTATACCATGAATTTTATTTGGAAACCTTTCTTTGAATTATTTTGGTTTCACTATTGTACAATGTTAATTTGGTTTTAATAATAATTTGGCCTCTGTTAAATTAAAATTTTAATTATATAGTGAAATTGGTATAACATCTATGAGTTTCAAATTTTAATGGTAAATAAGAAAAGAAATAAAGTGCGAATATTTCGCATGGGTTTGCTAGTATTAAATAAATGAATAACATAATTCAAGATTGAAAAAAAAAACGTCTATTTAAATGCCTTTTCTATAATTAACGATTGTAATACTGAAAAATAAATTTCTATAAAGCTTACAAATTTCTCGCATAATATTTTGAATACCGCAATCTTTCTTTTATTTAATCTTAGAAAACTGTATACTAGCTGGCTTCGTGCACTTCGTCGGTCACTATATTAAAACAAATCATTTCTAAAAAAAATAATAAAATTATACAGACACGACATTATTTCATTATTTAAAACATGAAAATCTGACATGACAGAATTTAATTTAGTGCCATAGGCCTACTGCTAAACTTGTTAATATCGACAAATTCTTCTTTAGTTAATTCGTGACGATCTAAATTCCATGATAAAGTTTTCATTAAATCAAACCAATGTGTTTCAGCTGCAGATACTGTAACAAATAACGTTGGAAGTCCAAACTGACTTATAGCCGCAAAACAACGTTTTTTCTCTTTTTCCCAATGAGGGGGAGGTGTGCCTTGGGGGGGACTCATGTCAAAGGTGTGCCTTGGGGGGGACTCATGTCAAAGTTGTACCTTGGGGGGGACTCATGTCAAAGTTGGGCCTTGGTGGGACTCATGTCAAAGTTGGGCCTGGGGGGGGGACTCATGTTAAAGTTGTGCCTTGGGGGGACTTCATTCAATAAATCCCCATTCAATAAACCGAATGAAATAGGCCCTTAGCGCTATTAAGAGTGACGTATAAAAATTCGACAACGCTGTACCGACTGAAATAGGGGTACCTTGGGGGGGGGGGGCTCATGTCAAAGTTGTGCCTTGGGGGGACTTCATTCAATAAATCCCCATTCAATAAACCGACTGAAATAGGCCCTTAGCACTATTAAGAGTGACGTATAAAAATTCGACAACGCTGTACCGACTGAAATAGGGGTACCTTGGGGGGGGGGACTCATGTCAAAGTTGTGCCTTGGGGGGGACTTCATTCAATAAATCCCCATTGAATAAACCGACTAAAATAGGCCCTTAGCACTATTAAGAGTGACGTATAAAAATTCGACAACGCTGTACCGACTGAAATAGGGTTACCTTGGGGGGGACTCATGTCAAAGTTGTGCCTTGGGGGGACTTCATTCAATAAATCCCCATTCAATAAACCGACTGAAATAGGCCCTTAGCACTATTAAGAGTGACGTATAAAAATTCGACAACTGTACCGACTGAAATAGGCCTCTAGCACTAATAATGAGTCTAAATTTTTTAATTCCTATATTTATTAATAAGCCTCGAAAATAAAACAATTATCGTTTTCTAAAAATGAATTTTTTTTTTCTCTTTTTAATAATTTATTTTTAAAACATAACTATAGGATGCAGTACTCTTTAAAAAGAAAACTGTTGTTCTATAAAAAGAGATCGAGTTTTTTTTTGCAGGTAAAAAACATACTGCATGTAATGTATAACATGCAAAATAATTTTTATATTATAATATAACTAGCACGCTTTACCCGCTCCGCTAATCACTATATATATCACTATATTGTGTGTGTGTGTATGTGTGTGTGTTTTTAATTGAATAATTAAAACATTTAAATAAATGTATTTCGATTGGCGGCTATTTTCAAAAATCAAAGTCATGGCAAAATACCGAGTCATATAATACACAGCCGTTTATGAAATATACATTTAATTATTTCAATTTCATTACGTTGATTAGAAACAGTTATTCACATTAGGGAACAGCTGTAGTGTAGGATGACATTCGCAAAATTTGAAATTTGGCTCCGAAATAATTCGGACAATTTTCGCACTTTCGATTTTTTTTTTTTTTTTTTTTTACTTATGCAGTTGCGATATACATTTTAATTCATTGCCAAAATGGCAAAAAATAATAAAAGTCACCGAGAAAGTCCTATCCTACGGTTCGCACTTTACGATGCGGACAATAAAATCACGAACAAAAAACACTCATGAGTATTCGATTAATTGATATTAATCTCTTAAAAACAAAAAATAAAAATTTAAAGCTATTATGATGCCAGTTTTATCAGAAAATGTTTATGATACAGGTTTATTTTGTTTTAATTTTTTTATTCACATATAAAGAACTGTTTCTTTGCATATAAAATAATAAATGAAATGAAACGTTGTGAGCATTTTATATTAGTATCAGCTTGAAGTTAAATCTCAGAAGAAAATGTCTGAAGAAAGCGCAAAAAATTGCATAAATATCCAATATGAATATTGAAAATCTATAGGTGTGTTGCAAATCTGCACACATTAGTTTATATAGAAAAAAATTTTTCAGAACTGTGTGTGCCATAGTTTTTTCTGTACGTTGTATACACAGAGACATTTTCTTTTATAAGTATAGAAGCGGGGTTTGCCTGCCTCGTTGCTCCGTATATTTAAATGATAAGAAAAAAAGAAAGAAAGAAAAAATAACTGAAACTTTTAAATAAACGTATTTCGACTATTTTCAGCAAACAAAAACCGTGGCGAATCACCGTGATAAACATTCGCTAATGAAATGTAAATAACATTTAATTATTTGAGTTTCATTATGTTGACTAGAAACATGGTTAATCTATATAATTTTTTTCTAACGTGGACCAGTTAAGATTATTTTTTTAGAAACGATACGATAATGACTTAATAAAATACGCGAGGATAAAAAAAATAATACATAAGCAATATTTTAGCACGCGGACTCAATTGAATAATCTAATTAAAAAAAAAAAATTGACGACATTTGTTTGATAAGATTATTTTATAGAAGAATTTGTTTTTCAAAGTTGCATCTTTACAATTTTTCCAAACGTCATTTTAAACATGGAAAATCTTTAATGATGTAAACAAAATATGAACTTTTGATCTAAATTGATTAATACACCCAACAATGAAAAGTACAATCAAAATAGATAGTAAGTTTTTTTAACAAAAAAAAAGTCAAAATGAATTAAAAAAATTTTAATTAAAATGCATCGCCAACATGTCGGAAAAAGATTTATAAGTCGCCATAGGGGTCCTATACTTTAAATATGTCTTGCCTGGTGAAGCATGAACACTGGCCCGTCAAATATCAATTTTATTTTGAAACTTTACTTTGAATGATTTGGTTTAATTATTATTAACCTTTCATACCACAAAAAATAATAATTTGGCCTCTGGTGAATTAAAATTATAATTTGGTGGTAAAATTCAGATAAGATTTATAAGTTTCAAATTTTAGAGATAAATAAAGAAAGAAAGAAAGAAAGAAAGAAACTGCAAAAATTTCCCACGGGTTTGCTAGTTTAAAATAACCAAAAAATGCCTTCACATTAGGGAAAACAGTATGTATAGGACACTTTGGTGAAATTTGAAATTTGTCACAGAAGTACTGTTTGTTTTCCTATTAGAGCCCAAAGAGCGCTATTACGCATGAATCAAATCTACTGCGATTTTGTGAAAACAGACGTGGAAGAAAAGTATCAGAGATAAAATTTCGGGAAATAAGTACTTCTCTTAGTGATGGCGTCCATCCCTTCTCGAATAGAATAGCCTTTGTTTGTTTTGGACTTGAATGGAGAATGGACGGTAGATCAGATGATTTTCGCGAAGGTCTTTACCTACACAATTTCAATAGCCATTTTAACTCATCGTCAAGATGGTAAAAAATTATTAAAAGTTGCCAAGGGAGTTTTACACTAAAACTTTTCCCTCATTATTCTGCGCACGGTAAAATCAAGAAAAGCCCACATAAGACCAGTGTTGCCAAATTTTGCTACTTTTTTATTTAATAATCACCAATAAATTCGACAAGTGATATTTGATATAATATACCCAAACATCACACTGTCTCAACTATATACATTGAAAATAAAAAAAAAAAATTATTACGGGACGATAAAATGTCAATTAAAATATACATTTAAAAGCAATTAAAAATATAGACATTTCGAAACTCATCCGAGTTTCATCATCAGTATTAAAACAACATATTTTGCATAAATTACATACATACTCAAAGAATTTATAGTAGGATGGAATACTGAGGTGTTACTGCGCATGCTTCATTGATAGTGCAGAGATGACCCTCAAGGAAAATAACGAGACTTATAATTTTTACATCCAAAGTTTAAAACATTTATATTATCAAAATCAGGGATATGATCGGTTTCAACTAAACGTATTACAATTATAGAACGTTGGTCACAATTTTTATAATATGTATTCGTCTGTGTTCTTGCAGTCAATTCTAGCTCTACGGCCAGTTTCTCCTATATAAATATAATTACAATCTCTGCAGAGAATTAGATACACTACGCCAATTAGATCCAAAGAGGAAATTCGAGGTTTAAAGTTAAAAAGAATGTTTTTTAATTGTTTAATCGGACGAAAAGCAGTATAAATATTAAGAAGTTTAAGTAATTTAGCAATACCTTCTGAAGGAAAGCCAAAATATGGCATAAAGTTTTTTTAGTATAGTTAGAGAATTATTCATCTGCAATGGAAGGGAGGAGGAAATTGTAGGAGGGAAAGAAAAAGAGAGGAAGCGTATAATTTTTTCAAGATAAATTCGTTTTAACCAACTAAGAGGGTAATCGCTATTTATTAAATCCTGAAATATTCTTTTAATTTCCAACGTAAAAAGTGTCTCATTACTGCATAACCGAAGAGCTCTACTGATCAAAAATTGAAAAAACAGCAACTTTATGAGAATTAGGATTAGCAGAATGAAAATTTAGATACTGACCCATAAAAGTGGCCTTACGATAAGCAGATGTTTGAAATATATTATGTGATTTAGAAGTGCGTTCGACAAGAACATCAAGAAAGGGCAAACTATTATTTTGTTCTACTTCCAAAGTAAACTGAATTTCTGGACATAATGAATTAGAAAAAGCAACGATCTCATTTATATGTTTTTCTTCAATTAATTAAAAAAAAAAAAAAAAAAATGCCATCAACGTATCTACGGAAAAAGGAATTTTTTTTCTCTTAAACCATCATTAATTTTATATTCCAAAAACTGCATTGCAATTTCTGCAATGCACACACTATCAGGTGCGCCCGTAGGCGTACCACGAATTTGTTAATAATATAAATCGTTAAATTTAAAGCAATTACAAGATAAACAGAAAAAATCTAATTCAAGATTATATTGAATGTTAAAAGTAGAATGATTACCATCCGCAGGATAAATTTTCCGTGTAACATCGGAAGCAAAATTAATGGGGATGGAAGTAAAAAGAGAAAAACATCTAAAGAAATCGTTATACAGTTAGAGGGTGCATTCAGTTTTTTTTTAATTCAGAAACAAACTGAAAAGAAGAATTTAAACTAAAGGGGGAACTTAAGGTAAGAGGTTTAAGTAAAGACGAAATAAAACGAGCAAGGTTAGATAGAGGGGAACAAGAATAATCAATTATAGATCTAAATGGAATACCAGATTTATGTAATTTCGGCAATCAATAAAAATTAGGATCCATACCAACATAACACCCTAAAGATTTGAGGGTAGCATCATTATCTATTTGATTATTTTTTTCAAACTCACTAATAATTTTATTGAGATTATTTTGTATTGATGGAGTGATATCATTATTTAAAACAGCATATGTAGAATTGTCATTTAAAAATTCTAAAGATTTATCCATAACAACTGGAAGACGGCCCTTGTTTGCTTTTGTAATGATTAACGAATCATTTCAGAAGGAGATTTAAAGATAGCAAAATCAGGAGGATGATGTTGAGATTTTGAATGCGCTTTATATTTTGAAAGAGTTTTTGTGGATTTCAGTACGAAGTGGATGCATAATAACAGGATTCAGTTTAGTTAATGATGTCGCAACACATGCAAAAATATTAAGGATATTAATTCTTTTACTTCTAATAGCAAAATTCATTTCACGATTCAAAATAGTAAGTTCAGAATCAGCTAAAACTATAGATGATAAATTTTTAACTCGTTTATTATTAGGTTTTCCTACTGAATTTAGACGTAGTTCTTTATAAAATAATTTAATAAACTTATTTTCTAATTTTAATTTAAGAGTAGTTCTACATGATGTTACTCTGAACAGAAAAAAAATTTAGGATTAAACAAACATCAGCATTCGAAATGATGTTAATAAGATGAAGATTAAAATCTATCACGTGCAGATTCAAGTTTGACAGAACACATTGACATTACAGCAGAAATAAACTTCATACTCGACCAGAAAGCAATCTTGCTTGCTAGTTGAATTCACGAACGATTTAACTTTAAATGTGGGTGGAATAATATTATGACATCTGCAGTTATTAAGAAAATACTTTTAGCACAATAAACATACAATGTTGCAAGAATTCTTCCATCATATACGCAACAATTTACAATTAGTTGACCCATATTTATCTCTAATATACACAAACATTCCACCATCTCGATTAACGGTGTGATGTTATGTGAATGGTGTAAATTATTCACACAACTTTCACACGCACCATTCCTTGAAAACGTACCAAACTTGATCAAACTTTTTCAAGTAACAAACTTACATTAACTTCAAGAAACAATATTTGAATTGCCAAAAATTATTTGTTTTTAAGTTACTCTGATAAGAGACAGAGATAAAGATCAAACATTAAAAACGTGACTTCGATATTCTGGAAACCACAAAACGTGTAAACATACAAAAAACAAACGATGAATATGTAGCTTAAAAAATACTTTTATTTACTGTATTGGTATGAGGAATTAATATCAATTCCTGAGCAGTTGTCCTTGACATGCGGTGAAATATTATAGTAAAACACTTCCACTTCATTCAGTAAAAAAGAATGTTTTCGCTTAATTATTGGCAGCCCTGTATATCGTCTAAAAATTATGTACACACCACATGGTACACTTAAATAAAATCCTACGTTAATAACACATAGCGCAATCTGAAATACATTTCCACCAATTTTCAAGTATTGTCCCACTATATTCAAGTTCTTTTGTGTAGCCCTGTAAACGAACGGTGAATGATTGTCATACCATATTCTACATGAAACCTGCTTTTATGCATACAAAAAATACATATTCATTTCATTTTGTTTAGTGCAGCCTATAGATGTTAAACTGTACTTACTGCAATTTCCCCCATAGCCGTAATATTTTTTAATTATCTTGAGTGTCCCTGTGCACGAACCATTTGCTTGATCTCAACGAAACTTTTAGTGTAGCATTCCTATGTGATACAGATTTGGGATACCGAGTTTGAACTTCTTAATGTTATTTGTTCTTGAGATATGTTGATAACAGCCACATACAGGGACATACACACACAGACCACAGCACAGACCAACCGCAGGCCTCGCAGCGTTCCTAAAATTTGTGCACTCATTTTATTATACTGTCACCACTTCATTAAATTAATATTTTTTAACATAATTTTTACATGTAATTTAGCATTAAAACATTCAAGAAAAATTTCTTGTTGGTAACAGTGGTGGGAGTGTAATAAAACGCCAGTAAAATTTTAGGAACGCTGCGACACTTGCAACCGCTAAAAACATGTTTTTCAGTTTCAGGTTACATCAAAACGTGTAAATATAACAAATTTAAACTTTTAAAATTTAACCCCCCCCCCCTTCCCCGCCGCTTAAAAAAAAAAAAAAAAAAAAAAAGTACTTTCTCAACCATATATATGAGTAAGAGAAAATAAAAAAGACATTAACCCTCTGTAACTCATGACCTTTAATATTTTTGTGTTTATTTGTTTCGTAATAATTGGAAAAAAATAAAATACACGTGTTTCAGGTTTTTTTTTTATTTCTCATAAATTTCGAAAAAACAAACAAAAACACCTACAGGCAACAAACACTTTTTAGCATAAAATCCTATAAAATACGTGAAATTGGGTCAAAATCAATATTATACAATTAATTTGAAACACTTACCTCTTCACTGTTTCAATATAAAACACAAAACACACGAAAAACTATTTTTTATTATTTTTTGAATCAGAGCCGGTCCGCACTTGTCGTTAGTTACCCACTGTCGAGTAATGAACTTCAACTTACGACATACGGCGCCATCCAGTTGTGTTTCTAGATACTAGATTCTCTAACTGTGAGTGTATACGACAGGCTACAGTGCGTGATTACGTTGTAGAACCGATTCTTTGAATTTGAACCACGATCGAACGGTATGTTGCCTACAGTCTACAGTATGGTACAGAGGGTTAAGACTGAAGTTAATATATAAAAAATAAATAAATATAAATAAAAAGTATAAAGCTTTATGACGTCAGTTTTATCAGAAATTGTTGATGATACATGCTTACATAAAAATAATGTTTCTTTTTATGTGGGAAAAAATGAAAGCACATCTCATTTTTATCTTTATTTTTTATTTATTTATTTATTTTATTTTAATTAATTAATTTATTTATTTTAGCTTCAAATTACTTTCTTTTTTAAAAAAATGTTAAAATGGGATTTTAATTTAATATCTTTTGAATCAATTATCTGATTGAACTAAAAAATAAGGCGTTACTTAGATTTTGTCCTGATTAATAAGTGAACCATTTCCATAGCGATAGAATGAAGGTGAACTATGTACAGCGAATTATACCTGACATAATATGACAATCATTTTATCAAAATAAAATCCCGGTCCAGAATTGTATTTTGAAGTGGTCGCACCAGACACTGTTCGGGAGACCTCTTGCTAATATTATATAGGATTTGAAGTTTGAATTACTAGTTCTTACTATTTATCCTATCACAAGTAAATAAAAGACTCACGCAATCATAGTGAAGCGTAACAGTCTTTTATATGAAAATGCACGTTTTCCATCAAGGGACTTCTAAGAAATTATGTCATTTTCAAAGGCGATAGTACTCGTTTGAAAGATTTGAAGAAAGTGACGTCAGTCAAACATGCTTTAAAAATTATTTTGATTTTAATTATAATAAGGCAGTGTGTTATTTTGACGTAATTTACTTTATATTGGTAAAATCACATGCATAAAGTTTTGACGAAAGTGCAATATTAAAACCTTTTTATAATAATTTCACCGCTTTTTCATTTCGAATTTTTAAAAACCTCTACTTAGGAAGAACGAATACATTAAAAGTAGCCCACATTGCAAATTTCAAATTTCTAGCGGCTTTACTGTTATAGAAATAATACAAAAATGAGATTTTAGAGAGAATTTTTCCTCTTCCCTATTATTGTGCATGCGTTAGAGATGTCAAACTCCCACTACTGTACTTTGGCTTCAATCGTGGTAATACCTGTGGTAGTAACTAGCAGTAACTATCAAGTTTGATTGAAATCGGTTGAGGGATTTATAAGTAACAAACCCTTAATGTAACATTTTTTTTTCTTGTAGCTCTGTAAATCTAATGCTAATCATACTATATCCCATATAAAGCATTCTTTTGTGCATATGGAATTATGGAATTACTGCTTTAATTTGTAACGGCAGTGTATTATACTGATTTTAAAGATAATTCTCAGAAATTCCAATTTGTGCCAAACATCGTAAATATATTTTTCTAGTTCTTGCAAAGTTATAGGATACAAATTTCGAATCTCCACTACTCATTCCCCCTTATAAACTAAACATTGAGATGAGGACTATTTCCAAATCTGGAATTCTACGATATTCTTTGTAGGATTTAATCTAATATGAAAAAAAGAATGATTATTTACAGATTAATAGGTGTTCATGAAGATGAATACTTAATTTTAACAGTTTGAATCAAATAAACTTATCACAGATGCTGTGTGGCAAGGTGCATTATCATTTTGAAATATTGATCGTGAAAAGGGCTTAGTCCAAAATAGTAGGGTAGGCATCCACTTTTATAATGACCATGTATTTTTTCGAGTTAATTGATCCCTTGAGCATTAAAATTAGCCCAACTCTTTGAACAGTTATGCACCTCAATTCCGCAATGTACGGAGAATTCTTCAGTGTTTTAAAAGTGCAATTTTTCTTTAAGACGGTTACCTTTTCGTCGTCTGGGTTTCCCAATAACTAACTGAATTTTCTTGAATCCAATACTTTCTTCTTATGTGTGTAGAAGAACGCACAAAAACAATGTTCATATATTATTGCAGACGTTCAGTACCACAAATATTTTGTGTATAAGAAACTTCTTTTGCTTAGCTCTAGTGGTGTTGCGTTATTGTACGTTGTGGTAATAGGTATATCACTGGTTGATCCATTGCTTGATAAAATTATAATAAAATATATCCTTATTTAGAAATCTTCCATAAAATACACTCCTTCTCATATTTATAAGGACACTTTATATTTTGAAATAACTAATGTAAAAATAATTGTGAACAAGATTATACTAAGTGCACTTAATATATCTAGTATTCTAAAAACCAAAACTGTTATAATTTTTTTAATATAAAACAAAATTAATAAAAAATAATGCAAAATGTGTTTTTCTCCACGTTTTTAGATGTTCATAATTATAGGGACAATCCAGATTTTTTCGTTTTATTTAACTTACTAGTAGGTATAAATTACAGTTGACATGCGAATTTGTTAACTACTGGGCTAGATTAATTCATATATAAGCCTTCAATTTTTCTTGGACGAACATTACTGATAATTCATCGAAAAAAAGAACGTGCAAGTAGTGAAGTATGATAAATGTCTTTTTTAAGTGGAAGGATAATTTCAATCCGCCAAATTTCTAATGTAATTCGAAGCTCTAAAATTGCTGAAGGAAATGTGATCAAACATTGAACTGCTGGTTCGATAGGAGAGAGATCTTATGCAAAATCAGAGTTGTTTTACAGAGATCGAAGACTCATAATTCCTCTTACTATTCTACTCATAATGACTGCTGCTGAATTTGCTCGTAATTTTTAACAAAAGGTTGGGGTCCACATTTATGCATGTTTAAAATAATTAATAATATGTTAAAATGAATAAAAAACCTGTAATAGTCAATGAGCATTTAATGGGGGGAGGGGGGGGAGAACGTCTGAGTTAAAGTTGAATAAAGACAATATTAAATGGTAAAATGTTGCATTTTTGGATGAAAAACATTTTATTCTTGATTAACCAAATGGTTTTAACAGTTACTGGCACGATCTGAAGATAGCGAAAGACAGAGCAGATTTTTTAAAGGCAGATATGAATCGGGCATTTTAATGGTGGATCTATGGTGCTCTGGGGAGCTGCTTTTACTGAAAGCAGAATGAATTCAGTAATTTTTTCTATTATTATGAACATCAAGAGAATATCCGCAAATTTTAAACTTGGAATTATCAGGTTTTTGTAAGATTTTGGGGGGTAATAATATTTTTTTCAACAAGACTTACATTTTTGCTGTGCTTCTAGAGCAATAGGAAATAGTTTGAAGAAAGAAACTTCTGGATTATTGCCTTTCCCATGGCCTAAAAGTTGAAAAAACCTTAACTTATGGTATTAGAAAAGTGCATGCAAGTGGAAAGCAGTTTTAAATAGTTTAAATGTATTAAGAATATCATATATGCTATATGAAATGGTATTGAAACTTAATATTAAAAAAAAATGTACATATATATACCAGATAGAATGTCTGACTGTTTCACCCTAAAAAGAGACCCCATAAAATACTAATTTAAAGAATAACTGAAAACAATTACTAAAATTCGAGCTGTCCTTATAATTGTGAACACCTGAAAAATCATCTTTTTACCATATTTAAAGTTTTTTAAGATAGAAAAACGAAAAAACTTTTTAAATATAGTCTGTTAATGAAATTCAAATTAATTAAAAATATATTTGTTTAAATAATAGTGTTCAGTGTTTAGTTAATATAGAAAAACGGGTGTCCTTATAATTATGAGAAGGAGTGTATATGTTAAAATGCAAAAATAAAGTTTTATAGTTTTGATCTCAATGGATGTAGAACGAAAATGTCAGAAATTTTTACATAATGTAAGGATTTTTTTTTTTCCCCGAATCTTTTGGATGATTTCTCTGGGTTTTAGTTCCCCATCATACTATAGGTATGGGGAACTTAGGTAATCGTGAAAATTTTCGACCTCGGTTTTTTGACTTTTTTACACGTTTTCAGGTGTGAGGAATCCCAAAATGACAAAATTGATATGGTGTCTGTCTGTAGGGTGTCCGTTAGTCTGTTAGTCTGTTAGTGTGTTAGTCCGTTAGTTTGTTAGTCTGTGTACACGATATCTCAAGAACAAATTGTCGCAGAGAGGTCAGATCAGTTTTAAAATATAACTTTCGACACTGGCAAGAACCCTATTCCTTTGCAACATTCGAATTAAAAAACTTCGTAAGTTATTAGAAATTTACGATTTTCTTAACATGGGAGAATAGGACAAAAATTCACTTAAACGTGCATTAAATGGAAACTTTTTACTGTAAAACTGTCAGACTAGTTTTAAAATATCAGTTTTGATGCCGGAAGGAACATCAGTAACTATAAATATGCTGCTTTGAAAATTTCGCAAGTTATTGTAAATTTACGAATTTCTTAACATGGCATTGGCAGTATAGGGCAAAATTTCACATAAACGTCAATTTTCAGAGATATTTTCATCGTAAAGATGTCAGACTACTTTTGAAATATTATTTAGGACACTGGTATGAATATTAATGATTATGAATTTTCCAATATAAAAATTTCGTAAGTTATTGTAAATTTACGAATTTCTTAACATGGCAGAATAGAGCAAAATTTCACATAAACGTCAATCTTGAGGGATATTTTCAACGTAAAGATGTCAAACCACTTTCGAAATATTATTTAGGATACTGGCATGAATATCATAGACTATGATTTTTCCAATTTAAAAAATTCGTAAGTTATTTGAAATTTAAGATTTACTTGACATGTCAGAATGAGGCAAATTTGAGCATAAACTTCCATTTTGAGGATCATAAATACATTAGACAACTTCAAAATTACATTTATGATATTTTTTTGAACATGATTGAATACAAATATTCTAATAGGAAAATTTCGTAAATTATTCGTAATTTACGATTTTACCAACATAGCGAAATTGTAAATTTTTCATATAAATATGAATTTTGAGGATTATTGCATTGGAAATAGTAGCATGAAAACTAAACAACGGAATTGACCCTGATAAAATAAATTAATAGATTAGAATAAGATAAATATATCGAAGTGAACGGTGGATAGCCTATTAGGCGGGGATTTCATTCTGTCACTGTATCAAGCTTTTGTCAAATTCATTTCTTTTAACATGATTATATGTCTCAAACTAGAAATTTATGAGAACATAAATATGATGGGGAACTGAGCAGAGTCCACCTATGCCAACTAATTTTACAAGTGAATCTCTTATGTTTAATGAGGAGCATATGCATGAGTAATTGAAAATCTACTAATAAAGAAATGTTTTAATATTGTTAGTTACAGCAATAATTTGACATATGGAAAAAGAGACGAAGACAACATATAATATAGAAAAATATTAAAGATACTTTAGTGTATTAAATATTTAAAGTCTTAACTAAACCATCTTGATATCTCTTTTATTTTTTATTTTTTTTACTTATTTATAAAAAGCGGGTGTGTATATTTGCCTGGTTGGTAAAGCGTCGGGCTCTAATCGGAGGATTATGTGTTCCATACTAGAGCCAACTGAATACCATCGTGTACGTTAATAATAGATGCTCCACATAAAGCTGTGATTCCTACATGTTTCATAAATGCAATACATTTTGTAGTTATCGAAGTGAAGAAGCCATTTCCTACGCGAAAGATCAAAATTTTAATGGCATTTTTCCAGACCACCGCAAGATGTGAATCCCAAACCGTCGCTAATTGCTCACTGCGTTCCTTTAGAACAACGTTAAACCCACTTACAAGGAAGTATAAATCAGTAAAATTCCTACTGAAACCAAACCAAGCTTAAATTAGAGAAAATAGTCGAAAACATAGGGTAGAGAGCAAATTTCGTGCAACAACCCACATGGGGCAAGATATGACGCTAAAAGTTTTAGCTGTTTCTATGAAAACCAACGAAACAGAGGAACGTAGCGAAAAGACGTGGTGCAGTGGTAGGGTGTGTGGCTTGAGTAAGTAAGTTATTCAGTTCGAACCCTGTTTCGGAAATATTTTGATTTTTTTTTTTTTTTTTTACTGAATATGTTTTATTTTTAATTTTTTTAATGAAATAATTTAAGTGGAAATAATTTTATATTACATTCAGATAAATTTTCGTAAATGATTTCTGCTAGTGTTTTATATAATTTTTAATTAGTATTTTTTACCGACGACACATATAGCAAGTGTTAATCGTCTGCTCTTAATTTTGTTATTATTCATACAATTTTTTTCATGAAAAATCCTGAATGAACTACAGCTATTGCTCAACCATTTGATGTCGCATTTAACTTTTATTTCAAATATTTTATTAAATAACTGTCAACTTGTCGAATTTAATGGTCTTGGAGGAACTTACAATTAAATTGGTCGCAAGGACAATTTTTCGTACAATTATTTCACTAATTTATAATCTGTTTTTACGTCTCAAAAATTTCAAAATCTGGGCAAACATGAATTTTACAAATCTAGTTATCTAGACGAAAAGCCCAATACTTTCCGAAAGGTTCATGATAACAATATTAGACGGTGAACAAGATTGCAAAGCAATTAATTATGATCAATTTTCTTTTATATCTTGTACTCCTTGTAAAAAATGCTTATGCTTTCACTAATTTTAAAATTTTAATCATACTCACTATAAATTAGAAACTAATTTGTAAATTTAAACATGATATTCTTCTTTATAATAAAATAAACATATATTTTTAAGATCCTTATTAATAGTTCGTTAACTGGTACACTCATTAAAAAAAAAAAAAAAAAAAAAAAATCTAATGTAATGAATATTTTTCCTTAAACCAATAATTTTATTTAATTAAACAATTGAACAATTTAAAAAAACCTTGTGGGAAAAAAAAAAAAAAAACCTTGCTGTGAGTCGAATTTACTACTTTTCTTACTCAAGCCCGACACACTACCATTATGCCACGCTTTCTCGCTATCTGCTTCCGTTTCGCTGGTTTTGATAGAAATAAAACTCCTAAAATTTCTAAGGTATATCTTAACCATGGAGATTGTTGCACCAAATTTTCACTCTACTCTATGTTTTTAACTATATTCTTTAATTAGGGCTTGGTTTTGTTTCATTGGGAATTTTACTGGTTCATACTTTCCTTGTGTTAGTCTATTTTCTTAGAATTCTCAAATTAATTTACATTTTAGTTTATTAAAGAATAGTCTCTTAGATTATTATTACTATTACAAGTCGGCCTGCGCCCTCCTAGCGCTCGATTTTTACACATTATATCCAAATTTATTTCTCCTTGCCAGTTAGAATTACTCACTATCGGTTTAAATATTTAAAATAAGAACTAAAAATAATGCTGTTAGCATAGATTACATAGATCTACGATGAAATTATTTTCTTTGATGCGTTTTTCAATTGTATTTTTAGACACTGATTAAAGAAAAACTTAAAAAATTTTCATTCCATACAATTCTGGTTTTTTTTTTTTTTTTTTTTAAGTTCAAAGATCTACTTTTTTGAACTAGCATCTAAATTATTTCCCGTAAAATCTAGGTGATGTGAGTGAATAACAAGGAGAATTATTTCATCCATACATTAAGAAAATGCACAGGAGGTATCAGGGACGATGAAGTGTTAACATGTAAGCAGATTTTGTTGGATGCCGCATAGAAAAATATCACCCCTTCTCTATTAAAGCCCTCAAGCTCTGCACAAGAGAAAAAGCTCTAAAGAGAGCTTCGATGTAAAGAAACACATTTAAAAGATGCTGTGTAAATAACAGCTAATTTTAATGTATTTTATACATAAATAGTTTCGAGCCTCTGTGTGAATTCTTCTGATCTTCATCATTTCATCCAAGACATCATAGAAATGTAGAAGAGGTATCAGGGACAGATTATTGTTGGATGCTATCCCCGCCCCCTCCCCCCCACAAGACGACCAAGCAGTGCACAAGAGAAAAAGCTCCAAACGGAGCTTCGATGTAAAGAAACACATTTAAAAGGTAATGTGTAAATAATAGACTATTTTTAATGTATTTTATACATAAAATGGTTTCCAATTTGTTTAGCCTGTGTGTGAATTCTTCCAATCTTCATCCTTATTCTGTAAAAAAAAAAAAAAAAAAAAAAAAAAAAAACTTGCGTGACAAGAAGCAAAGACAAGCATTTTTGGGTTCAGCGCATCAAAACACAAAAGAAACACACAAAGCATTGTAAAAGAAAATTTAAAAGTGTGGTTTCGCAGACCCGTGTTATTAACACTTTCCAACTTTAGGTACTCGATTCATTGTTTAAGTTTTAATGTACTTTGTAGTCACACAACGGATAGACAGAATAACAGAAAGACAGACAAATTCTTTAACTGAATTTATAATCACTCTCAAACATTGCTGGAAAGCGTTAAAAACTCTTAACACAAAAGGAAATGAAATTTCCAATTGTAGTCCTTAATGTATCTGAATATTTTATTGTAGCCCTATAAATCTTAATGCTAACATGCCGTATTATATAGAAAACCATATTCTATAGTTTTCTCAGCGCATGAATAATAAATGTTAAATTCACTATGAAATGTCCAGCACAAAGTTATTTTAATATGATTTCTAAAAATATCTCTAATAGAACGGCATACATTTCCATTCTTTTGGATGACCCTGTACACAAAACATTTGTGCTATTTATAGAATTTTAAAAAGAGAACATGTAATAGTGAACTTGAATAACATATATAATTTTGAAGAAATTCTAAAAATATTTACGGACGCTAGAGGCGGACAGATGGAGAGAAAGACAGTTAAACAGACTAATTCAAAACATAATCATTCTTAAACATCATTAGAAATGCTAAGATCTTTTAATGAAAGCAAAAATTCAATTTCAACAATTAACAATAACGGTCCTTAGTGTATCTAAACATTTTTGTGCGACCTTGTATATCTTAATACTAATCATACTATATAGAATTTGTGTGTGTGTGTGCTTATGTATGATAAATGTCAATTTCATAATGATTTGTGCAAAATAAAGATATTAAAATATGATTTATAGAAACAGCTGTCATAGAAAACAATGCTTTAGGAGTCTTCCGAGTGTCCCTGTACACAAACCAGTGATGATATTTATAGGGAACCTTCCATAGTGAACTTGAATAACTGTTTCAGGATATTCTATGGATATTTACTAGAGTTAAAACGCAGACAGACAGACGGACAAACCGAAGTCATGAACACTTTCCAACTTTGTTGGAAAGTTTTAACAAATGGCTTCATTTTTTATATCCTGATATTTATTTGTTCTGAAGTCCAAACGTCTCCAAGAAATTAAAAATAACATCGTATTATTCTTTAATTTTAAATTTTATAACCGCATGTTATTTATTTATTTATGTTATTAATTTCTCGGGCTGAAGTTGAATTCTGTGTATTTAATTTATGGTTATTATTTTCGCATTGCAACGGAAAAGGGATTTTTTCTAAAAATAGAAATCGTTTTGTTTTATTTATTGAGATTCAATAACGATTGTGATGTAAGTTTTTTCGTTAAACTATCCTTCTTCATCATTTTATTCAGTAGAAAAGCACGCGTGGAAACCATGGATAAAATTTTACTTTCTTTATCCGCGATTGTAATGAAATGCTCGCCCTCTGGTGGGCTAAGGTGAAATTATCACACCACTGCATATCATCATATTATGCAATCGATTTTCCATGATGTAATGGCGGAGAAAAAACAATAATAAATACACGTGGCTATTATATTTACTAACAACTGCAGTTCAGAGAGCGCCATCTATCGATCATTACAAACGCGGATTACAATGCATCGTTTTAGTTATGACATCATTTTTAGAATTAGTTTAACAAAACTTAGACTTTGTATTATTAAGAAGATTATTAATTTTAAAATACAAAATAAAACACTTCAAATAATTAATCTTTATAAGTGAAATACAGTAAAAGGTTTCTTTAAAATAAAATTTTCAATCAGCATTGACAGAACTTCCAAAACTCTCATTCAGTTTTACATTAATTCAACCTCTAGATACTTTTGAATAACAAGACTATCACAGTTATTCTTTTATTTTTATTTTTATTTTTTAAGCTAGCGAGAGGGGGGGGGGGAGCGGGGGATGCTATTAAAAGTTTTTATTATTATTATTATTTGCCACATTAATTTTAAAGCTAATTTTTTCTCATATCTGCCGCTATTACCTTTTTTATTTCTTTCCTTATATAGTATAAGAGTACGTAGTTTAGTATATAATGTATAGCTGTTTTAGAAAGTACTTGAAATCTTTGACACAAAAGATAAATTCTGTTGCATTTTTCGCCGATTTTGCAAGATGGTTTTTCTGCTCTAAGAGATTAAATACATTGCGTCAGTATAAAGAAAAAGCATTCCACTTTTGCCCTTTAAATGATACTCGGGCGAAATTTTATTCTAGAGAAGATAGGATATGACATTGAAAGAATTCCTGTTAATACTTTTTTTTTTTTTTTGAGCAATAAAGATATTTTCGGTATGAGCGTTATTGCGTTTTGCCGAAACGTTACAGTTTAGAAGAATTTTATTACTTTCTCTTAACCATATATGATAAAGAGAGTGTGCTTTTGTGGATCGAATTTTTGAAACTGGGTTTTTGATATAGTTACATGCTTTGAGTTCTCTTGACTTCTAAAATCAGGTTTTGACAGTTGTTCTGTGTGCGTCTGTTATCAGCATAACTCAAAAAACGAGTATGTTGTGGCCACCACAAAACTTTCTTCCATATTTTCCTATCTAAATCTACGCAGTACAAACTATACTTTTTAAAATATATTATTTATTAAGATTATTTTTCATGATAAATCCGGACGATTTTCATCTCAGAAAAAGTATAACACTAATTGTCGAAAGAAACTCAATTTTGTGCCGACATCTGAGGAAATGCTTTTATTATTATTATTATTATTATTATTATTATTATTATTATTATTATTGAAAATGAAAAAAATCTGGACAATTGTTTTAAATTTTGGCGAGTTTTTTTTTTTTTTTTTTTTTTTTTTTTTTAAGCTATCCATAATGAAATTTTATTAGGGGCAGCGATGCTCCTACATGCACACAACTCTTTTTCCTAGTTTGCTATTACTATCATCAATAATTTGTATCAATTTCACAACCATTCGTTAAAAATTCTCACTAGGTTAAGGTGGGGTAAGTGGGACCCCTTTTCGTCATAATTCGACTTTAGCGCAACATAGCACCGGATGTAATAGGCCTAACAACTTATTTTTTATTTTTATTTTTTTTTTTTTGTGGTTCCTTCTCTCATATGTTGTTACTGTACCCATGGCAACCTCTGACCAAATTATCAAATGATGAATTAAAAAAGAAAATTATTTTGGGAAGTCATCGGGGTGGCCCACTTGCCCCGCAAGGGGGGGGGGGGGGGTAAGTGGGACCCACCCTGAATATTTTTTTACACATAACTGGTAGAGATTTGGTGGGGCAAGTAGGACAATCTACATGGTTGTCTGAATCTTTGGGGGGGGGGGGGGGAAATCAATAAAGTATCTCCATTAGTTGACCCATAGCAACTTTTTTTTTCTGGCACACAAGCCTGCTAAAAGAAAAAAAATGTCAATTTTTCAACTTTTCCCTTTTGCATGTAGTGTAGCCTAAAAGTTAGGCCTACAAAGTTTAAACTAGCCTATGGCTGTGTTACATGCTAGTGAATATTATATCTTGATAAATCGTTGGTAAACATGTATTTTGAAAGTCTCTTAGAAAGTGTTGGTTCGTTTAGTTTCAGCACGTCTTGTAGGAATACATCATGAATATCATTAGCTTCAGGGGGAAAAAAGTTATTACGCATAGTTGTGTCTTTGTGCATGTATTACGTAACAACTGCATCTTCATCGTTTGAACTGTCATTTAATACTAAGCCAACATACTATTTCTTTCTTTTTTTTCTTTCTTTCTTTTTTTTTTTTTTTTTTTGCCTTCAAACTGGGCAAAGGCATAATCAACATTTTTAAATTCTGTGGTAGTGGGTGATAACTGATAGTTCATCTTCGGAACTTGAATCACTACTAGTGGAGTCATCCAGAGGTAAACCCTATAAATCAGTGCATATGACTATTTTTTAACTATATTAAAGAGTTGGGGTGGGTGGCCCACTTACCCCGCCATTGTGGTGGCCCACTTACCCCAAACACGGGGCAAGTGGGCCCCCCCCATTTTTTTTTTTTTTTCAACCTTATTAACATAATGAGTACACGATACTACAAAAATATTCTGTGTTTTATACACTTTCAAAATATATAAAGTTTTGGTTTGTATCGTGAACGGTTTGGAAGAAAAACAATAATTAGTACGATGACGCGAATTACGATAGAACTGCAAATTTAAAAATCGTCACAGAAAGGCTTGTAATTTATCACACACATAAATGAAAACGATGCCATAATGTTTTCTACGTCTATTGGGGTAGGTACATAAAAATATTATAACAGATTTTTTTTTGAGTCAATAACTGGGGAAATGCCGGGGGGGGACTTACCCCAATGGCCCACTTACCCCACCTTACCCTATGTATATTTATATGAAATTTTATCTTGTACTGCAGAGTTAAAATTTATTTAAAAAATTGGGATGATATCGCTACCTATTCAGTGATTGATCCCCAAATATAATCAACACCAATTTAAATTAAGGTCCAACTAAATATCAAGTTTGGTTAAATTTCGTACGTCAGTTCGTGAGATTCGACATCCACAAATTTTTTTATGCAACGAGACACACAGACCGACATTTTCTAAAAATGGAGAAATCGTGTCCAGGACATCTCAAAACTTGTAAAACCATCGAAAAACGTAGGTAGAAAATTTTCACGACTGCCACGATTTTTACTTTCTTCTTATTTATGTACAGAAGGAAGTAAAAATATGATCAGAAAGTCTAAACTCGGTATTCTGAATTTGTATTATATAGAGATGTAAATTGAAACTTTTTATTGAAATGACAGATTGAAGCATTCAAATACACTGGTATTCAAAATTTAAGCAATAACCTGTTTTCTCGTTTTCTTTTTTAACACGCTTTTATTAGCTTCACCTGTATATATGTCTGTATGTATGTTTGTAACCGCTCTGGGAGCAAACAAAAAATCTATATTGTAAAAAGAAACTTTCCCTTCGTGAACGCTATGGCTGTGAGGTAAGGCTCCGGGCTACGAATCTGAAGGTCTAACGTTCGAGCCCAGTCAGGGGAGATTTTTTAAAAATGGTTTTTGTTTAAATCTAAATTATTTTAATTAAAGATTTAAATGTATGTAAATATTATGGTATGTCACTCGCATGATTTTCTCTTACCCTGCATTTTAATACTAAGATAGATATTTTGTGCTTTTTAGTTCACATTTCTATAAAAGCGTGTTCTTTAATTTTTTAAAACTATAATATTATTTAACACGCTTTTATTAGCTTCACCTGTATATATGTTTGTAACCGCTCTGGGAGCAAACAAAAAATCTGTATTGTAAAAAGAAACTTTCCCTACGTGAACGCTATGGCTGTGAGGTAAGGCTCCGGGCTACGAATCTGAAGTTCTAACGTTCGAGCCCAGTCAGGGGATTTTTTTTAATGGTTTTTGTTTTAATTCTAAATTATTTAATTAAAGATTTAAGTGTATGTAAATATTATGGTGTCTCACTCACACGATTTTCTCTTACCCTGCATTTTAATGCTAAGGTAGATATTTTGTGCTTTTTAGTTCACATTTCTATAAAAGCGTGTTCTTTAATTTTTTAAAAGTATCATTTTATTAGCGTATAATTTTTAAACAAATAAACATATGAACATAAAATTTAGATGGCATGTTCGTTATCATACCATTAATCGAATTTTATTCAATTTTAGCATGAGTTATTTTTTAGCATGAGTATATTTTTTAAAGTAATAATTATTCTTTTTTTTTTTTTTTTTTTTTTCAGAAGTATGCTTTGGAAAAAAGAAAAAATTTCAACAATTTTAGAAAATAAAACTTAATGAAAAGTGGTGTTAAGGATGCATCCCAGATAGATAAAGACGCACATGCCTTGAAATGTTACTCTAAATCTCAATTTTCTTTTCTGTATTAACTTTTCTTTTACTTTTATAATAGACTTTTATTAAAAATACATAATTAATAATTTATAAACTATAAACATCACCAGCATAATAAAAATGTCGATAAATAGTTTTATAATGAATATCTTATCCAATTTTTCTGTTTCTATGTAATTGTTTTAAAAAATTATTCACATGCGAAAAAAAAAGAAGCAGAAAAGTGAATATGGGTAAAAAGATACGGTTTTAATCTAACACATGGATGCATGTGCATCTTCACTTATCTGTAATGCATCCTTATGACCATTTTTTATTAAGTTTTCTTTTCTAATATTGTTAAAATTTTTCCTTTTTTTTCAAAGCTCATTTTTGAGAAAAAAGGAATATTTATTAGCTTAAAAATTATTACTTATGTTAAAGTTACATAAAATTCGGTTAATGATATGATAACGAACATGCCATCCAAATTTTATGTTCATATGTTTATTTGTTTAAAAATTATGCGCAAAAGAAGATGGATGGTTGGGTTTTACGTCGCACTAGTGCTGCGCAGATGAGCAATTGGCGACGGTCTGGGACACACCCTTAGAGGTGGTCCGGAGACATGCCATCACAATTTCGATCCTCCATGGAAGGGATGGCTCTCCCACTTCGGTGACCCCCAGAGGTATAATTTTTTATGGGAACATGGAGGACATTGCAGCCACGACAGATTTCACGTGCACCAGCCACCTTTAGTGTACACGACGGTCTTTGGCCGGCTCGAGTACCGAACCCGCAATCTTCCAATTACGAGGCCTCCACTTTACCGACTGGGCTACCGCGGCCCGCGCAAAAGAAGAAAACGAGAAAAACAGGTTGTTGCTTAAATTTTGAACACCTGTGTACATTGCTGTTGTGATCAAAATTTCTTGTTTGTATATTTTAAAATTTTTACACTGTATAATCAAAACAAAATAAACACACATTTTTTCACAAGCACAAAAGCATAAAAGTATGTAGTTTCACATAGAAATCGAACCCAACCATACAATCTAAGTAAAACGCAATAATAATAATATTAATAATAAACAAATAAATAAATAAATAAAAAGTAAATGAAAATAAAAAATTCGTAAGTACCAGCCTCCACTGCGTATACTTGCATGAGGCCTCAGAAATGTAATTTTATAATTTTTAATTTAATATTATTGAAAACTATTGACATCTAGTTCTACTGGTCGATAAAATAATAATAATAATAATAATAATAATTTTTTCTTCCCTGTAAAACAATGTGTGAACTGTATGAATTTCACATTCCTCATTCCAAATGTGTCACGGAAATTCCTCCATCACGAAATGTTTTCAAGAGAGGCTATATATAAAAAGTACAGTATGAAAAGAAAATCAATGTATTCCTTAACAATATTACAAAGCAATAAAAACATAGAAAACGAACCATTTTTATTACATTAGCTCAGAAATAAATGAGGTCTGTTATGGAAAATTAATTTTGTTGACATGTGTCATCTGAGACTGCGTATAGTGAATTCAGATCATAGACTTTCAAACGAGGATACAAACTTTTCAGAAAAGCATAGAAATTATTTTAGATAAAAAGTAGAAAGAAAATTAGGCAAAAGGAAATAAAAAACTAGTATGCTGTGACCCTCCTATTACTTTCTTCTATATTTTCCTATACAAATTCACTCAGTACAAATAATTTATTAAAATTATTATTTATCAAAATTGTCTTCCATGATGAATGCTGACGATTTCCATCCTAAAGTGGTAGTCTTTAACACTAAATATCCAAAGTCAATTGTATTCACTATATATGACATCTTAAAAAAGCAAAACTTGTTTAAACTGAAAAAAAAAAAATCAAAACTTTTATTTTAAATTATCGCAGATCGATAGTTCAACCATTCATTTTAAAGGTATTAACGAGCTTTTTTGAAAGAATACCTATAAATCCCCTCGGGGGACGCCCCCCCCCCCCCCTAGGGAGGAAGGAATGCTCCTACATATTACAAAAAAAAAATATCCAGTTGACTATCACTATTATAAATAATTCTTTTTAATTTCATAATGATTTTTAAAAATTGTTCTCTTTATGTACATTTATACGAAATTTTGACCTATACCGCCATTTTTAATAAAAAAGCACCACAAAACTGGCGTTGTAAAAAATATTACTTTCAAACTTTGAATAAACACCATAAAATGCAATAAACTCGCAACAATAGTTTCGGGTCGAAAAAACACACGACCCTTCATCAGGCGAATAAAATAAGTACGAGTGCTGCAGTCAAAGCGGCAACGTGTGTTTTTTCGACCCGAAACAATTGTTGCGAGTTTATTGCATTCTATGGTGTTTATTCAAAGTTTGAAAGTAATATACCACCATGTTTAAAAATTAGAAAAAACGGAATGGCAATGCTACCTGTTGGACGATTTTCACCAAAAGTTGATAGGCACTAATTTATGTCAAGGTGCTACTACATACCAAATTTTATGAAATTTTGTGCAGTAGTTTCATAGATACAGATGCCACAAAATTTTGTCACACGCACGCACACACAGACAGACATTTTCTAAAAATGGTCAAATCGTAGTCTAGCACTTTCAAAACGTGTAAGTCCATCGAAAACCCGAGGTCAAAATTTTTTACGAATCCAATACTTTCTCCTTATTGAATACAGAAGAAAGTAAAGAATAGCACACTGATAACGCAGAAGATTCAGCAAAAGAAAATTATTATTATTATTATTCTAAAGACGACTTTCCCGACCTCCCGACCCCCCCCCCCCTCCCGAATTTTGAGTCTGACCATTGTTATTACCCCGGAATCAATAGCTATTTCTTTTATTTTAAAAAGTAAACATTGTCGCCTCCAAAAATAATGCAACATTAAAATAACACAATAATTTCACTTTTAAATGAAACGTATTATTTCTTTAAGTAGAACAGAACAAGAACGAAAAATTATGTGGATCGCAACCTACAGTATAATTTGCCGCCGTGTTAACACCTTATAAAATATTTTGCCTTTAATTGGGAAGGGAGGGGGACTTGTCCAAATTGTTTTTATGCATTTTTCTTAATTTTAAGGAAAAACTATATTACAATTTATTTATTTTTTTTTTTTTTTTCATAAAGCTTCACGTAATGATTTTCTTTGTAGTATATTGTCTACAAGCAGCTAGCCTACAAAAGTATATCTTGTTTTTAGCAATGAAAGTAAAGATTCTCACAAAAACTCTTTATAGCTTTATTTCTTAAAAAAAAAAAAAAAAAAAAAAAAGCATTAAAAAGATTGTTTTAATGTAGTCCTGTATATCGTTTAATTTTTCCGTACGAACCATGCGACAAATTAAAAAAAAAAAAAAAATCTTCACAACACTGAAAATTGTAATGACTGATAACACAAGTTTGCAAAATCGTAGTTTTTTTTTTTTTTTTTTTTACTGCGTTGGTGTTTTTAATGTGTTTCTTTTATGTTTAATGTTTTCTTTTTATATATATAAATTAAATTAAAATAAAAAATCATGATAATTTTACTTGTTCAATACTAATGGAAAAAAAAAAAAAAAAAAAAGGAATCAGTAACTTAGAAAACATAACGCAGAAATAATTTCTCTATCTGTATTTTACAACTAAAACATAAAATTTTATATGATTACAAAAAATTGTCTGAAGCTTTTTTTCTGTTAGATACCTTAAAACTTGATAGAAAATTTTCTTTTATTATTAGGTTCTGTTTGCAAGTAATTCTATTTATCAATAATATTCCACGGAAATTCTATTAAGGAAAATAAAATCGTATTCTCACACCGTATTTTCACTCTTTTTTTTTTTTCGTTGCTGGTTTAGTATTTCACGAATACAGAAAATAAGCGCTAGAATTTATGTGCCTGGAATATTTAAACATTTAATAAGAGTTTTATTTATTAGGTTTCTGAAATATATAAAATTCTCTTTTAAATTATTATATTAGAATTTGGAGTAAAAAAAAGAAAAATAATAATAAAATAAAAATTGTTAACAGAATTAAAAAGCAATGAGGTTATAAAATAAAAGAAGGAACTGAGATAAAATATTATTTAGATTTTTTTTTTTTTTTCATTTAAAGTTTACTTTCAACATAGCATTAATTTTTCGTGTTGAAATGACATGTTATATGATAGATTTATTTAAAATGCTAAAAAATTTATGTATATTAAAAGGGTCTATCTCTAATTCTTACAAAAATAAGATGTAACGACCAATTTTTCTATAATTATTAAAATAAGACAATTTTTGAAAAGGTAAGTGTTCACTAAAGTTTGTCATGTAAAATATGTAGTGTGATCATGTTTTAAGGAATTTCTTCTTGAAAATTTTTCATTGTTAAAGTATAAAAAACATCGATAAAATTTATAATTCTTAAGAAAAGATAATCAAGAAAAATAAAGGAATTTTTAACACTTAAATTTTTTATAAGAAATGTATTGTTTAATCTTATTTTAAGGAAGTTTTTCTTGAAAATTTCCTGATTCGTGTGTATTAAAGAATAATACATCAATAGTTTCATGACAATATTTAAAAACTGACATTTCATTTAATAAATGCACTTTGATACTCACAACAACGCATTATCATAGCCTCCTAAACTAGATGCTTTCCGAGTGGCTCGAAAACTTGGCAGGAGTTTAACAGCGCCACCTGGTACAGATTGCACGACTTTTTTATTCAATAGCCACCACAAATTTTCTAAAATGGGAATTGATGTACATAAAAGGTGAATAGAATCGAAGAAACGTCGATTATATATATCATATATCACTTCTTAAAATTACTGGTGACATTTGAATAAAAAAGTCGCTCAGTGTGTACCAGGTGGCGCTGTCTACCGCTTGAACTGTTGCCAAGTTTCCGAGACACGCAGAAGGCACCTAGTTTAGGATATGGCATTGCTTAATCGTTCAATAATTCACTATATATACAAACTTTTCAAAACATTTTAACTGAAATTTTTTAACTGATATTTTTCAACTGATATTTCAAAAAGTATATAAGGTAAACGCACCAGCAGTGGACACTTTAAGGACATTTTCCGGCTATTTTTTGTGTAATTTCCTAAATTTTAGAGTTTCAAAAAGTAATTAATATTTCAGACCTTAACTAACTCTTTCTTTACACGACTGCATTATGAAAATTGCTAATTGTAGCATTTATGTATGTAAAAAAATCAAAAATATGAAGAGCTTAAAATGAGCCAGTAGTGGAAACACTAAAGACCCAGTAGTGGACCCTTTTTTGTCCAGTAGTAGACTCCTTTGAATTTTTGCCTTAAAATTCAACTCTAAAATTGCTAGATTACAGAATTGTGTCCACTACTGGATCTGGCATTAAAAGTCACTTGAGCCAGTAGTGGACAGGGCTGTCCACTATTTGTCATGATGACATTTTTTTGGTACCAGTAGTGGACACCCATAAAAATACTATGTGTTAATACAAGATTTAAAAAACTGCACAATAAATGAATTCTGCATACTTATTTTAGTCATATGAAAGCAAAAGGTAGAAGAAATCAGTTAAAAATAAGCAAAAAGCGAGCAAATAAAATTTCATTTCCATATTCAAAGTCATAAGAAGAAAACGGCAAAATCACAAAAAGTGCAAATTTTTTTAGTTAAACTAACATTATTTTAAAACTAATTGGCCGGAATTATTTTTTGTTAAAGGGTTTAACAGTAAAGGACTATAACTCCCTTCCTGAACATTGCTCGAATCTTCAGAATTTTTAGGTAGCTTATTTTCCGAGTTTAAAAGTGTCCTCTACTGGTACAGGGTCCACTACTGGTGCGTTTACCTTATATTATTTCTTAAAAGGAAAAAAAAATACCGTTGTTTATGTTGTGTGTCTCTGATTTTACTTCTTCGCCAACAAAAGTGTCCTCACAAAGTATTCTGGGTAGCGACAGATACTAAACGTATTCAGAATAATCCAAGGAACATGTTTTGTTTGGCTTGGAATTTCTAAAAGCTTAATTAATTTAGTTACGAATTAAAAAATTTATGTTAAAATTTATATTTCATTGTCAATTAGCAAATAATTTTCTTCGATAAAGGATTTTTTAACTCAAATCAGGAACTTAGAAGTAGCGTCGCTTTGATACGAAAAATGCTCTGGAATATATTTCTCTTTTTAAATCCAATCTTTACACTCTCTGAATTTTTCTCTTTATATTTCTTTTTCTTTTGGGGGAAAAAAATGTACTTTTGCCTTTTTTCTTTTAACGGGTCGCCATTTTTTTCTTATTTTTAAGTATTTATTTCAAAATAATATTTAACTGTCTTGTATCTCTAAGTAATTGTTCAACCCATTTCTTTGTTAGTTTACTAACAAAGAAATGGGTTGAACAATTACTTTTGAACATATATGTTCAAAAGCCTCGATTTTTGTTTTCACTCTAATAGTCCATTTAAGAATGCAAATAAGTTTATAGAGTTTTTTAAAGAGATTTTTTGACTAACTCTATACATCTTCGCATAATTCGACTTAAACATGTAATAAATTCGAAAATTACCATCAGAATGGTTTGAATTTTTTTTCTGATTTAATATTGTTACTGAGCTAAATTATAGAAAATTTTACGGCGTTTCCTATAAGATTATAGGCTTTTAAAGAACTTTTTTCGTCTTTCAACTCAACATTTAATAAATGTTTAAAATTAAAAATATACATTTGTAAATTTTAATATTGCATAATTGGAATAATAATTGGTGTTATAATTGGTGTAATAATTGGAATTCACTTATAAATTTTTGCGAGCATTCATTCAAAAGTGTGTTTAAAAAAAAAAAAAACAATTTACCAGAGTAAACACCGCAGGGCCCGACTTAGCCTAATTGGGGCCCGGGGCGAAAACTTATTTTGCCCCCCCCCCCCTCTGCTTCACTACTTCAGTAATGAAGAAACAAACTTGATGGAGGTATTTAAAATTTTCACCTCATTACAGATATATAACAAGAAAATTGACTAGAACCTAAAATAGCTATAAAGCCCCCCCCCCCCTCCAATGGTCAGACGAAATATCGTTCTATCCATTTTATTTCTGATTGTTAACTTTGTCATCTAGCTGCCAAAAATTCGTATCCTTGCTGACATTAGGGTGGAATTCAGCTAAATTTTCGCCATTACGATGGCTCAATTAAGCCGGATTTTACACTATACTGATATTTTGTTTGAAAAAAGTTCATTAAAGAAGGAAACGTAAAATAAACTTTCTAGTCGATTTGGGGGCCCCTCTGATGTGGGGGCCCGGGGCAACTGCCCCGTATGCCCCTGCCTTAGTCAGGCTCTGTAACACGCTTGCAAGTACTATCACATTATTAGTATGATACCCAATCAAATATGTCCGAAAATTGTTATTATAGGTTGTTGAACTTAAAGGGCACGCACCAACATATGCCACGATCGTTAGCAGCCAAATCCTATATTATTCTATATTGAATTTTGTAATCAGAATTACATGTATAATCAAATATATATGATCTAATACATCCTTTTAAATTTTGCTTTCTCTTCAGAAAGCTTTAAAATAAAGTACATTAAAGTGTTAAAAAAGAAATAATAATAATATTTGGAAGAATTTTCTGAATGTAAAAACGGACTTTAAAAAGATGTATTAGTTAATGAGTAATTATGATTACGAAATTCCTCATGACATAACAAGGAGTTTAGCTGCCTGTGACAATAGTTATTGTGTTTCCGTAAGTCAGGTTACTGACATGTTATTATTTAATCAGTAATTATGATTACGAAATTCCTGTTAACATAACAAGGGGTTTAGCTGTCGTGGCAATAGGTATTCTATTTACGTGAGTCAGATTACTGACATGTTACTTGATTTAAACAGGGATTATACTATTAAGCATTTTAACTGGAGATCAAATATTGCGATTTCTGTGATATCATAAAAAACGACAGTTTTTTGAGTGACGCAGCAAAGCTCAAACAAAGCTTAGCAGCGACACTCTATTATACAGCTAGTTTTACATCAAAAGAATTTGGAAACGCCAACATTTAATATCTCAGTAAATAAGAGATATTTTGATCTGATGTTTTCAGAATAATATTTTATCTTCTGCATGATGCTATCCTGAAAGTTTCACACTTCCACATTCTATATATTTTGAGATCTGAAATTGCAATTTAAGACTTCAAAGGAAAAATGGTAATTGTGTGAGTTTTTTTTCTCGAAAACGGCTCGAAGAAATTTTATGAAATTGATACATGATATTAATTTATTTTGTCTAAGAATCGTGACGTGCTTCGTTTTTCTTTAAAAACTCTTGTTTTTTATATATTTCACTTTAAAAATGGAACTATATTACCTCGCGGATTACACTATTTTCTTTCGCATCGCTCAAAAGAAAAGAATGTAATCCGGTTTGGAATGTTCGCGGACGTATACAGTCTTCGTTTCCATTCACATATTACTAACGTTACGGGAAGGTAGTAATTTTCATCTTTCATATAGAGGGCGACCAATCTCGAGAATCCACCAATCAGCGCGTTTTTACATTTCTGGCTGTTCGTTCGTTGGATGACTGAAGCCTAAGGGGCGGGCTTTCCCTTTCTTCCGATAAGTTTCAAAGATACTACACCAGGCGGCGATCGGATCGCTTACTCTGGTCAGCTCAATTAATGCGGAAAGGAAAGCTTCTATTTTCGCGCTCGCTGCCCTATCTAGTGTTCTATCCTGGTCTCCTAATCCGTGGTTTCCATTTGAAATATTCAATCTCAGATAGTTAATTTGGCTCCATCTATCGGCTGTTAGTGTCAAAAACAAACTTTCAAAATAAAATATTTTTCTTTCTTTAATATATATATTAAATGAGTTATTTATTTGGAGATTTATATTTTATATAATATTTTTTTTATCAAAAATATTCATTCAATTCCATTGTTTTCAAGTTGATACGTTGTTAACTTTCAAAATTGGTTTTATTTTAAAAAGTGATTGAAACAACAAAAACCCTTTTCTTTACTTTCATAAAAATGATAGATAATATCATAATCATATGCAAATATTTGTAATTTTTTTTAAAAAACTAAGTGATAAATCACTTAAACTATGGATAGAAAAAATCCTGAATAATAATAATAATAATAATAATAATTAATTGATTAATTTGCTCATTAAATTTCTATAATATAGTATGTAAATGAAATATTTTACAAAGATTGTAATAATTATAATAGTATATCAAATCCAAATCTAAAATTTCATGTTTTCTGTTATTATTATTATTTTTTAATTTTATAAAATAATATTGTAATGAAAAAAAAAAAAAAAAAAAAAAAAAGAACTCGGTTACCAAACACTTAAATGCATTGGAAAAACTGAAAACAGAATTAAAATTAGTAAAATAAGTAATAAAATCAAATGAAGTAAAATGCATCTTTATTTGACTTTAATTTAAACTCATAATATATTTTCAAAAATATTAATTAATTAATTTTGTTTTTCGCATTGTGATACTTAATTTTACGAAATAATACATTTCTGCAAAGCATACTGGCAAAATAATTAAGAATTATACAGTGTATTATTTCATAAATTACTTTGTTCATTAAATTTCCAGTAAAAAACTATACTACTTAAATATTTATCAGTATAAAAGTTTCACATTTTAAAGATTTTTCTATTTTTATTTATTTTTCTCTTTTAAATCAAATCTATACTTCAAAAATAATAATTATTTCTTTATTAAATTTAACAGTAGGGAGCAGGCATGAATATAACAATAAAAGCTACTCTAGAAAAAAAGAAAAAAAAAATCCTCCTTCACTTGTACAGACTTATTTCTTACATATAATATTGATATAAAATGAAATTACCATGCATCTGCAACCTTTAAATTAGAAATTAATAATACATTTCAAATTTTGTATTATTTTGCAAATTTTGTTTATTGCCTTTATTCAGATATTGCAGTTTATTGCCTTCCCTTAGTCGTTTCCGATAGATGTGGGGAGGAAGATGGGACTTTTAGAAAAAAAAAAATTATAAGTTCCTTAAAAATGCCCCACCAGCGTCCGAGCGGTGGATGAGAGGTGCCGGATTCGATCCCATCCTGCACTCTTTGACTTAGCCGTTCCTTCCGTGTTTTTCTCCGAAACTCGCTTAAATACGGGCCTCGACCCCTTAGAAAGACCTCATGGAGGTCATTCTACCTATATGCCTATAGGACCCTAGCGTAGTCAGTTGGCCTTAAAACCTACTACCAACCAACCTTAAAAAATTATCGTTGAAGTGATTGCATCTAGAAGATTTCTCAAAGTGCTAAAAAATCCTTATCATTTAAAATTTTAATGTTAGATCTCTTAGTATACTTTTTACCCCCATAACCCAATTTTAGAAAATGAAGCAATGTCCAAAATCCCTTCACCACGTTTTAGAAAATTTTCAGGAATTCTAGCCAGGAAGAATGTGGGGAACTATGTACAGTATATTTAACCAGATAGGAATAAAACTACATTCAACAAAACATTTTCTAAAAAAACGTTTTCCCGATTAAAATTTCAAAGTGGTCTAACTGATTGCCCCCCTCCTATTTTCCCCATCTGAATTAATTTTAAACCAAACAAAATCTCCCTCAGATTGATTAAGCATCTTTTTTAGAATTATCAGAGTTTCCAAAGGAGGATCTGATCCCCACCCCCATGGTGTTAGGTATTTTGGAAAATTACTGTCAAATCCTTACAACATTTTACTTTAAACATCTAAAATTAAAAATATAACAAAATATTAATATTTTGTTCATTCAATTGGACCATTTAAAAACTTGTGTTTAATTTTTTTTTTTAATCTAACCAAAATCTATGCGGTGAATGGAGCTCTTTAAAAACTTATTCATAACACTTTTTTACAAAAACTTTCGTACACAAATTATTTTTTGAACATTTATTTTAAATATTCTGTTGGACTATTTAAGAAACAGATGAACCGTTGAACCAAAGAAATTGAATATTAAATAAAATAAAATAAATCTCTCTCTCTCTCTGTCTCTTTTTTTTTTTTTTTTTTGTAGAAATTGTTTGTTATTTTTAAAATATACTATATTATGCCTTTGTAATGTTGCGTGTTTCCATCACACAACAAATATTCTTTCTTAAAGTTTTTTATTTATCACTTTTCATAAATTTTTAAAATTTCATTTAATTTGTTATTTTATTCGAGGTAAAATTTAATGTGTTATGAACTATGAAACTGCACTTTTTAAGGGTTACAAACTCATTGCCATGCTCCTTTAATTTTATATTTTAATCATTAACCCCTAAAAAGTAATGATATCAATACAAAAAACCCTTAACGGGTTAAAAGTTTGTGACGCAGCACTGCACTTTATGGCTATAAGAATTAGAAATACGGGTCTTAAAAATAATGATATCAAATTTTCAGTGACGCTTTGCTATATTAATTAAAAAATACAGAGATTTTCTTATTTGAATTTGTTTTTTTCATCTATTTATTTTTACAGTGTAAATGTTATTTTCAACATAAAATAATATATAACATTTATTTACCGATACCTTTTCATTCACATCTCTTATAATATCAAAATATGTGTTTTAAAAGAAATGATATGGAATTCCAGCAACGCAGTGATGTTACACTAAATTATTTGTTTTTAAATTCCACTGCAATTATTTTGTTTTGCATATTAAAGTATATTTGCACATTGAAATATTGCTTTTAATTTTCAAATACGCAGTCAAATATATCACTTTCATTAAGTTTATATTATGTACTGAAATGTATTTATTTCAATGAATTATTTTATCTTCTGCGTCACGCCATCCAAAACTACAACTAAAAATTTCGCTTTTTTTTTTTTTTTTTTTTTTTTTTTTTTTGCAGCACACTATCTATTTGCATGCTTTTTCAATTAATTTGGATAAGATGGCACAAAATAAACATTTCCATAAATTTTACTTACAGTTTTGGATAGCGTGACGCAAAAGATAAAATAATTCATTGAAATAAATACATTTCAGTACATAATATAAACTTAATGAAAGTGATATATTTGACTGCGTATTTGAAAATTAAAAGCAATATTTCAATGTGCAAATATACTTTAATATGCAAAACAAAATAATTGCAGTGGAATTTAAAAACAAATCATTTAGTGTAACATCACTGCGTTGCTGGAATTCCATATCATTTCTTTTAAAACACATATTTTGATATTATAAGAGATGTGAATGAAAAGGTATCGGTAAATAAATGTTATATATTATTTTATGTTGAAAATAACATTTACACTGTAAAAATAAATAGATGAAAAAAACAAATTCAAATAAGAAAATCTCTGTATTTTTTAATTAATATAGCAAAGCGTCACTGAAAATTTGATATCATTATTTTTAAGACCCGTATTTCTAATTCTTATAGCCATAAAGTGCAGTGCTGCGTCACAAACTTTTAACCCGTTAAGGGTTTTTTGTATTGATAATTTTACTGCTATCTTACTTTTACAATAATACCCCTAACTGCGAGGGGCAAAACAGCGGTCAAAAGGACGGAGTCCCCCAAAGGGGTTGGCGAAAATGTCGCCCAATCAAATTTTGCCATGTCCTGAAAGGCAGCTCAAAATGTCTGTACATTGTTGATAAAAGTCCCTACTTTAGTGTTGAAGCTGTCTGTAAAATGTACTTTCATCCTCAAGGTATCCTGAGGATGCTCTGGGGAGAAAAGGTATCACCAAAAATTCCCTATTCCATCCTTGCATACTGAAGCAAACTGCTAAAAGTCCTTACGCGTAGAGGCAAATCGCTACACTTGGCAACACTGGTTGGCAAACGAAATGAGTCGGAGGGAACAGGAGGAGACCCTTAGTGCACTAAAAAATTCTAAAATGGTTCATAAAACATAGTTTTATTTTACAGTGGGTCTTTTGCACACTCACTTCACTCATTTTTCTTCTACAAATACAATGTGCCGATTGGTTTTAATACACTGTTTTTTAAAAGTTGAAAATTAGTTAAAAGCTTATTTATTTATTTATTTATCATTATCAAGTCAAGACATTACTGTGGCTTTTTACAGTAGTCAGAAATAATGTTCAGAAATTCCACATCCGGTGGTATTTATACATTATCCTTTGATTTTTAAATTCAGCTAACTCTCGTACAAGATTTGTAACACTGAAAAGTGATATTGCATTAACCACTAAAACTTAATAAATATTTCTGAAATATTGTCGTACATTCCTCACAGGAAATGATTTAGGATTTATTTAAAAAATATAGATAAGAAATTACAAAAATTTGGGGTAATTCAAATATTAAACTTACCTAGTAGAAGCCATAAGACGTACCATGAGATTTATCTCTGCGCTCGAAAGTTGTTTAGAAAAAAAAATTCTTCCAATATTGAATTCGATTTGGGGGCAAAATAAAATTCCGCTGAACTACCATTAAGAAACGAGTAGATTACGTTTTCTTTCTTTCTTTTCCTTCTTTTTTTTTTTTTTTTTTTTTTTTTTTTTAAATGTCGCAACGCATTTAATCTATTCTTACACTGGAAAGGCGTCTCATGAAAAGAATAAAAAATGGTTGGAATTTATCTTCGTTTTTGAAAGGTTTAAGTATCATAAGTTTGAGAACAACGCTTGGTAAGATTAATGTTTTCTCCCAGTAATTTAAAGAATTTGTAGAAAAATTCTTCTTATATAAAGAAGTGGTCTTTTAATTAAATGTTTTTATTGTCTGATTTTTAATTGAATAATTAACATTATAAATGTATGCTTCTTCGTTTATTAATACGTATTATAATTAAAATATACAACAGTATTTGCAACAAACTAGCTTGTTTTGTGAAATAAAAAATTGATTAGATAGAAAGTACAAATCAATATGAAAAAGTTCGAAAAGTGACCGAAGTCAGGCATCGAATCAAGATCATTGGAATGGTGCGTCGTTGTCCTACTACCGAGTTATTTTCACTCTTGTAATTATTTCTTTCTTCTATATTCATAAGAAAAAGGTATTAAATTCGTAAAAAATGTCGAGATGTCCTATACATTGTTTGACCATTTTTTGAAAATACCTGTCATTTTGTCTATGTGTCTATGATAAAAATTTTATTACACCTCTAGATCACGAACTAAACACAGAATTCCATGAAAATTTATATTTAGTTGCACCTTGATTATAAATTTTCAATTTTATTTTGGTAAATAATATCCCCTTATAGGTGGTTCTAGTACTCTGAAAATTTCCTCATATATAGAAAGGTTAGATCTCAGCTTTTATAATGTATAAATGCACAAAACTTGATATGTAAGATGAGTAATACATAAAAATATTCTGTCTCAGTTTGAGTGCATATCGACAGATAAATGGTTCTGTTACTTGAAATTTTAACAGTAATAGAAAGGCTATTTCTCACAAGGAAACATTCAAAAGGTATCGTCTTCAAAAAATATATCTGATTCTTCTCTTCATAAAATACCAGAAAGTGAAAAAAATATCGGCTGAAATAAATTACAGCGACCACAAAAAAATTATCAAAATTAAGCATATGTGGCGATTTCACACTGTTAGGCGATTGATTTTGAGCACTTGGCGGAGAAGCAAATACGGTTCTGTTCGTACACGGCGATCTCGGTGCTAGCGAACGTGTCGCCTAACAACGTTAAATCGCCATAAATGCTTAATTTTGATAATTTTTAGTGGTCGCTGTAATTTATTTCAGCCGATAATTTTTTTTCACTTTCTGCAGTTTTATGAAGAGTAGAATCACATATGTATATATATATATATATATTTTTTTTTTCAATATTTTTTGAAGACGACACCTTTTGAATGCTTCCTTGTCAGATTACAATTATGAAAAACTAGACTTACTCAGTTTCAGTGTATATCAGTTGATAGGTGGAGCTTTTATGCAGCCCTTTACAGATTTTATTTAACTTTCCGACCATATAATACAGTAGAATGAACTAAAAGAAAGTTTTGTGGTCACAGCATGCTAATTTTTAAAACTAATTTTTACTGACACATTACTATTTTTACTATAACTAGGGGTCTCCGCCCCTGCTCGCGTCACTCACCAACACCCGCGAGTGCTTCGCCCGCTTTCTCCAAATACCCATAAATAAAAATAGCCATGTAAAAGTGTATGCTTAAATGCTATTATGATTACTACATATCACAAATATTTTGGGTTGTTCGAAAAGTAATTTCGTTTTTCTCAACACAGGACTTAATTGTATTTTTTTTTTTTTTTTTTTTTTTTTCACACCATCTTCACAATTAAGCTGCATTACCATTATATATTATGACAACTGATACAGCAAGGCTTGCTTGTGAAAAAGTTCGTTTTATTCTGCTCAAAAAGTTTTGATTGGTGCCCTATCAAATAAAGAAAATCGGAAACGACATTTTCGGCATATTTTGTTTTTACTACCAAAAAGGCGAAAATACTGTTCAAACAAGGAAAAAAGTACACGATGTGTATACAGAAAATTTATTTAAAAAGCGCCAGTGTCAAAACCGGTTTACCAAATTTTGTTCCGGCAATTTTGAGATTGAAGAGGCATTACGTTTTGGAAAACCAGTTTATGCTAATGAAAACAAAAATAAAGTATTGATTTATGAACACTGCCAAATAACAACTCGTGAGATCGCTAAGAAACCGATCAAAGTGGAGAATATATAATTCAATAAAATATTTATACAATATAAGAAAATTGTCTTTCATTTTCAAAGGAAAAAACGAAATTATTTTCCGAACAACCCAATAGTTTCTGTTTGGCTATAATTCTTTTAATTCATTAAAAATCGCTTGAATTGCATTTTTGTTTGTGTTAAACTTTCTTGACATTTTTCAGCAATGTTTAAAAGTGATTATAGCTTAAAAATCTGTCTCTGCCTGTTCTTCTGTATATCCGCTCTCTAACATCCGTAAATATTTTCAGAATTTTTTTCTTAAAATTGATATATGTTTTTCAAGTTCTCTATGGCATGTTCCCTATCATAAACTAGTATGTTGTGGCCACCACAAGACTTTCTTCTATATTTTCATATACAAATTCACTTAGTAACAATAAAAAAAAAAAAAAAAAAAAAAAAAAAAAAAAAAAATTACGATTTTTTTTTTTTTTTTTTTTTTTAAGTTTTTTTATACCTTTTCGGCAAGCTTAAAGGCAAAGGTAGATTCCTTTACGTTAATGTTACAATTGTAAAGAAATTTTACATATGCATTAATACCTAGCTAATGGTTTTGTTCCCACACATTGCATTATTTACGTCGCTATTCTGTTTTCAAGAAATTTAATTTTCAACTACAAAAGGGTTTTATTCATTCTACTTAAAATTTTAGGCTAAATTTATTGGTTTGTAAATGTTTCAATTTTTTAAAATTCAAGCTCATAATCATTCAACAAATAAAAGCCTTAAAGATATACAATCCTAGCAATGGTGAATCCCGGAAGGCTACAAATCCCGGCTATTGGGCTACACCTTCCTCCCCACCTTAATCAAAATTATATTTTTTATTTAAAATCCATATAACTGTTGTTCAATATCTTTCTTTTAAAAGAAAAAGTAATAGAAACGTGAAAATGCACTTGTGATCTCACTAGTTCTGGTAAGCATGGCGTTGTTATGGTCAAGTCAAATACAGATAAGTGGTAGCAGTTTTTGAATAGTTATTTCATTGTAATTTTTATTGAATTATTGAAAGTTTTGTATTGTGTTTTTGTGATTCTTATTGTCAGATGAGTAAAAATTGTAAAGTGAAACTGTTTTGGTTCACATAAGCTGGAACATTAACATTAACATTAGTTAACATTTGAGCATTTGGCACCGCTGAATTTTAATGTTAATTGTTATGAATTTAATAAATTGCATGATTTGGCGAGATTTTGGTGACAAAGCTTGCGATTTAGCAATGAAATTTGTGATTTGGCGGAAAAAGTTGATAGTTGACGACGAAATTTTTGACTTGGCGACAAAATTTGGCGAGCTTGGAGATGGAGAAAGGCAGCTTTGACATCATTATATTTTCTTTCCACGCGAAAACCTCATATCTCTTCACAGACCAATATCTTGTTTCGACAAGATAAAAAGTCAAAGGAAGCTGTAACGTATTACTCTCAATCGTAAATTTTAAATTCTTGCCTAAATTGACATTCTAAACTATTCACCACAAACGATATTTGTATTAAGATTGACGTATTATTTTAATTTTATATTTTTAAATGATTAATTAAAGCGTTTAACAAGGCTTTTAATTAACACACTTTTATTAACTTGATATGATGCAACTATTAATGTATGTAACGGAATTTTGCAATTCAATTTTCGGCAACTTCTTCTCTTCCAAAGGACCTGAAATTTTGCACACGACTTCATAATCAATGACAGTACTAGATACAAGTGTTTCCAGGCACTTTTCCCATCAGGGGCAGGTTCCAAGGGCAAACAAAAAATCTATACTTATACAAAACTATCGTATGTGACACAGGATTTGGATGTATTTGTATAATGTCGAGTGGCACCAATTAATTTTTTTCTAAAATAAAGATTTAAAAGTATGTAATAGTTTTCTAAAACCTTTATTAGTTCATTTTTCAATAAAAGAGTGTTCTTTATTTTTTTTTTAAATGGTATAATTTTATTTATCAAAATAAGGGAATTCGAGTAATGAAATACTTTAATTTAAATTTAAATTTTCATGAAAATAAACTTCAACGGAAAATTCATTAAAATCGTCCCTAGTTCATTTGTTAAATGGATACGTAAATGTCCCCAAATTTACCTTTTCTACCATGCCAGTTTAATTCGTTTAGCATCGATTTACAAGACTTTTTTTTTTTTTAACGATGACATTTATCTTTTACATTATAGCATCTATGTCATAAAGCTAAGTCTAAATCTGCTTAGCCCTAATATGTATGTTGATTTTATTTACTTATTTTTTTATTAACTTTTATTTTATTTGTTTAAAATCATTTTATTTCATTTTTCTCAGTACATTGTTGTAATTGTGACGTCATATTTTCTGTTAAATTAAACTTTTTTTTTTTTTTTAATCAGATTATTATATTGTTTAAAAACATTATTAAAATTTTATTATATTTTCAGTGATCTTTTTTTATTATCATTTGCACGTGACATAAGCATCAGATTATAAATTTTTGCAATGAAAGCTACAGAAAATGTCGGCTTCATCACAAGAAAAATCACTTTTTAACTTGTAACTTTTAAGCAATTGAAGTTATCGAAAAGTTTAAATGCAAAAGTTGTTCTTCAGGGTAACGCTGTAATTCGCCTGATTTGAAGTATTTTCCTATTTTCAATATTAAAGAAATTATGGGCAAATGAAAATTTTCACCCCCCACCATTTCCACCCCCTTTGAGCAGGATACCCCATCTGCGAACTCGACCGAGTTTTTTACTGTCCTGACAACATATCCTGAGCTGGTTAAATTTAAATAAAAATTACTCCAGTTATCGTGTTCACAACTTAACATGGGAAAAAGCGTATACATATATATATATATATATATATACATATATATATATATATATATATATATATATAAACTTTTGAACGGAGGGTGGTTTTGGGTTCTAGGGGTCATGATCGGTGAAGATATGAAGAAATTTTGAAGAACCATTGCAATAGGTAGATCTCCTATAAGGAATCTACCTAAAAAAAAAATAACGATTTTTTTTTTTTTTTCGTTAAAAGTTAAAAAAAAAATCGATAACTTTGTTTTAAATTATCATAGATTTATAGTTCAACTATTCGTTTTAAAGGTATTCGCGAGACCTTTCGAAAGATACCCATCTTGAAAATTTACCCCTCCTCCGGGGGGGGACCAATGCCCCCACATGCGCAGAATTTCTTTCATAGTTAACTACTACTATTATCAATAATTCATATTAATTTTACAATCAGAAGTTAAAAAGTAGTATGTCGTGGCCACCACAAGACTTTCTTCTATATTTTCTTATACAAATTCACACAGTAACAATATTTAAAAAATATATATATATATGATTTTTTTCCAAAGTTTTTTTTCGTTAAAAGTAAAAAAAATCGATAACTTTGTTTTAAATTATCACATATTTATAGTTCAACCATTCGTTTTACAGGTATTCACGAGACCTTTCGAAAGATACCGATCTTGAAAATTTACCCCCCCCGGGGGGTACTTCCCCCTAGGGGGGGGGAAGCGATACCCCAAATTTTTTTCCTAATTAACTACTACTATTATCAATAATTCATTTTAATTTCACAATCACAGGTTAAGAATAACTCTCATTATGTACATTTATACGAAATTTTGTACTACTTTTGTCCATGTTAAAAATTTAGAAAGAATACGATCACAGCGCCACCTGTTGAGCGATTGATCCCCAAATCTAATCAGCCACAGTTTATGTCAGGGGCCAACTAAATACCAAGTCTGGTTAAATTTCGTTTAAAAAAAAAAAAAAAATTCTAAGTTTTTTTTTTTCATTAAAAGTAAAAAAAATCGATAACTTTGTTTTAAATTATCACAGATTTATAGTTCAACCATTCGTTTTAAAGGTATTGACGAGACCTTTCGAAAGATACCCTGTGGCATACCGCCCCCCTTTCAATTAATTAAAGTTGGCCAGACCTTAATCTCTACACAGAGCAGGTGTGCTGATACTTACAATAGTTTGGCTCCAGACTGTCTCGAACTGTGACACTAAAGTACAAAGAAGCTGCCCTGCTAGTACGCCCTGATGGTCGTGAGAACAGCGGAGTTTCCGAGGAATTTCTTCGGCCAGACGGAAAGGCGCCCGCCCGCTCAGCGAATGAGGGAGGAGCGCGGGTTGCCATCGAGAGAAAGAGTTTCCCCAGGAGCAGGGCTGGAAGCAGAGTGTCGGGGATTCGTATCTTGTCTTCGGCCAGTGAAGGTCGGAGGGTTTTTTTCTTGTCCCGTTTACCAGGAGAGGTAGCGAGACTTAGTGATTTTTTTGTGTGTTCCTCTAGGAGCAGAGAACACAGGTCAGCTTATTTTCTGTCACCAGGGAAGGTGTGCAGGTCAGCTCGTAAGAGACATTTTACTAAATTATCCTAGGACTGAATTATATCTTTTCTGTACCTGGAACGGTGCAAGTATTGTTTCAGTAAATCGAATTTCGGATCACGGAGATCCACTGAAACTGTTTGTTAAAAGCATCCACTCAACTATCGATCCATGCTGTAACTCCTAGCCACTGTATATAATCCTCCAACATCAATATTGTAACTAACGGTTGTACATAGAATCTTGTTTAAATTTTAATTAAATTAATTTTCTTATCAACTTCTGCTGTGACGGGATTTTCTCATTCGCTACCAGAACCCTCGCCCGAAAGTCCGAAACGCCACAGCTATACTAACTTGGTGGCAGCGCTAGAGGGATGATTGTTGGAGAAATACTACACTGCCTGAAGAAGTACGGACTACGGACGATAGAAACGTGATAGACTCAACGGAAGGATCGGAAGGATAGACGCAGCGGAGTACGTCGAACCATCAAATCAACGGAGGATGCATCTACGTCGCATCGACTAGAATCTCTAAGACAGAGAGGAGAGCCCTCAGCCTGAATTATCCGGAGCCATCCCGAATTCCATACGGAGTGCCGATCCGAGAGCCCATCATAAGTGCCAGAAGGAAGGACGGAACTCGAGCAACGACAACAAAACAGGGGTGAGTCAAACTTTTCTAGTGAGGCTGTAAAATTTTTGTTATTTAAGGTATTAGATGATAAATGTATAAAGTTAAAAGTTATTTAGAAATTTATTAAGGGAGAGTAAACCTTAAATTAACATTGTTTTTGGAAAAATTAAAAATGTGGCATATCACAAATATTAGAAACTCTAAGTAAAAACAGGGAGGAATTTAAATTATAGGTAAATTTAATTTAAATATAACTCATATTTGTTTAGTTTGGAAAAATATTAATTGATTTGCACATATTTGATTATCTTGTTTTAAATGAGAAAGATTATATTTGAAAACAGATATTAATTGAGAAAACAAAAAGGGCGTTAAAATATCTTGAGAAAGATAACACAGTAATTTCATATTGTTTTGTGTAATTTATGAAAATTAAAAGTGAATCAAATAAGTTACGGAAAGAGGTTTCTTTCCTGGAAAGGGTTGTGATTTCAAATATTTCAAATTTAATGTGTAGAATTGAATATTAAGTTTTAATTATTGGAATCGTGTTGTATTGGAATTTTATACACCCCAAAAATTTGCAAAATTGAATTATAGGTTTTATTAGTGTAATTTTGTATATGTATTTTTTGGAATTGGGTAAAATTGTTAGGAATTGTGTAAAAGTGTTAGGTATTGTGTAGAAATTTTTTTGGGAATTGTGTAAGATTAAATTGTGAATTTAGAATTAGGTAAACATGTCAGAATTAGGGCAGTATATAGGAAAGCGGAACTGCAAGAGCTCGCAGTCGAATTCGGAGTGATTGTTGAAACTTCGGATAGGATAAGTGATATCATAGGGAAAATTCAAAAGTCTCCAGATTATGATAAAGACCTAGCCCTAGCTCAAATTAAGTTAATACGGGAGGATCTCTTAGAAAGAAAGGCGGAAGAGAAAAGGAAGGCGGAAAAGATTGCGGAAAGGGAGGCTGAAGAGAAAAAAATCGCTGAAAGAGAAGCGGAAAGGAAACATGAATTAGAGTTAGAAAAACTTAAAATAGCCCAACATTCAGAAACAGTAAGTCTAGCTTCGACTCGTAGCGAACGCCCCAGCCGACAATCACTAAAATCGGTTATGCAAAAATTTGAACCGGAGAAATCGGACATGGCATTATTTCTTGCGTTATTCCAAAGACAAGCTAGGAAGTTAGAAATAGATGACGAGGATCTAGTGACTAATTTATTAGCTTTATTGCCCGTAGAAATCGCGGAATTAATTTTAAAAGAACCCCAAGAAATTAGTGACGATTTTGAGAAAGTCAAACAAATGCTATTAGATCGATTTAAATTAAGTCCGGAAAATTTTAGAATTAAATTTATGCAACACCAAAAACAACCGGGAACTCTTTGGCATGATCTAGCTTATGATTTAGATACATATTTAAATGGGTGGTTAGAGGGAGTAGAAGTGACAAATTTTGAGGATCTAAAGAAATTAATGGTGGCCGACCAGTTAAAGAAACGGGCTAATTTCGAAATGAAAGATCATTTCATAGATTCGTGGAGCTCTCTCAATGAACCGCGAGAGTTAGCTAAGAAGTTTGACGCGTACGAGTCAGTTCGCAGAAATAATAAGAAAAGTTGGACCCCGAAACCACCACTAGAAAAGAAATTAGATAAACCTCGCAACTTTGATAAAAATAGGGTTGAGAAAAATGCCCCAGAACAAAAAAATTGGAGGGATAAGTCTGATCTGACGGAAAGATCTAAATTATTTGAGGCCCGAAAACCTATTGTTTGCTATGTGTGCTCTTCCCCCGATCACATTAAGCCAAATTGCCCAGTCTGGAAAAGCAGACAAGAGAAGGCTGAAAAAGTAAATCACGTAGGAGACGCTGAGAATTTAAACCCCGGCTTTTGAACCTTATTTAAGTGAAGCCAAGATAAATGGGGAAAAGTTTACCATTTTACGTGATTCTGGGACGTGCCTCGATATTGCCCCTCATAAAATAATTTCTAATGAGCAATTAAACGGGGAAACCGTGTGGGTTAAAGCAGCTTTAGCCAACGAAGTGAGATGTCTACCCATAGCCAATATTGAATTAGAAATTGAGGGAATAGGGTTAATTAATACGAAAGCCGCGGTAGCGGATAAGGAAGTTCTCATGGATTACTATTTACTGGGAAATGAGACGTAGAAATTAATCGAGAGAAAAAAACAAAAACCCGAATTAATCCATGCAGTCGAAACGCGAGCAAAAAGGCGTAAAAACGAAACTGCGCCAAAAACCAGTCTGGCGAGTGAAAGCGCTGGGAATGATCAGGGAGAGGCAGAAATGTCGCCAGAGAGCGAGCCTACGGAAAATCAGGGTACGGAAGAATCAATTTTCCTTCCCGAGTTAGAGGAGGATAGGATCACCGCTCTGGCGCACGTTGGGAAAAACGAGTTTCACCAAGAGCAGGAAAAAGATGAAAGCCTGACGGAGTTGTGGGCGCGCGCGAAAGAGGAGAAATCGAATTTAACAATAGATCAAGGTTTGCTGTACAGAATTGCTACAGATCACAGAGGAGAAAAAAGACGTCAGCTAATTATTCCGCGGAAATATAGGAATGAAATTTTGAATCTTTGTCACAGTTTAATATCCGGTCATGTGGCCATGACTAAAACTAAGGATAAATTGCTGCGATATTTTTTCTGGCCAAATATCATTAAAGAGGCTGAAGCCTATGTAAAATCGTGTGATCCTTGTCAGAAAATTGGGAAGGCAGGAGAGCAAAAAAAAAGCCCCTCTTAAACTTGTTCCCACTATTACTGCAATTTTTACGCATATAAACTGTGATATTGTGGGACCACTCCCACCTTCGGAAAATCAAAATAAATATATGCTCACGGCTATGTGTTTAGCATCGAGGTATCCAGAGGCTATCCCGATACCCGATTCAAGGTCGGAAACAGTGATCGACGCGTTAATGAGAGTATTTAGTAGAATGGGATTTCCGAAAGTAATCCAAACAGACTTAGGGGCTTGTTTTAGGAGTAACTTAACCTCAACTTTCTTAGAAAAATTTGGAATTAAAATAACTCACAGTAGTGTGCACCACCCACAGACAAATTGCATTGAGCGTTGGCATCGTTCAGTTAAACGGTTATTGAAGGTAATCTGTTTAGAAAGTGGAGAAAGTTGGGAGAGGAGTTTACCCTATGCTTTGTTAGCTTTGCGGACGGTAACACATGAATCAACGGGATTCAGCCCAGCCGAGTTGGTTCATGGGAGAAATCTGCGAACCCCGGAAACCCTGCTATTTGAGAAATGGACAGAGCAGGAAGAGGAGCAAAACCCAGTGACGGAGTATGTTTTCGAATTGATAAACAGACTACAAAGGTGTCAAAAGCTCGCAGGGGAGCAGATGGAGGAAAAAAGGGACAAACGCAAAATCTGGTATGACAGAAATGCGGTTAATCGGAAATTTAATCCCGGGGACAAAGTGCTGGTTTTAGCCACAAGTAAACCCAATAAATTATCCGTATCATGGATAGGGCCATGCACTATTGAGAGTCAAATGTCAGAGACTAATTATATTGTAAATGTACCGGACAGGCTCGAAAAGTCGCAAATTTATCATGTCAATTTACTAAAACCTTACGTGCAGAGAGCAGAAATCGTAAATGTATTAATAGAGGAAAATTGGGATAATAAAACGACGGAGGCAGACTTAGAAATACCTTATCCTATAACTGACCCGGAAGAATTTGACCTCAATATGGTAATTAGGGACAGTAATTTAGGAAGTCGTTGCACAAAAGCCCAACAGGAGCAATTAGGAGCATTACTAATTAAACACAAGAAAGTGTTTTCCAATATTCCAGGCCGAACGAATTTAATTGAGCATGATATTGAATTGACTAGTGATAAACCCGTTAGAATGAAGCCATATAGGACGTCACCTCGACAAACCGACATCCTGAAATCCGAAATCCAGCGTATGTTAGAATTGGGCATAATTAAGGAAGGGGAGTCAGATTATACCTCGCCTATGATATTAGTAGAGGCCCTTGGCAGAGAACCCCGCCCGTGCGTTGATTATCGCCAGTTAAATGAGGTAACTCGTGCCGAATTTTTCCCTTTGCCTAACATAGAAGAGAGGGTAGAGCAAGTGGCAGCATCAAAATTTATTACCGTGATTGACTTAACTAAAGGCTATTGGCAAATACCTTTAACCCCTAACGCACAACGTTTAGCGACATTTGTAACTAGTTTCGGTTCATATCAACCTTTGGTAATGCCATTTGGACTTGTCTCCGCCCCGTATAGGTTTTCAAAATTCATGAGTATTCTATTAAAGGGACTAGAAAGTTTCTGTTTGCCTTACCTTGACGATATGGCTATCCTTTCTAATTCATGGGAGGAGCATTTAGAACATTTAGATATAGTTCTAAAGCGGGTAACCAAGGCAAAATTAACCATTAAATTAGCCAAGTGTAAATTTGCCCAGGAGACGGTCAAATATTTAGGGCATGTTGTAGGGAAAGGACGTAGGAAACCGTCCGAGATTAAAATTAAGGCCATTACTGATTTCCCAGCTCCAAAATCAAAAACGGAAATTAGAAGGTTTTTAGGGATGTGCGGGTATTACTCCCGATACATAAAGAACTATGCAATAATAGTAGAACCGCTGACCCGAGCTTTAAGAGGGAAAACGAAAAAGGAAAAAGTAGACTGGAGTCCCGAAATGGAGAAGGCTTTTAGGGAGTTAAAAAATAAACTCACCCGTGACCCAGTACTGTACGCTCCTGATTATACTAAGGAGTTTATTATTCAAAGTGACGCCTCAGATAAGGGGATAGGTATTTTCATGGCTCAAAGGCAAGGAGATGAAGAACATCCAATTCTGTACTTAAGTTGAAAATTTACTAAGGCAGAGAAAATCTATAGCACAACCGAAAAGGAATGTGCTGGGATCATTTTCGCAGTGAAAAAGTTAAAACATTACCTGGATGGTCAAAAATTTACCATAGAAACTGATCACAACCCATTAATATGGTTAAAGAGAAATGCGGGAAACAATCCCAGATTAATGCGGTGGGCGTTAACCTTGCAGCCCTTTAACTATGAAATCCGACACAGACCAGGAAAAGACATTCCTCATGTGGACTGTTTGAGTCGGGTGGATTAAAAGTTATCTGTAAGAAATTTTGTATATAGTTTATTATTATTTGTATTGTTTTATTATGTTAATTAATTTGTAATTAGAAACTTGTAACTTTAGTGTAAATTTAAGTATTGTTTAGTCAGGAAGATTAGCCTCTCTAGAATTGCTTTGATGCACCCTAACCTAATTTGATTGCAGAGATTTTCTGGAGTTTTTCAACCCCAGAAAACCATCTTAAGGGGGGGGAAGTTGTGGCATACCGCCCCCCTTCCAATTAATTAAAGTTGGCCAGACCTTAATCTCTACACAGAGCAGGTGTGCTGATACTTACAATAGTTTGGCTCCAGACTGTCTCGAACTGTGACACTAAAGTACAAAGAAGCTGCCCTGCTAGTACGCCCTGATGGTCGTGAGAACAGCGGAGTTTCCGAGGAATTTCTTCGGCCAGACGGGAAGGCGCCCGCCCGCTCAGCGAATGAGGGAAAGGAAAAGGAAAACTTCCACCATGGAGCGGCACATCTCACGATTTAGTGCCATAGACATGTATTTACCGTCGCCACTGAGTTCAATAGTGACCACGGGAAAGACACATCTACCCGCAGGGGAAAAATGCATCTTAGGCAGGCAGGCGAACCTGACTGCCACTATCTAGCGATTCCGCATCCCGGGCGACAGGCCCGGGGATCAAAGTGGAAGAGTTCCCTAATTTATTTAGAAATCAAATTTTTTACAAATTTTGGATCAAACACATATTAAAACCAAAAAAAAAAAAAAAAAAAAAAGGGCAAGCCAGCTGCCAGTGAACAATGCTAAATCTTATATTTGATGGTGGAAAAGTTTTGAATTAGAATGTTGTAGATATCTTTTAATTTATTGTAGTTGTTTGTGTTTAAAAGAACTGTTTGCATGTTTTTACGAATTGTGTGGTTTCTGTTGAATCTGAAATTAATTGGGATTAAATTGCATTTTTCAAAGAGATAATAAAAAGGGGATCCTATTTTACTGTTGTTACATTAGCATTTATCTGATGTTAATACTTTAATTTTGTGTAGAAATGTAGGGAAGCTGCCATGGCCTGAGATAAAATATGTAACTATTTTATTTGGACTGATAAAACTTTTGCTTACGTTATTAAGGACTGAAAACGTATCCCTACCCTTATCGCTGTGCCCCCATTCTCTTTGCCAATCTGTGATAATTTTATTATTAATGGATGATTTTACTAGTGAAGCTGGAAGAGGAAGAGAGATCTGTTCATCGAAGATGTTTTGTGAAATAACCTGTTTTGCAAGTGAATCTGCCATTTCGTTGCCTGCCGTTCCCACATGCGCCTTTGTCCAAGTTAGGATTATTTGCTCTTTGTATTGATCTATGCTTTCATATAGTTCTCTAATAAGTTCGTATTTTGGATATGGTTGATTTAGGATTTTAATTGTTGATTGATTATCTGTGAATATTATTGGGTTTAAATTTTTGTAGGATGAATTTATGAGCCATTTAATTGCCTGTATTACTGCCAAGAGCTCAGCCTGAAAAATTGAATTTAGGTGGTGAAGTTTAATTTGATATGTGTGAATAATATTGTTTTTGTAGTAGACTACAAAAGCGCATGAGGTCCCGCCAGGCATTTTTGATCCGTCTGTATAAATTTGTAGCTCTGAAGATGGTGGGTTCTCTATTATTTTAATTTTGTTATGTTTATAGTAGTTCGGAAAAGTGAAGGTAGGGATGGGAAGCATTAAATTTTCTTTTGAAATATTTGTATTTTGTATTTGTATAGATGAGGTTCCATGGAGAATGTTATATTGTCTGAATTTGTTTGCTATGTAGATCGTGATCGGAGGGACACCAGCCAGGACACAAAGGGCGTCACTTGAAATGCTTTTGAAGGGTTTGATAACGCTCAAGAGAGCGAGACGTTGTGCAGACTTGAGGTTTCGTACCCCGTGGCAATTTAGGTCCTCCCACCAAATCTCGAAGCCATACTCAATCTGTTTTTGAAAAACTGTTAGATACCAGATTTTTAAGATGTCTGATTGAAGACCCCTATCTCTATTTCTTAGATATGATAGGCCACTAGTGCTGTTTAAAATTTTTTCTCTTATAGCTTGTAGATGAGGGATCCAGGAAAATGATTTGTCAATTGTTAGGCCTAAGTATTGAAGAGTATTTTTAACAGGAATGCTTTTATTGTTCAATTTAAAAATTGGTGTTCTAGAAACGAAAACCCCAGTGCCAAAAACTATTGAGGTCGTTTTGTTCGTTGAGAGTTTAAGTTTTAAATTATTGCAAATGTTATTAAAGATGTTGATTAAATCGTTCGTTTTATTTTCTAGTTTGGCCCTGGTGTCTTCTCCAACCAAAATTATAAAATCATCTGCGTAGGCTATTATGTTATTATCATGAAGTTTGAATTGTTTGAGGATCCGGTCTGCGACGAAAAGCCACATCATCGGTCCAAGGCAAGACCCTTGAGGGCACCCCCTCCCGACATCCCGCCATTGGATCGACCCCGCGATCTTCACTCCACAGACCCTATCTCTGATGAAGTCTAACAGGATTAATTTTAAGTAGTTTTGAATGGGTAAGGCCCCAATGATTTCAGTGAGAAGCCCCCAATCCAGGGAGTCGAAAGCCCCTTGAATGTCGAAAGAGACTGCACAACAATATTTGAATTTCTCCTGAATTTCTGATTTTAGTTGTTTGAATTTTTTGATCGCTGAGATGGTGCCCCTTCCTTCTCGAAAACCATGTTGTGATTCGTCAAAAAATTTTGAGTTCTCCAGAGCTGTCATAATTCTATTTTTTATGATTTTTTCTATTAGTTTGCCTAATGTGGGCAGAAGAGTGATAGGCCTATAGGAGTTGGGATTTGTGTGATCTTTGTTTTTCTTTGAAAAGAAGATGACTAGACCTCTCTTCAGGATCGTTGGAAAGGACCCTAGTGAGAAACATTTATTGAAGAAAGTTATAAAGAGAGACGGGTAATTTTTGACAAGATTTTTTAGTAATTTTGAATCTATTAAATCAACCCCAGGGGCCTTGTTTGGTGGTAGTGAGTTAGTGCAGTAGTGTAATTCTTTTAGGTGAATTTTTTCATCGTTATTAAAGTCATTAGTTAAAATTTGTGTGCTGTGAAGTGTTCTTTGTAATGACGGGTAGTGAGATTCTATGAGTGTGTTAATAACTTCTATGTAAGTATCTGCAATATTGGATGTTGAGAGTTGTGTGTATACTAAATCAGTATGTTTGAGATTTTTTCCCCTGATAATTTTAAATATTTTCCCAAATGTTTCTTTGTGTTTTTGACAGAATGTAACCCAGGAATCCTTTTTCGCCTTTAACAAGTTCTTCCTGTACCTCGCTCTTTCTCTTTTGTAAATTAACTTGTATTGCTCGTTATCAGGGTTTTTCTTTGATCTTTTGTATAGGGCGTTAACTTTGTTTCTCTGAATTTTGAGGGATGATGTGAACCAGGTAACATTAACTTTGTATTCTAATTTTCTTTTTCGCAATGTGGCATTCATTGTTGAGGTTATTATGTGTATTAATTCATTAGTCCATTCGTTTAATTTCTCATAATCATGTGCGCGCCTAAGGGAATCCAGTAGTGTTACTTGATGTGTTTTAAAGTTGTTATTAAAGTTTTTGAAATTCGTGTATTTGGTGTTGTATCTGAAGTCATATTTTTTCTCTGGTTTTAAGTTTAATTTGAATCTAATGTAAACATGGTCGCTTTGTGAATCATTATCATGATCTGCAAACCATGTGTCGACGAAAGGGAGGATCCCTGGGCCACAAAGTGTCAAGTCAGGATTACCGTAAGAATTGTGTATGTTAAATGTGTATTCGTTTGATGGATCATTGATGATTGTTAAATTGCATGTTGCTAGGAGATTTTGAATAACAAGGCCCCTGGCGTCATTTCTAGTGTAATGCATAGATCTTAAGTGAGCATTGAAGTCCCCCCCAATTAAAAATTTATCCAGAGTGTTGAATTTAGCTGTCCATTCTTGAAGATCATTTTCCAGCTCCTCGTGAGATCTCGGTGGGGAGTATTGTGATCCTAAAGTTAAATTTCCTTGATTTGTTGTTAAATTGATGAACACTGAGTTTTGGAATTTCTCTATTAATATACTGTAAAATAGCGGATTTACTACAACTATTGCAGCATTAAGATTTTTAGAGAGGAAGGAGGCCCAGCCTTGTGGGAGATGGGTAATTTTTGATATTTTATATTAGGGTCTTGCATTAAGATAATGTCGATTTTATTTGTGTCTACATATTTTATCAGATTTTCTATGGCAGCCTCACTCTTATTTAAATTAATTTGCAGGAAGTTAATGGAATTTGTATTATTGTTATCATTAGCATCATTTGAAAGCTGCTGACTTACCTTTTGTGATTGAGTTGGTTGTGAATCAATATGTATAGTCCCTGCCATGATAGTTCGAGTTCATGAAATAGTCCTGAAATTGTTGGTTGAATGGGAGTGGGAAATGCTGATAAAAGTATGGTGGTAGCGAAGGTGGTGGAGTTAGATTGTTGCTGAAATCTGTGTTGGCTGTCCTGCTGACGGATGTTTTGGGCTGATGAGAGTGTGTAGATGTCGTGACTGATGCTTGCGGGCGAGAGATGTAGCTTGATGTTGGTGGCGGGTGAATAGATTGGGCAAGTGGTGATGATGATCCTCTTGTGTTGTTGTAATAGGAGCTTAAGAGTTGGTCTTTCTTTTTCTTGTAGATGGGGCAGGTAGCAGCGAATGCGTAATGTCTATCTTCGTTAATGCTGTGCCTTCTGCAGTTTATACAGGCACTGCGATCTGATGTGCAATTGTCTGTGTGATGAGGTCCTGCACACTTTGCGCATGCCTCAACGTGTGATGAGCAGTTTGACTTTGTATGATTGAATGCTTGGCAGCGTGTGCAGCGTGCGATGTTGATATATTGCCGTACTGCAATTTTGGTATACAGGATGGTGAGCGATCTTTTTGCAATGAGAAAATTGACGAGGGCTTTGTCTCCCTCCAGGAGCCAGTGTTGAGTGTCTTTTGATCTGCTATTAATTGGTTTGAGAATGTTGAGGTCATTGCTGTTTATATCAAGTTCTGTTAACAGTTCTTTCATAAGGTCTTCCTCACTTATGTCTGTGGGCACATTCATAAGCAGTAGTTTTTCCCTTTTGGGGGCTGGATTTATCAGTTCTACTTTTGTGCCGTAGATCTCGGAGTTTCTGAGAAGCTTGACGAAGTTTTCCATGTTTGCTTGATTGTTAAAGTTATAAATTAGGTTATTGTTCTTCGTTTCCTTGATATTTTTTATTTGTGTGTGAAATTCATTGGATTGCGCTGTTTTGCGTAATGCTTTTGAAATGTCTGTTTTGTTGGTACCATCGAGGGGATGAACTATTACTCTTAAGTTTTCTCGCTGGTCTCTTGCAGGAAGTGGTGGGAAGTTGGTTTCGTAGGATGATGATTGATTTCTTGCAGGTTGGAGATGTTGACCTTCCAATACAAGTGATGAGGTTGCGTTTGATTCTATAATGTTGGAAATTGAGGATTTCAGGATTTGTTCCGTTGCTTGGATTAGCTGTTGTTGTGTAGAAATTATGAAGGGATCTTGTTTGTTAGATAAAGGGATTGATGGTGGATCTGCCAAAAGTTCTAATGAGGCTGTAAGAGATCTGATAATTTTGTCCAACAAGGAAAGGTGGTTGTTGACTGGTGTTACTTTGACATGTTTGAGAGATTCTGTTTTATAAGTCTCAAGATCTGTCTTCCCTTCTACAAGGTTTTTTATATTGTTCGAAAGGGATTCTTTTATGGATTGCAAGAGTTCCTCTGCAGTGGGGGACGTGGCAGTCGATGCCGAGTCACCCATCGAGGGTGTCATGGCTTTAAATGATTATGATGTACCTCTTGGGAGAAAGCCTGGAAGGTGTCCCAGGAAAAGCACAAGTATAGAAAAGAGAGCACAGTAATAAAATACAAAAATTAAGAATAACGTTCAGAAAAGTGGATGGGGTTTTCCCAGTCACACCATGTCTCAGAAAAAAAAAAAAAAAAAAAAAAAAAATAAGTTTATAATAATTAAAAATAATTAAAATGCTATATATTTGTTTATTAGTTAAAGAAAAATTTAATTTTGATTTTTATTAGTTTCTTGTGTGTTCTTTAGATTATGTGCAAGTGAAAAGAGAGAAGAGGGAGGGAAAAAAAAAAAAAAAAAAAAGAAGGGGGGGGGTGTCTGAGCTCAGGAAGTGAATTTTAAGTTTAAGATTGTGAAGTTAATTGTTAAGGTAGGGTTTTGGTGTCGATGCTAGTTGTGAGTAAGGAGTTAATGAGCAGGGGGGTGTTGATGAATTAGACGAGTGAATGGACTATTGAAAAGAGACCTAGGAGAGAAAGTGGTTGTCTGCGAGCGAGAAGGTGATTATTGTTTTAGTGATGTAATTAAACAGAAAATTAAAAACTAGATTAAATTAAAGTTAAATAAATTAAATTTGAATTTCGCCTTGAGTAAATTTCTTAAGTTAGTACTAAAACCTCAAACCCACTGTTAGTAAATGGATGTACCTTCCAACAGCAAAGTGTGACTGGTATTGAAGTTTTACGTTTGGTTATTTTAGTTGTTAAGTCTTTGAACGTTGTGTTAATTGTTGAATTGTGCGTTAAGTTAATTTACAGCTGCGAGCGAAAAGGTGTTTGTTTATTTTGGTGTTCTAAAAAAAAAAAAAAAAAAAAAAAAAAAAAGCGGGTTGCCATCGAGAGAAAGAGTTTCCCCAGGAGCAGGGCTGGAAGCAGAGAGTCGGGGATTCGTATCTTGTCTTCGGCCAGTGAAGGTCGGAGGGTTTTTTTCTTGTCCCGTTTACCAGGAGAGGTAGCGAGACTTAGTGATTTTTTTGTGTGTTCCTCTAGGAGCAGAGAACACAGGTCAGCTTATTTTCTGTCACCAGGGAAGGTGTGCAGGTCAGCTCGTAAGAGACATTTTACTAAATTATCCTAGGACTGAATTATATCTTTTCTGTACCTGGAACGGTGCAAGTATTGTTTCAGTAAATCGAATTTCGGATCACGGAGATCCACTGAAACTGTTTGTTAAAAGCATCCACTCAACTATCGATCCATGTTGTAACTCCTAGCCACTGTATATAATCCTCCAACATCAATATTGTAACTAACGGTTGTACATAGAATCTTGTTTAAATTTTAATTAAATTAATTTTCTTATCAACTTCTGCTGTGACGGGATTTTCTCATTCGCTACCAGAACCCTCGCCCGAAAGTCCGAAACGCCACAACCCATCTTGAAAATTTACTCCCCTTGAGGGGTGACTTCCCCCCCAGGGGGGGTGGCGAGGCTCCTACGCATACAAAAATTTTTTCCCAGTTGACTATCTCTATTATAAATAATTCTTGTAAATTTCATAATGATTACTAAAATATAATTCTCTTTATGCACATTTATACAAAATTTTGTCCTATATCACCATGTTAAAAATTTAGAAAAAGCGGGATGGCAACGCAACCTGTAAAACAATTTTTATCAAAAGTTGATAGGCACTAATTTATGTCAAGGTGCAACTACACACCAATTTGTATGAAATTTTGTATAGTAGTTCCTGAGATACAGTTGCCACAAAATTTTGTCACACACACACACACACGCACACACACACAGACAGACAGACAGACAGACATTTTCTAAAAATGGTCAAATCGTGTTCTACAGCTCTCAAAACGTGTAAATCCATCAAAAACCCGAGGTCGAAAATTTTTACGAATCCAATACTTTCTCTATATTACATATAGAAGAAAGTAATAACTCTCATTATGTACATTTATACGAAATTTCGTCCTATACTGCCATGTTAAAAATTTAGAAAAAATGCGATCACAGCGCCACCTGTTGAGCGATTGATCCCCAAATGTAATCAGCACCAGTTCATGTCAGGGTGCAACTAAATACCAAGTTTGGTTAAATTTTATTTATTGGTTCGTGAGGTACAGTGGACACAAAATTCGTGATACACACAAACATACAGACATTTTCTAAAAACTATCAATTAGGGTTCAGGACATCCCAAAACGTGTAAATCCATCAATAAACGAAGGTCGAAGATTTTCACAAATCCAATACTTTCTCTATCTTACATATAGAAGAAAGTAAAAATATAAATAGAACGACTTATTTGTATACAAGAAGAACTGAAATTATACCAATACATTACATATTTTATCAGTGGCATTTTTATAAACTAAGTTTAAATACTTATGTTTTCTATAAAACATGCTATTATCAGCATTAATAATTCATTTGCATGTTCATAGGGGAGATTGGTGTAAAATGGACCACTTTTGTAAATTTTGCTTACTCATAAAGTAATGATTTTTAGCTGTTGAAAATATTTGTGCATACACCTATATATTGGGGTTCGTACTGCACTAAGCTAAAAGTGATAATTATGCTTACTTTTTTTTAATATAATTTTTTAATAGCAACTGACAAAGTGGACCATTTTACCCCAAGCCCGGAGTAAAATGGTCCATGGCACGGAGCACTATGGACCCTAGGTAAAATTTTAAAAATATATTAATGTAGTGTGTTTCTTAATCGTACAAAATGTAGAATATATTATATTTGTTTATTTATGTCTTAGATTCAAACAAATGATGTAATATTAATAGACATTAAAAATAAAACATGATAAACCAAAAGGTTTTTGTGTCACTGAAAATCTACTTTTTACTTTCTTCTATATGTAATATAGAGAAAGTATTGGATTCGCGAAAATTTTCGAAGTCCACTTTTTGATGGATTTACATGTTTTGGGATATGGAGAACACGAATTAATAGTTTTTAGAAAATGTCTGTCTGTCTGTCTGTCTGTCTGTCTGTCTGTATCATTTTTTTGTGGACGCTGTATCTCACGAACCAATGAATGAAATTTAACCAAACTTGGTATTTAGTTGCACCCTGACATAAACTGGTGCTGATTAGATTTTGGGATCAATCGCTCAATAGGTGGCGTTGTGATCGCATTTTATGCAAATTTTTAACATGGCAGCATAGGACAAAATTCCGTATAAATGGGCATAAAGAGAGTTATTTTACACTTATGATTGTAAAATTAATATGAATTATTGATAATAGTAGTAGTTAGCTAGGAAAAAAATTTTGTGCATGGGGGGGCATCGGTTCCCCCCCGGGGGGGAAAATCCCCCCCCGGGGAAGTAAATTTTCAAGATGGGTATCTTTCGAAAGGTCTCGTTGATAATAGTAATAGTTAACTTGGAAAAAAATTTTGTGCATGTGGGGGCATCGGTTGCCCCCCCACCGGGGGGGGAAGTTCCCACCCGGGGGGGCAAAGTTTCAAGATGGGTATCTTTCGAAAGATCTCGTCAATACCTTAAAAACGAATGGTTGAACGATAAATCTGTGATAATTTAAACCAAAGTTATCGATTTTTTTTACTTTTAACAAAAAAAAAACTTAGAAAAATATCGCAATTTTTTTTTTTTTTTTTTTTTTTTTTTTTTTTAAACGAAATTTAACCAAACTTGGTATTTAGTTGGTTCCCGACAAAAACTGGTGCTGATTATGTTTGGGGATCAATAGCTCAACAGGTGGCGCTGTGATAGCATTTTATCTAAATTTTTAACATGGCAGCATAGGACAAAAATTCGTATAAATGTGCATAATTAGAGTTGTTTTAAACTTGTGATTGTAAAATTAATATGAATTATTGATAATAGTAGTATGTAACTAGGAAAAAAAATTTCTGCATGGGGGGCATCGCTTCCCTCCCCTAGGGAAAAAATACCCCCCCAGGGGGGGTAAATTTTCACATTGGGTATCTTTCGAAAGATCAGGTTGATAATAGTAGTAGTTAACTAGGAAAAAATTTTTGTGCATGTGGGGGCATCGGTTGCCCCCCCACCGGGGGGGGAAGTTCCCACCCGGGGGGGCAAAGTTTCAAGATGGGTATCTTTCGAAAGATCTCGTCAATACCTTTAAAACGAATGGTTGAACGATAAATCTGTGATAATTTAAACCAAAGTTATCGATTTTTTTTACTTTTAACAAAAAAAAACTTAGAAAAATATCGCAATTTTTTTTTTTTTTTTTTTTTAACGAAATTTAACCAAACTTGGTATTTAGTTGGTTCCCGACAAAAACTGGTGCTGATTATGTTTGGGGATCAATAGCTCAACAGGTGGCGCTGTGATAGCATTTTATCTAAATTTTTAACATGGCAGCATAGGACAAAAATTCGTATAAATGTGCATAATTAGAGTTGTTTTAAACTTGTGATTGTAAAATTATTATGAATTATTGATAATAGTAGTATGTAACTAGGAAAAAAATTTTCTGTATGGGGGGGCATCGCTCCCCCCCCCCTGGGGGGGAAGTACCCCCCCCCCCGGGGGGGGGGGATAAATTTTCAAGATGGGTATCTTTCGAAAGGTCTCGTCAATACCTTTAAAACGAATGGTTGAACTATAAATCTGTAATAATTTAAAACAAAGTTATCGATTTTTTTCACTTTTAACAAAAAAAAAAAAAAAAAAAAAAACTTAGAAAAAAAAAAATCGTACTTTTTTTTTTTTTTTTTTTTTTAAATATTGTTACTGATTGAATATGTATAGGTAAATATAGAAGAAAGTCTTGTGGTGGCCACAACATACTAGTTTCTTGTGAAGTTTGTAGGGTCTGGAAGACTCATCATTACATTACCTCGAAAATTAACAGAAGATTCGTCAACACTCTCAGGAAAAGTGTCGCTATCTTGATTAGGTTTTCGTTGCATTTATCTTACAGAAACAGACTCTTTATCTTTTTAACAGATTATGATATATTTATATACTATTGCATGTGATATTATTACTTTTTAATTGCATTATTTAATTCAGTTTGTTTGGTTGTATGATATTTGTAAAAATATAATTATTCAAAAGTACCTAACTGAATGTTTGTTAAAAATAAATAGAAAAAAAACCTCAAAGTAAATTACTTGGTTATTTATCTTTGAAGATATAATAGATCTAATTAAGGCTAACTCTGAAATTTGTAAATACAATTTATAGCTAACAATTCAAAAATGTAGATTTTGTTAATCAGTTTATTAATTCTTAATTCTACATATAATGTTCAACTTAAAAAAGCATATATAACAGAGAATTGAGGTAAAATGGACCATGGTCCATTGTACCCCAGCTCCTGCTGGTCAATTTTACCCCATGTGGAACTCGGACAACAAATATTTAAAAAAATAACAAACCTTGTTTTTTAATATTTTAGTTAGATTAAATATAATAATGGATGACCTTAGCTCTTTATTATGTTGAATAACCTCTTCCGTATCATAATTCTTGAACGATGAAAAGAAAAAATGTTTAACTAAAAATATTTACTTTTGGCTACCACAAACTAATATTCTAGAATAAAATAGATAAATTGTCATCTAGGCATGAAGTTGCTAGATAAGTTTCATCACTGCACTGCCGTTATCTATGTACCAAAATACGAAGCATAGAAATAAGCAAATAATGTCAATAACAGGATTGGTTCATTTTACCCCATGGTCCATTGTACCCCAATCTCCCCTATAAAGTTACTTAGACAGGTTATTGAATATAAATTTAAATTATGCAAAGTGCATTTTAAATTGAATTATGAGATTTATTTATATATGTGATATACATACTTTACTATAAGATTTATAGATCCATAATATATGTATGAATCATATGCATGCATGTTACGTATAAAAGTTACGCATAAATGTATGTGTACGTATGTATGTTAAATTTTTAGTACACTTTATTGTGTGTTCATAATTTTTAGACAACATACAGGTCTTCAAAAAAGCAATTTAGCTTATGATTTCTTTAAAAAGTAAAGCTAGAAATATAGTTTTTCTAAGATTTCTTCCTTAATAATTGAAAACAAAATATGTTGTAAGATATCATCATGCAGGTGAAATATATTGATGCTTAAACGATATTGCAGTATTTCTTGTGATCTCTCGCTCTGTTTAATGAAACTTTTGGCAATTTCTCAAATAATAATTTTAGAGCCTCAATTACATTTCTACACTGAGAAAAAAAATATACCGCTTTCATCTATAACGAACAGGTTGTCCTTTTCTAAATCCCTAAACTAGAAATGTAGATTTCCGAGCTATGAGTATAAAGATAAACTGAGAAAATACATACTGAGAAACCAATACACTGAGAAAAAATTCTATAACTGACATCTGGAATCTAAATTGTGACTCTAGAAAAAATAGTTCCATGTCATGCTTATAAATTTCTTATAAAAAAAATTCTAGTCCCCTTCGAAAGCGAATTCTAGAGACCTCTATTAGAATTCTTGAGCGTTTGCCTATATTATCAAGGACAAACCAATTTGAAAGCATCTCAAAATAAATGTGAGTACAAGAGGCGGGTTTCAACAGCTGTAATCTTGGTTTATGACCCAATTCTAGAAAATTAAGCGAGAATTTCTCGTAATACAAAAGATTCAGAATATTGTTTCACCATCTAGAAATGTGTAGACTAGAAATTATCGACCATTTCATCTATTCAGTTTATTGGCGTGCCTTATGCGCATAGCTTGGAAATCTATATTTCTAGTTTAAGGATTTAGAAAATGACCATTTATTCATTCTAGATGAAAGCGGTAGATATATATATATATATATATATATATATATATATATATATATATATATATATATTTTTTTTTTTTTTTTTTTCTGAGTGTAGAAAAAAAATATAAAAATATTTAATAGTCAGGTTTTTTTTTTTTTTTTTTTTTTTTTTTGTATCACGTTACAATTGAAGTCACACTGCTTTCCTTCTGCATATTTTTTAGAAAATATATTTAAAATATAACATTAAACTAAACACCATTTTATCAAAACTGTTTGTTTTCGAATTTCGTACTCTTAAGCCTTTCAAAAATGTAGATAAATTCCCGTCATTTCTGTTATCGGATTTATGACACGCCTTCCCAGTGTAGGAATAGATAATATACTTACGATATATAAAAGAGAATTTTATTTGAATGCAAATAAAGTTTCAGAGGGTTTTTTTTTTTTTTTTTTAATTACTTTTAGTTTCCCGACGCCACTTTCCCGACAGGTAAGATTTCCCGACAGCTCACTTTCCCGACAGGTACGGTTTCCCGACAGCTCACTTTCCCGACAGGTACGGTTTCCCGACAGCTCACTTTCCCGACAGGTACAGTTTCCCGACAACTCACTTTCCCGACAGGTACGTTTTCCCGACAGCTCACTTTCCCGACAGGTACGGTTTCCCGACAGGTACGGTTTCCCGACAGGTACGGTTTCCCGACAACTCACTTTCCCGACAGGTACAGTCTCCCGACAACTCACTTTCCCGACAGGTACGTTTTCCCGACAGCTCACTTTCCCGACAGGTACGGTTTCCCGACAACTCACTTTCCCGACAGGTACAGTTTCCCGACAACTCACTTTCCCGACAGGTACGTTTTCCCGACAGCTCACTTTCCCGACAGGTACGTTTTCCCGACAGCTCACTTTCCCGACAGGTACGGTTTCCCGACAACTCACTTTCCCGACAGGTACAGTCTCCCGACAACTCACTTTCCCGACAGGTACGTTTTCCCGACAGCTCACTTTCCCGACAGGTACGGTTTCCCGACAACTCACTTTCCCGACAGGTACAGTTTCCCGACAACTCACTTTCCCGACAGGTACGTTTTCCCGACAGCTCACTTTCCCGACAGGTACGGTTTCCCGACAACTCACTTTCCCGACAGTTACAGTTTCCCGACAACTCACTTTCCCGACAGGTACGTTTTCCCGACAGCTCACTTTCCCGACAGGTACGTTTTCCCGACAGCTCACTTTCCCGACAGGTACGGTTTCCCGACAACTCACTTTCCCGACAGGTACAGTCTCCCGACAACTCACTTTCCCGACAGGTACGTTTTCCCGACAGCTCACTTTCCCGACAGGTACGGTTTCCCGACAACTCACTTTCCCGACAGGTACAGTTTCCCGACAACTCACTTTCCCGACAGGTACGTTTTCCCGACAGCTCACTTTCCCGACAGGTACGGTTTCCCGACAACTCACTTTCCCGAAAGGTACAGTCTCCCGACAACTCACTTTCCCGACAGGTACGTTTTCCCGACAGCTCACTTTCCCGACAGGTACGGTTTCCCGACAACTCACTTTCCCGACAGGTACAGTTTCCCGACAACTCACTTTCCCGACAGGTACGTTTTCCCGGCAGCTCACTTTCCCGACAGCTCACTTTCCCGACAGGTACGTTTTCCCGACAGCTCACTTTCCTGACAACTCACTTTCCCGACAGCTCACTTTCCCGACAACTCACTTTCCCGACAGATTCGTTTTCCAGAGTGTTTTCTCTCCCGACTGCTGCTTCCTGACAGCTTACTTTCCTGACAACTCATTTGCCGGAAACTCACTTTTTCATTATTTTATTTTATTATTTTACTCTTTTCAACTATGAATTCTACTACAATGTAATTATATTAGTATATTAAGAAACTTTAGTCTGTAGTATGCGTATGTGTGAGTGTGTTTGTATCTCACATAAGTCAAAAACGGTTGGACGTAGGACGTTGAAAATTGGTATATAGGTTTGTTATAGCATCTAGTTGTGCACCTCTCTTTTTGGTCTTTCTGTGATTATCCGTTTTGGAGATATTTACGAAAATTATATTCATAATGGAAAATATACAAAGGTTTTGGCCAATATATATGACCTACCAACATAGAGATTTCAAAATAAGCTAATGATAGAGCCAGTAATGCCCGTAATGATATTATTATGAAAGTTGTCGACACGTATGCGTGTAGAAAGTAATTTGTAAAGACATAAGCAGGTTCTAGTCGACGAATGCTTTTTATTTTTAATAGTTTTGTGACTCATTTATAGAACTTTCGAAGAATTTAGTTCTGTGCAATAAACCAATTGATTTTTCCAAAATATTCCAGAACTCTCTTATTATTGCAGTTAGAGCTTCCAAACTTTGGCAAACCTAAACTACAAGTTTCCGTCAAATTTCTTCGTCAACTCGCCAAATTCTATGCCAAGACCAAAAATCTACGCTGGATACTAATTTGCAATATGGCGAGATTAGCCATAAAATTTTGCGGCAGATTTGTTTTAGAATAGCCAGAAACCCTTTCTCTATTTTAACTGAGTTATTATTATTATTATTATTATTATTATTTTTTGGTAAAGTTTATCTTTTCTTGATACTAATTTTTGCCAGAGAACAAAACTGGGCCGTCTATACTCGAACGATTTTCGTTGAACTCCAAGTTGCGCATTTGCTAGTGAGAGATTCTGTAACAAGCCGTGGAGTACTATTCCCGAAAAAACTACTACATTTGTCTCGGTGGTATATGTAATCGTATTATCGTGCCTTTTTTGATTGGAGTAGCAGTTTTTTTTCTTGTTTTGTTTTTATTTTAAAGAATGTTCGTGGACTGGAACCTGCCACCTGCCTGTTTATTTATGAATCAGTTACCTCACACAAAACTGTGAATGTTTTCATAAAAATATGTATATTCCTATTATAAGGAAGTCATGTGGTGGCTACATCAGAATTTTTTCTACTGCATTACCGTTTTATTGTCAATAAATATAACAATGATAAAAAAATAAATAAAAAATAAAAAGATTTCGCCTTCAAATGAATGTGTTAAATAAAAAATAAATAGCATAACAGCCGTTGCTAAGATTCGCAGACGATTACAATGGAAAAATAAATTTATGAAAAATTAAACATAGAAGCCAACATTTAAAATCGAATAAATAAATAAATAAATAAATAAATAAATAAAAATTCTTATTTGAAATTCGAAAAAATCTCGGTAAGATGCACACCTGCTGGGTCCCAGGTACCCACATGCCAAGTTTTGTAGCTCTGCGATCAGTAGTGTGAATACCAGAGCGCAACTTAATTTTAATATATATATTTTTTAACTTGTTACCAAAAGCAAAAACGCTTTCTTTTAATCTATTTTTTCTTAAAGCAATAATCTCATCATCCTTAAAATAAATAAATAAATCTCATAAAAAAACAATACTATTGTAAAAGTCACCCCGCCCAGCAAAAACTCTTATCTCTCTTAAGCAGCCAGAAAAAGGATTGATTTCAAATTTCGCCGCCGCTATTGAATCCCGGGTACTCAATGCCTAGCTTAATGAAGATCTGCCAATAACACTGCATGTATCTTTCTAATAAATCCTAATCTCTTTAAACATTCTGTGTTATCTGTTTTAGTTTTTTTGCTGCATTATAAAGTTATAATTTAAAGTATTTTTACGGCGGGGTGCGTAATAATATTTTAATCTTTACTAACTAAATTTTTTATTAATTAAAACTTCTACATAGAGGACGCACCCCGCCGTAAAAATACTTTAAATTATAACTTTATAATGAAAAAAAAAAAAAAAAAGTTGGTTTTAAAAATAAAATATTACTTTTTTTAGAACAACGTATAGCATCATGACAAAAGTGACATTAGCACTTACCATTGTGTATAAAATTTTTAAAGTGATAATGACGTCAATTTTTGTCAGATGCATAATTTAACTTTTTATAATCATTTAACGTTCACGTTGAATTAAATGTATTTTTTTTTTTTTATATCGAAAGAAAATGAACTCGTATTTTTTTTTTTTTTTTTTTTGCAGCAATTACATTATAGCTAATATTTTAGTGGCTATTTTATTGCTATTAAGAGCTTATTATTTTCATTTTATAATTAAGTAAAAGAAAACTATTCAAAAATTTGAAAATCTGACTTCGACTCCGTTGTCTCCGGGTTTTGAGCTACTGTGAAAGTTCCAAATATCTAGGTAGTAGGAAAATTAGTTAAAAATAGATTGCAAGATTTGTACCGGACAAACAAACAAACAAGAATGGAAGTTAATAAAAACATGGAAATAATAAATCACGCATTTAGCACCATTTTTCTGAACAAATAAATAATTAAATAAAAATAAAACACCTTTCAAATTTTCATATTTGACTACGAAAATCTCTTAATTTGATGCATTCAGAAATATTTTACAAAAGTACCCACTTTTGATTCAAATACGGAAACTAATGTTTCTTTTTTTCTTTATAGAAAAACTCATTTTCATATGTCAGACATACATTAAAGAGTGGTAGTTTTGTTTTAAAAAGCAAGAAATTGGAAGAGTAATATTTTTATTTATTTATTTTTATTTACTTTTTGCATTTTGAATAAAAAAGTAAAGCATTATTTAAAATTCATTTTAAATAATAATCAAATAGAATTACGTATTCAGCATTATTTTTATTATTTTTTTAATCAGTCTTATTTCTTATTAAGAAAAATCTGTTAACTAGCGAAATACCGAGAAATGTCATTGGAGAAAGTCAGCTGTTGGGAAAGTGAGCTGTGGGGAAACCGTACCTGTCGGGAAAGCGAGCTGTCGGGAAAGTGAGTTGTCGGGAAAGTGAGTTGTCGGGAAAACGTACCTGTCGGGAAAGTGAGTTGTCGGGAAAACGTACCTGTCGGGAAAGTGAGTTGTCGGGAAAACGTACCTGTCGGGAAAGTGAGTTGTCGGGAAAACGTACCTGTCGGGAAAGTGAGTTGTCGGGAAACCGTACCTGTTGGGAAAGTGAGTTGTCGGGAAACCGTACCTGTCGGGAAAGTGAGCTGTCGGGAAAACGTACCTGTCGGGAAACTGAGTTGTCGGGAATGTGAGCTGTCGGGAAAACGTACCTGTCGGGAAAGTGGCGTCGGGAAACTGAGTTGTCGGGAAACTGAGTGTCGGGAAATCGTACCAGACCCTAGAAAACATGTCTTTGTAGCTTTTTATTTTTATAGCTTACGTTGAAAAATTTTAACATTCAATCTAGGCCAAATTTCTTTAACTTTTGTTAGCCTTTTATTAACATTTTTAGATAGTTATCATTAGAGTTTTATAAGTTCCAAAATTTTTCTTTTGTTTGAGTTTGTTTGTTAATAAAATACAATTTTTCACGATCAAAATACTATAAAACTTACAGAATTTCAAATATACAGTTTACATTATTTGGAAGAAAAAGCTAAATAAGATTCGGAAGTTATTGCTTTCAATAACTAATATGCTGTGGCCATAGCAAAACATTCTCTTATACCAGTCCATGCAATGGCGCTATCTACCGGTTAGTAAGCTCGGAAATATCATCAATTTAGCTTCTTATAATTAACATTTTATGCGTGCAATTTGGTGCAATTTTCAGAAATCAATACTCAGATATAGCCATAAAAAAAAAAAAAAAAAAAAAAAAAATGCAGGAAGTAATAGCAACATCACCTATCTAGTTAAATTCAAATTAAATCAGCTTAGTTTTTATATAATATTCCTCCCATTACAGAAGATGAAATATAGCCTTCCCATAAACTAGAGAAATTGCAGCATACCAGGGAAAACTGTTGTGCGATATAGCTTAAAAGCTAATTCATGTCAAGGTCCAATTAAATAGCAAATTTGATTGATTTCCGTCCATTGATTTAGCTTACGCAACATTTTGCTAACACACACAAACACACAGACAGATATTATCTAAAAATGGTTCAGTCGTGTTCGGGATATCTCAAAATGTGTAAATCTTTCGAAACCGAAAGTCGAAAATTTTTATGAATCCAATATTTTTTTCATACGTATATTAGAAGAAATTAAAAATTAAAGATTACCTGTTTGTCTATTGATCGATGCTATAAGGTCAGTCACTACTTTTTCAAAACCAATTTCTTAAATTTATTTCTTCTTCTACTTCTTCTTCTTTTTTTTTTTTTTTTTTTTTTTTTTTATAAGAGTTCTACTTCTTTCAGACAAGAAAAAACGTCGTCACCATTTGCATTCATATATATAGTAATTCCTATTGATCTATCATCCCCATGTTAACGAGCAAAGATTTTTGATGCCGAAAAATTTTTTTAGCATCAGCCATTAGAGAGTATGGAGAGTATAAAACTCGGAAATAGTTATAGAATAGAATGTTGATGAATTTTCAGAATATCGAAATATTGCTTGGCTTTTAATCGTTCCAATAAATATATCAAAAGAAATACGATAAATTGTCATAAAAGTAAATTATATTTGACTAAATTATGAAAAATATAATTTTTATAATCAGTTACTTTGTTATTATTATGGTTTAAATACTGTTTTGATTTTTAATGGAATACTTATTTAAAGTTTGATACTTTTTAAGGTTTTATATTAGTAAGTATAATATAGAATTTTCAAAATTCTTTTAAATATAGTTAGTAGCGGCGCGGGTAAAGAACGTTAATGTTAGTATATAAAAAGAGTTTGAATATTAACTAAATTAATAAATATAGTTTAAAAAAAAAAAGGCATTTGAAACTGTATCTGGAGTTTTTCATTCATCTTTAGTACAATCATTCATAAATTTTATTTACTGAATTATCCGTGTGTATTCCTGTGTGTATTTAATCGGAGAGAGTCTTTCCCCGAGTGAAAAAGGAATCACTTTTTCCCCCTCGATGATCAATCTATGTCTTATTACTATATCTATGTTTGCAACACACCACCTTACTTAGCTGACAATTCTTCAAAATTTTTAATACCATTTTTTAAAGTTTCAACAAAATAGCCCAAAATTAATATAGATAAGACAAAGTATACCTTGGACAAAATTGCCCCGATAAATTAGCCAATGAACAAAATAGCCTTTACAAATTAGTCCTTTCACAAAACAGCCCCAGGAGAAATTATCCCCGACAAATTAACTAGACAAAATATTTCAAGAGTAAAAATAGTCCCGACTAAATAGCTCCAGGACAAATTAACCCTAGGATAAAATATCCCCGAGAAATTAGCCCCAGGGCAAAATACCCCCGACAAATCAGCCCGTGGACAAAATAACCCTGATAAATCAGCCCGTGGACAAAATAGTCCCATGACGAATTACCCCCGACAGATTAGCTAGACAAAATATCTCGATGATAAATTAGGTCCGACAAAATAGCCCGTGGACAAATTAACTCTTTGATAAAATAGTCCCGAGAATGTAATAGCCCCCAGGCCAGAATAGCTCGACAAATTAGCCCAAGGACAAAATTCCCCCGGCAAATTAGCGGAAGAAATAATAGCCTCGACGAAGTAGCCCCATGATGAAATAGCCTCAGGACAAAAGAGCCATAACGGAAATAAACTCGACAAAATAGTCCGAGGACAAAATACTCGCAAAAAAACTGCACCGACAAAATATCCAGAGAAAAAACAGCCCCGAGAAACAGCCCCTACAAAATAGCCTCAAGACAAAATAACCCCTACTAAACATTCTGACAAAACCGTCCCAGGACAAAATGCCACTGACTCGGGTTCTAAATTAAATTCCGTCAACAAAAGATTTTTTTTTTTTTCCAAAAAGGTTATTTGAAATTTCTTTGAAATTAATGTGAGGAATATATTATATATATATATATATATATATATATATTTACATCGTTTTATCCTTGTATTTAATTACAGATATCTTTGTTTCTAAATACTGTGAAATTTCTACTTTATTTTCTTAGTTAAATCAATAAAACAAAGTAATGAAGTTCAAATAACTGACAAGTTTACCATACATTCAGATAATAAGAAATGTTATTTTACAAGCTTTTCAAATAACATAAATATTACTGCTAATTAAAAAAATTCAAATATTATACATTCTCAATATATATGTTGACTAATCGAGCAAGCGTTATTTACAGAAAATGTAATTTCGTTTAAGAATTTTGAATTGAAATTTTCCATATACATGAGTTTGTACTATAACTCATTTCCAAAATACGATTTCCCAAAGCTCTGTAATTCGATTTCCTTGCTCGACATTAGGGATCTTTCTTCCCCCATCACCCCTCCTAAATGTGGGACACTGATTATTGCTGACTGTTTCTTGATAACTGTAGTTTTCATGTTTTGAAAACTAGCTTAAAATTTCTCATTGATAAGACAAATAATTTAGATCAGGTCTATCGAGCCCAAAACACTTGCAGGTCCACAATGGAAATGGATTTTATTCTGGCGTGCCCTATTGCTTGTGCGTATATGTGTGTATTTCGGAAAGGGGTGAAAATCTGAAGCTAAATTCATTAATATTAAATTTATTTTTATTCATATATTAACAACAGAACAATCAAAATTTTACGATTCTATATGAATGATTATCATCCTAATAATAAAAGTCCGAGTCTCCCAGAGATGACCTAGAAAGTAACATCAAAGTTACAAAAATGTATTGAGATAAAGAAAGTAAATTTTTAATCGTAGTTTGGTGGAATGAATAGTTATAAAATAATGGAAGAAGGATAATTTAGCAGGGGAGAAAAAATCACAGTTGCAACAATGTATTGAGAAAAAATAAATGTAACCCATAATTTCTTGAAACAAATAAAATAAGATTAAAAGATAATTTGAAAGAACAGATGTAATTCTATTTAATGACTTCCAATTGGCGATTTGGAAGTTTTCTTTTTCTGCCGCCACTATAAACTACCAAATTATGGTAAAAGCATTTAGCTAAATTAGAGGAAAACGTAAAAATATAATAAAAATGATTATAATAAATAAAAAAAAATATTAATATTAAAAATATTAAAATAATATAAATGATAATAAATAAATTCAATTCGAAAAAATATGGCGCTTTTCCGTTATTTAGAATAGATTCAGGTTGAGTAAAAAGACAAGAACGAAAAATCATGCGTTGCGTGTTGATTATTAGCATCTTCTAACAGTACATACTTGTTGTATCGTACAATTTTCAATGTTCTTTGCCTACGTTATCACACAACGGACAAACAAAAGGACTGAAAGTTTGTATACAGATACGCTAATTGAATTTATAAAACATTTTGTTAAATATCGTTGGAAAGTGTTAAAAATGCTTAACGCAACAGAAAATGCAGCCCTTAGATTCTAATTGTAGCCCTTAATGTATACGAATATTTTAGTGCAACACTCTAAATTGGTAAGTTAACTATATCTTATTCTATGCAAAACATTATTTTAGCATATTAACAATAAACGTAATTTTTTTTATGAATTTTGCAGTAGAAAGTTTTTTAAATGTAATTTATTAAAATATCTGTCCAAAAACGCAATGCATTGGCATGTTTTGAGTGTCCCTGTACACAAACCAGTTATATAAGACCTATTAATGCCATTTTAAATAGGAAACATTCCATAGTGAACTTGAATAATATATATAATTTTTTCAAATTTCTGAAAATATTTACGGCTACTGGAGGCGGGGAGACGGGCAGATAGACATATGGATAGTCGGACATACGCAAATTCAAATAATATTCGCACTTAAAAATTGTTAGAAAGGGTTAAAAACCTTTAATATAAGCGAAAATGCATTTCCAGCAAATTTCCAATGATATCCGTTAATGTAACTGAATATTTTTGTGTGGCCCTGTAAATATTAATTCTAATCATACTAGATTCTTTTGTGCGTATGATTAACATATTTTAATTTCATTAAGGTTTGTGCAAAATAAAGTTATTAAAGTATAGTGTATAGAAATACCTCTCATTGAACGCAGTGCTTTGGAATACTTTTAGAGGTGTCCCTGTACACAAACCAGCGGTGGTATTTACTCCATTTTCTGTAGAAAACATCCGATTGGGAATTCCAATAACATATTACAATTTCATTAAGTTTGTGTAAAGTAACGGTATGAAAATATGGTGTATAGAAATACCTCTCATAGATCACAATGCTTTGGAATTTTTTCGGGTGTCCCTGTAGACAAACCAGTAGAGATATACACTCCATTTTTCAATAGGGAACATCCGGTAATGAACTTGAATAACATATATCGTTTCAAGAAATTACATGAATATTTACGGGATATAGAACGCGGACAGACAGACAGACAGCCGAAGTCATTAACACTTTTCAACCTTGTTGAAAAAAAAAAAAAAATTAATTCTTAGGTAATATTCTTCGACGAATAATCTAGCGACGATTTTCAGTATTTTTCGCTGAAGTTAATTTTCATGACTAATTGGATTATATTTCATTACTCAAATTCCATTATTTAGATTTAAAAAAAAAAAAAAAAAAAAAATTAAATTTCAAAAAACCTTTTTTTTTATTATTATTTGTTATTTATCACGACATTTGACTACTGTTTTGATTTGGCGAATATGACAAATTTGAAAATTGGTTCATTTGGAAATATCGACCGTTAGGAAGGCGAAAACCGACTTATAATAATAAGAATCAATAAAATGGTTGAATAAAATTTCATTAACCATAATCACTGCGGCATTTGTTTCTATTAGCCACCATAATCGTCTGGAGTACTTTCCTTTACGAGGATTTATTAGTTTTTGCCGTGTTAACCAAAAATGTCAAATTATAAATTCCGTGCACTCCGTCGCGGGTCGCAGCATAATACATGGCGGGCTACGAATTGGTCATCAACTGATTTAAATAATTGTATATTATTGTTATAATGAACAGAATATACGGATGAAATGTATGAACAAATTTATGAGCAAAATTTTTATACTAATCAAATGATCACTCACGATTGAGTCAGAAATGAGCAAATTTAGATGTATGAGATGCCGTAAAAAAATCTGACTGAAACTTTTTAAACAACCGCATGTTGCATCTACACTTTTTTACAACACTTTTTTATTTCAATAAGACGCTGATGATATCATTATATTGCGGTAAACCTGTATCTTAGTACCATGACGCATTCGCAATCTTCTCTTTCACCAATTACTCACAAATACCACCCTCGCCGATCACCATCATCTTGAAACACGATGGACAACTTTCACTTACTAACTTCGGCTGTTAAATGACCTGTTGACTATCATCATGACGTCATTTATACATATAATAACGATGACCTACAGCGTCCTTGGCGACCTCAGGTGTTTGATCTTGAACTTTCCTCTCACCCATGATTATAGTTCTCAGTTTTCCAATTTCCTTTTTTCTGTTTCGGTAAATCATAGGTTTTTAACTGACGTCTACATTTTTCCATACTCAGTGTTTGGAGAAAGACGCTTCTGTCTTATGAAAATGCGGGTTGAGGATATGTGTCTTGCACGCATTCTTTGAAAGCTAATTTCTTTTTCATCTCTATACTTTTTTACATTCTATAGAGATAGAAATGATTGGTCTTACAATGATAGGTTATTGTGGATGTTATTTTTTGGTGATGAACGCTGAAGTACATTCAGAGATATGATTATTTCAACGGATATAGCGTAACTTAGTGAGTAAAAAAGAAAAAATATTCCCTGCGGGTAAAAAGGACAGTGAAAGTAAAATAATCATTATTTAAGTTGCCATAATTGTGGTTATTATACCCTGTCGCCTAATAACCATCGCAAACCAGCTTCAAACATAAATTTCTCACGATATTAAGAAAATAACTTCCTTCGTAAACTTTTAATTATATTATCAGACTTATTGTGACAGAATAAAAATTAATTTATATTTATTCATTTTGTATTGCAGATTCAATTATTATGTTGATTTGTTTCAATTTGAGATTCAAAGAAATCGGAAGTGACTCCACTCAACTTTCCGAACGTTAAGTAATTAACAGTCGTATAGATAAAATAAAATAAGAGATATCGTTATATATAAATAAGAAAAAGAGAAAATTATAACAGGATGTTTCAGTATTTTTTTCCATATAGTATGTTGTTTAATTTAACGCTATTGTATTCAAATAATTTGAGCCCAAAGATAGCATGATAAAGAATTTTTCGCTGTGTCCCTGTAAAAAAAAAAAAAAAAAAAAAAAAAAAAAACTATAAGAGTTAGATTCTCTAAAATTCATACAGTTCATACTTTAACATGAATTTTAATTTTCAGTTCGCTTAAAAAAATAAATAAATAAATAAATAAATAAAGAGAGAGAGAGATTTACGAGATTTTTACTGTCCTGACAACATACCCCGAGCTGATTAGATTTAAATAAAAATTACTCCAGTTATCGTGTTCACAACTTAACATGGAGAAAAGCGTTATGCACACACATATATATATACCTATATATATATATATATAAACTTTTGAACGGAGGGTGGTTTTAGGTTCTAGGGGTCATGATCGGTGAAGATATGAACAAATTTTCCAGAAGTCGTGTCATGAGAACTATTGCAATAGGTAGATCTCCTATAAGGAGTCTACCTAAAATTAGTGTAGCATCCCTATATGATAGAGATTTAGAATACCGTGTTTGGACTTCGTACTCATACTTGTTGTTGGGCTATGCTGATCACAGATCAATCGCTAAAAACCTGTTTTTCGGATTCAGGGAACCTCAAAACGCGTGTAACAAAAACTCAATTTTGTAAATTTTAACAAAAAATAATACTTTCTCTACCATATATACGGGCTAGAGAATGCAGAAAAGCGTATATTGCTAGCTTTTGTATGAAAATGCTTCATTATTTAAAAATATATTATGAAGGCAAAAGTTGTATTGTCAATATACTATAATTCTTCAATATATAAATATATATTTTTTTTAATTTTCTGCGTGTACAAAAGAGTCTTTAAAAAGAAAATATAAAAAAAAAAAAAAAAACTTTTAGTCCGAAAACTCATTAATATATTCTCCTTCTTAAATCTCCTCGCTCTTAAAAATTTTAAAGATTTCTTTCATGGTTTTTGCTTTTTCGAGCAAGAATATGGCGTTAATTAATTTTATGGACGCAAATATCTAACAAAGTGAAAAACATCAAAGAAAATAAAAACAAGTTAAGCGATTCCCCTATATAAAATCCCTAGTGCAGAATTAAGCTTTTGCTGTGAAATTATTTTGAGAAACTGCAATTAATGGTAGCCGCGATAAAGTAAGCTAAAAACGACAGAAGGAGAGATATTTCAAAGTAGCATTTTCGTTAGAAACACGATCAGTGGGGCTGAAAATTAACTGAAAATTCATTTTTGAAATTTAATCTATGCACTAAAGTTAAAATAAAAATGAATAGGACTGTTAAGTGGATGCAGCAATAGAAAGACCAGTTAAAAGGCTTTCACTTTAAAATTTCATCAAAGTTCTTGCTTATAATAAATTTAAAATTATTTAAAATTTAAAACCCTTGACGTAAGTGTGCATTTTGTTTCGAATTAAAGAGTTACGCGTTTGTACACTTCTATCTATACTTAACAGCATACGCGATTTGTATGCCATTAAATAATTTTTCAGTTTAATAATAGTATATAATAAGCTCTCTTAAATGTAACAATTAATTAAGAAAAGAATATATATATACATATATATATATATATACAGGGTATCCCATAAGTCTGTAGACATTTTAAAAATCGATAACTATTGAATGAACTGATAGAATTAAATGCGGTTTTCGAAAAAAATTATTCTCGTGAAGGGGGAATTTTTTTTTTTTTTTTTTTTTTTTTTTTTTTTTTTGTAAAGAAAAAAATATAGTTAAATTTTTTGTCGACGATAGTTAGACAAACAGTTAATTTTTTCGCACGGATGTGAAAGAAAAATATGCAAATGAAAGTCCTATAAATTGCACAATTTTGCGATTAGAGCAGTTTATTTATTATTTTGCCTCCTACTTGCGCATACATGAAGTTTTAATTGCGATGCTAACTTGGTGGATAAAACGTTATTGGTGAAGATGTTTTCCCTCAGGTAAGAGCCGCCAACTAAAGCTACAGTTAGCAGTGTTATAACTCATTTTAAAAACTATAATTTGTGGTGACGACGGACACATTGAATAGGATTTATATGCCTGTAAACATTTGCATGCGAATAAGTACAGGTTTTCATGAAAATGTGTGATCTGGTTACGCACAATGCCCTTATCGACAAATAGCTTAATTATTATTATTTATTATTTATTTATTTATTTTATTTTATTTATTTATTTATTTAATTTTTTTTTTTTTTTTTTTTTTTTTACCAAAAAAAAAAAAAAAAAAAAAAAATCCCCTTCACGAGAATGATTTTTAGTGGCGTTAAGTTTTTAGAATACAGCAGAGTATTGAGCAGTGATACGCCTTAAAGTTTTGTATAAAACTAAACATACTGGCTACTGAGACGGTTGCCATATTACATGAAGCTTTCCGTTGATTTTCCCGTTAGACTGTTATTTGGCACATTTGACGACTCACACACACGGCATTCATAGCAGCTTATGTATAAAAGGAAATAAAATATCTATATATATATATATATATATATATATATACAGTGGCGTATGCAAGGGGGGGGGGGTGGGGGTTTAAACCCCCCCTTGACAAAATGTATGATAAGAAAAATTAGGCTGTTCCTTACATTTTGTTTCACATTTCAGGCGGAAAAAATTTATGGCAAGCGTAGAATGTTTTTTTCTGCGAAGTGGTTTAAAATTATGACTAACTTTTTTTTTTCATTACTCTGCGATAAACACTCCTGAAAATAACTAAACCACTTCATTTGCCCGGCGCGAAACATGTTTCCCCTGTTAAACTTAATTAAAAATAAACTTAATTAAACTTAATTAAACTTAAATAAACTTAATTAAACCTAATTAAACTTAATTAAAAATTCGGAAGGACGAACCCCCCCCCCCCTTGGAAAAATCCTGGATACGCCACTGTATATATATATATATATATATATATATATATATATATACTTTTTTTTCCCGACTAACGTTTTCGTTAATTTCAACTAATGTTTTGTATGTAATTCAGAATAAGATATTTGTAAATTTATTCGGTTTATTATTATTTATGTTAACTTTCCATTATTTAAATATATTAAAATCACTTTGATTTTTTTAGGGTTCCCAAATTTAGTTAAATGTTTTGAATATAGTTTGTCGTTTGTCCGCAAAAGAAATGACTGAACCCAACTGTCAAGTGGCTAAACTCAAACGGAAAAGGTACCATAAAAAGGGTATATGAAGGATTAACAGTTCATGTAAAAGGGCACACTGTAAAAAATTTCTGTAAATTTACTAAAATATTTATCCAGAGTCTCTGTAAATTTACAATAGTCTTAGGTAAAAGCATAAATAGTGAGATTCTCAATCTTTATTCTGCATTTTTATCAATTTTTATTTTATTTAATTTCTCAATAAAAATTAAAAATGAATGTTTCTACTTCAGGAAAAGTCACAAATATATACTCGCCAATAATTAATTAAATTAATATTAGTCATAAAAATACATGTATAAAACATATTTTTTAACATCTCCGTTTATTTATTTATTTATTTATTTATTTTTCTATAATTTTATGTAAGATTTTAGATAATAGATTACAAGTGTATTCTGCTGAAATTTTTAACAGTGCGCAAAAAAGGATTTTGCTACATTATAATCTATGAGCAAAATTTTTAAAAAGGTATACTAACATCCATATACTTCCCTAAACGTAAAGAAATGCGCTTTTAAGATGCACAGAAGCATGTCTTCTGTAGAAAATACGAACAGCATTGTAATGAAAAAATGCACCTGAGGACTTGCGTTGAAAATTAATAGTAAGATTGTTGTGTAATATAACAATATTTGTATGTAAGCACCATAAATTGGAAAAATCTCAAATATTTACAAACAAAGATTGTTTCTTATTTTAAGTTATATTATACATATCAGTATATAAATTTACTTTCCGGTCCTGTGGTTACAAACCCATACACATATTATTTATTTATTTATTTATTTTATTATGGTTGACTCACATTTATACGACTATACAAACGCTAATACTTTTAAATTTTTATATGTAATAGGGTCTCTGAAGTTATATTTAATTGGTTTAGCCTATCAATGTCTTGACATTAGAGAGATTTGGTGTTGTGGATTAATACCAGTTGTCTATAAGAAGGACCTAGATTTTTAAAAATGAAGTGTTACATTGAATTATACTATTCTAAAGTGAACAAAAATTAAATACTATAAAGTAAACAACCTACTCGGGAATGTAATAAAAGTCATTTTCAGTGTCTCTTATAAATTCACTGCAATTAAGTGTAAAATCAGAAAACAATTTCTATGTATTGATCAGGAATAAAGAGTTTACCTTTCAAAAATTTAAATTAATTTTTTAAAATTTTCCCTAGAAGTTCATATATAGTGAGTCTAAATTTATTTGTATAATTTTAAGTACACACTGACATAAAAATTTTTGAGAATCATTGCGTTAGACAATAGGGAGAGAATGAAAGTAATAGAAATATATATATATATATATATACCTACTAATAATCACTGTTGTAAAAATCGCATATTCGTATCACTTTTCAATCATAAACTAGTTGGCATAGGTGGACTTTACTCAGTTTCCAATTATACGTATGTTCTCATAAATTTCTAGTGCAAGAGATATTATAATCATGTTAAGAGAAATGAATTTGACCAAACGCTTGACACAGTGACAGAATGAAATCCCCGCCTAATAGGGTATTCACCGTTCACTTCGATATATTTATCTTATTCTAATCTATTAATTTATTTTATTAGGGTCAATTTCGTAGTTTAGCTTTTATGCTTGCTATTTCCATTGCATATCCCCAAAATGCATATTTAAATGGAATATTGCCCAATTTTGCTATGTTGACAAAATCTTAAATTACAAATAACTTACGAAATTTTCCTATTAGAATATTTGTAATAAATGATGTTCAAACAAGTATCACAAATGTTATTTTGAAGTTGTCTGATATATTTATGATCCTCAAAAATGGACGTTTATGCTCAATTTTGCCCTATTCTATCATGTTAAGTAAATCGTAAATTCCAAATAACTTACGAATTTTTTAAATTAAAAAATTCGTAGTCAGGGATGTTCATGCCAGTATCCTAAATTATATTTTAAAAGTGTTCTGACTTTGAAAGTAATGGACCTTTATGCGAAATTGTGCCCTATTCTGCCACATTAACCCTTTCGCTACCAGCGTCACATATATATGACGATCCGAATTTCTTACCTGAGACCGGCGTCACAAATATGTGACGGGTGTTCATTATCAATTTATGATAATTGTTTGCACCAAATCGTGTCGCACACAGACGGGTTATGTTATAAAACAATAAAATAGATACAGGATGTTATTGGTCTTAGTTAGAACGTCATAGATACATCCCACAAGAATAAATGACAATTGGTATCATATTTAAATAATAAGACGTCTGGGCTGTGGTGGCAGTTTTCCTCCTGAGGATCTGGTAGCGAAAGGGTAAGCCAATCGTAAATTTCCAATGACTTACGAAATTTTTAAATTGGAAAATTCATAGTCAAGGACGTTTATGCCAGTATCTTATACAATATTTTAAAAGTAGTCTGACATCTTTACGATAAAAATATCCCTCAAAACCAACGTTTATGCGAAATGTTGCCGTATTCTGCCTTGTTAAAAAATTTGTAAATTTCGAATAATTTGCGAAATTTTCAAAGTAGCATGTTTATAGTTAATGATGTTCATCCCGACATCAAAACTGATATTTAAAAGCTGTTCGTACATCTTTACGATAAAAATATTTATTTTCATGCACGTTTAAATGAAATTTTGCTCTATTCCCCATGTGAAAAAAATCGTAAATTTCGAATGACTTCTGAAGTTTTTCAATTAGAATGTTGAAAATGAATAGGATTCTTGCCAGTGTCATAAATAATATTTTAAAATTGGTCCGAGCTTTCTGCGATCATTTGTTCGTGAGATAACGTGTATACAGAGTAACAAACTAACGGACTAACAAACTAACAGACACCCTACAGGTAGACACCATCATATCCATTTTGATATTTTCTGATTCCTCACACCTGAAAACGTGTAAAATAGTCAAAAAACCGAGGTCGAAAATTTTCACGATTATTTAAGTTCCCCATACCTAGATTATGATGGAGAACTAAAAAGGATTAAGGGGTAAGATTTAAGTGTAAGGAGAGGCATTTAGTTTTTAGTGCTGCCATCTATTGGATTGTCGTTCAACTGAACTAAGGGACACCCGAATATCGTTATATTTTTAATTATTTCATTTTTAACCCTTTATCAATTATCTTTAAAAAAATAATAAGAAGATGATAAAATCCTTTTTTTTTTTTTCAGATATTACGTAAATGTTTATTTATTTATTTATTTATTTTTAATGCCTTTTGATAATAAACCATCTGCATCTGGGCGCATGACGGTTGAGTGATATATGCAGTGGCGGTTCGTGGCAGGAGCTGCAGAGCTGCAGCCCCCCCCCCCCCACACAGAAATATTCGAAGTAATTATTTTATCAACTTACAAAATATTTTGAAAATAAATATTATTATATTATAAATATTATACATATAGAAGAGCAGATTATTTCATTATCATGAAAAAACATGAAAAAGTTGAGAAAAGTTAACTAGTTTTAAGCGTAATAGCGTCTTCACGTTCGTAAATGGGCTGTTCATTCATGCAGCTCCCGAAAAAGGGACATGATTGAATACAAATATTCTAATAGGAAAATTTCGTAAATTATTCGTAACTTACGATTTTATCAACATAGCGAAATTGTAAATTTTTCATATAAATATGAATTTTGAGGATTATTGCACTGGAAATAGTAGCATGAAAACTAAACAACAGAATTGACCCTGATAAAATAATTAATAGATTAGAATAAGATAAATATATCGAAGTGAACGGTGGATAGCCTATTAGGCTGGGATTTCATTCTGTCACTGTATGAAGCTTTGATCAAATTAATTTCTTTTAACATGATTATAATATGTCTGGCACTAGAAATTTATGAGAACATAAATATGTTGGAGAACTGAGCAGAGTCCACCTATGCCAACTAGTTTTCATTTTTAACACACACAAAAGAAAAAAAAAAATTATGTAATATTGAAAATAAATTCAACTTTTTTTTATGTATATTTAGTGTTATACTACTTCTCTAATATGGAAATCGTCTGCATTATCATGAAAGATAATTTTTTTAAATAATAATTTTGAAAAATTATTTTTTAAAAACAGAATTATTTTTCAATAACCAAACTAAATTCTATATAAATGTAGGTGCATTAATGAAACGAGGGGTTGCGGTCAGTAGCCCCCTCACACAGAACTAATTATAATATAAAACTCTTCCGAAGCCTAATTTGAATTGTTTAACACAGGTTTACATAACAGTACTCGTTATCTTACATTATAATCTGCAACTTGTATTTATAGTATTAAATTTCAGGGTAAGAGAAAGTCGTGTGAGTGACACACCAGATTCTTGTTATTATTATTTTTTTTTTTTTTTTTTTTTTTTGTTAAAATGAAAAAGAACGTAAATATGCTATTTAACGAACTCTTTTCCTATCGTCTCCGGCTGTCAAACTCTATTTTATTTTATTTTGGAGCTAATAAATAAAAAAATAAACTAAGTGCATTTTTCACACTTTATATCTTCTATCTTCAATGTAAAATATTAAAAAAGTAATTTTTTTTTTTTTTTTTTATCAATTTTTGAAGCACAAGAACAAATTTAACAATTGGAAATTTCCTGAATGTGAAAATGGAATTAATATATATATATATATATATATATATATATATATATATATATATATAACAGGTAATTGTCCTGATAAATTTCCCATAGAATATCATGCAATTTAACTGCCGGTGACAGGGAAATCATAAAGCGTAGAGGAGGTACTTAACTTACATTAAATCTCATGCTTTTTTGAGTCTTGAAATAAAAACTTTTTATATGAGTAGTCAGTAGTATTGGACCTTTTAAAAACATCGAGCACACTATCAGACTATTTAAGAGACCTTTGACACTATATTTCATAAAATTCAATCTAAAAAATCATTTCTCATTAATCAGTCGATGTTTTCCTTTAATTAAGAAATAAATAAATAGATAATGACTAGTATAAATCAATTTAATGATATCTTTTTCTTTATTTTCTTTATTTTAAATATAACTTCACACAATAAAACTATGGAGTAATGCAGGAGAAAAAGAAAAGAAAAAAAAAAGGCAGAGGCCCACTTCGGGGTTGGTCGACTGAGCATAATCGCCTTGACCTGCCCACTTGAGGTCCACAAGGGCTTGCTTTCCTCACTAGATCCCGAAAAGAAAATGATGTTTTAAAATCAAGATTGTCATCCTTGAATAACCACAAAATCGACCACTCACCTGGTTCTCTACAAGAATGGGAAGAAAATTGTAAAATGAAGTATTCCGTGACTAGAAGAAACAATAAGCGTGCGTATGTGTAAATGTTCTTTTATTCCCATGATGCTCTCTACTTGAAGTTCTATATCCTGTGAAATTTAGATTAAGATTCATCAAATACAACTTCTTTCGAATACAAGGTAGAAGAAGAAAGAAAAGTCGTATGTGACGACTAGATTATGAAACACTTTCTAAGATAAGGGTAAATTTGATGTAAAATTCTCTACAATTTCTCAAGAGTTGCCAAACTCGATCTTTATTTCACCCAGCGCATGATAATATTTTGTTCATAAATTGCTCCTAAATCTCTCCACAAAACACCCGTTCATGCAAGAAAAAGCTATATCTAGATTGTGTAGTTTTAATAAAATGTTGACCAATTTAAAAATGCGCACTATTACAAAAATGCATTTTAATACATAATGGTAATACTTTCGAATTATATGTTGAATGAATCGGTATAAAAAGCATCAATAATAAATGTTTCAAATAAAATGTTAATTATTAGTACATACAGAAAACGCATAAAATCGTCTTAAGTACCCTTAATTAAAAATTACCGAAAATTTGCTAGACCATTCCAATGAAAATTTTTTAAACAGACTATATACATCGTTATAACAGATGCTGTACAATTGTAAACAAGAATTGGTCATTAAATAAGCTCTCTGTCTATCGAAATTATCCCTTGCGTATCTTTTTGAAAAATATGTGCAGGGGGATTAAAAATAACGTGGACAAAATAAAAGGGCAAAGCAAGCATGCAAAAAGAAATAAATAAATAAAAAATCACATAGGAACATGGGGTCTCAAACGCTATTTTGAATCAGAAAGGCATTTTAAATACAAGCACAACAAACAAAAAATTATTCTACATTTACTTCATGTGTACTGTGTTTCCTCACATGTTACACGTTTGCGGCCAATACTACCATAGAGGATGCTCAAAGTTTTTGACAGATGCATGAAGATTAGCATTACGTCAAACACAAACGTATAGCATGGAATGGCACACCTTCTCGAAAATATCGACTCCATTCCTTGCAGCATCGAAGTAATTCGTGTCTTCATGATGCGCCCAGCAAAAAACGTTAAGCATGGGTCGTAAATATGTAATATGTCTAAAACTACAATATAAATAAAATGATGTAGAATGATGTAAAATGATTTTTGTTTGTTATTCTTGTAGTTATTATGCATTAATTTAAACGACCGCTAGCGACTTAGGATAGCGTATATATATATATATATATATATATATATATATATATATATATATATATTTAACAATTTAATACCTTTGTAACACTCAGCAATCAAAAGATAGATGAAAATACCAACATATAATTAAATTTTAAATGAGATTTATTTCGAATAAAATTATTGTCACGGTGATAATGTAATCTGATTACCAATGATTAGTAAAAACAAGTTATAATACAAGTTATAATGATTAGTAAAACAATATATATATAATTTGGGGGGGGGGGGAGGGAGGGAGGAGCAAACATTCAAACCGCGTTATCTCCTTCGGACACAATTTTTCAGACAACACAAAAACTAATAAATTAAAAAATAACTAAACTTAAAACCTAATTATTGTTTGTTTAGATGTATTACTAGATACTAGGAAAATATATAGACATATCTAGGAAAACATGTAGACCAGGGCCCGAAATTTCCACTCAGATCACACTCGCCGAAAAAAAGTTTTACTCTATACAAAAAATGGTTGATATATTCGTTTTTTCTTTAATTCTTTTTTAAGTATTTTGAATTTTTTATTTTTCCTAACTATTTGAAATGCTTTTACAAATATGCATAAAATTATATGTATTAAAAAAGGGTGTCGTATATCACCATGTCTCATAATCATCTATAATTAAAAATCATTTTAATGTGTTGTAATTCAGATATGAAAAATATTAAAATATCTAATAATTTAAATGTGCAGAGTCATCAAAGGAAAAAAAAGAAGGGGGAAAAAAAAAAAAAAAAAAAAAAAAAAAAAAACCTCTTTGTCAAACAATATCCTATCAAAATCTTTTTCTTATGAATGTTTAAATTATTTATTTAACTTTTTACATCAGAAATGCCTTTTCCGTTCATTTCACTTTTTCTAATCAGACGGAAGGTAGATATGTATAACTTGTTCATTGTTGTCATTTGAAATAGCCATTTCGGAATAACTTTTTTTCGATAAAATCCTTGCTTACAAATCATTAGAAGCGCAAATCTTTGGCATTTTAGTAAAAAACTGGAAAATGTTGGCGGTTTTTTGATGATTATTCAACAAAATAAACATAGGCAGCTCGGGCTCATTTTCATGCGCCAATATCGCATAGGCAAATTTTTCCGTTTCTCTTCTCTCGGATAGTGGGCGACGGGCAAAGAGGCTCTCTGTTCGTCTATTCTCACTCTGCTTGGAGAAATCACAGTGGGAGAAACATAACTGCTGAAGAGAATAAAACTTTTATGTATGCACTAAGCATTTTTTCTCTCCCTGTGTTGTGATATGAGTCAGGGGAAGAGGCTGGGGCAATCGTCGGATAGACTCGGCACTCCGAGAAGCGAAAAAGGGGAGGTTAAATATGAGGTTATATAAGATTGGCAAGATTTTGCCATATTTAAATCGATAAATAGAATAAATAGTCACCGTATCGTGTAAGAATTCCATCTATAACTAGACCGAATTTTTACTCGCCACAGTAAAAATTCCACTCGCCAATGGCGAGCTGGCGAGTGGAAATTTCGCGCCCTGATGTAGACATACTATTTTTATGTTAAATTCAAAGTAAAATCACTAACTCAATATTTTTATTTTTGGAGAAAACACAGTTTGAATGTTTGTTCCTCACATATATATCTATATCAAAAGGATTATATATATATACACCTGCTTTGCTTTTTTATTCTGACCACATTATTTTAAATCACCCTGTATATATACATAAAGTGTTACACGTGCTATTTTTAACGGAAACTAAACTAGTAACCGCTGTTAATTTTATATATATATATATATATATATATTGTACTTTACAAGCAGATTATAATTATAACCATTCTATTTAATTTCTTAACAATTAATATAAAAAATTAAGTTCTTTAAAGAGTTTAACACAAAATTAATTTTTATCCACAATAAGGACATTCCGACTTAGTCTGCAGCTTAAAATAAGCATGGTATCCGAAAACTATTCCATCTAAATATATCCACTTTGTGTGAAAAACTATATCCTTAGTTTGAAATAGAGAGAAAATAATATTTAAAACAGCTATTTAATAATATACTGCTGCATGTTATTTTTGGCTTATAAAATATAGAAATATGAATAAGAATTTCTAAACACGGCAAAAAGCATAAGCTCAATTTAGTAATATACATTCAAGAAGCTGAAGTTGTTAAAAAGAAATGTCCACTATTGACCAAATTATTGTGAAGTTCTCAGAGAAGTCTTTTCGATAAGAAAGGAACTAGTGTTTGTTTTTTTTTTTTTTTTTTTTTTTTTTTTTTTTTACCATACTGTAGGAAAAAAAGAAGAAAAAAAATCCGGTAATTCTACAGCGCAAATTTTTAGCAATTTAGATGTCACCATTTTTTGCTGTAAATTTACAGCTCTATCACAAATTTATGAATAAAAAACTTTCTATAAACACCATAAATCGAAAAAAAAGAGAAAGCAATTTGAAACAATTGTTTCAGATCGAAAAAAATACTGCAACCCTTCGCCAAGCAAACAAAGTACGTCTGAGTGCCGTAAACAAAACGACAAAATGCACATTTGCTGCACTCATGCCATTTTGTTTATATTGTTAAACACGAAATAATTAAGGAGAGTTTTTTGTGATTAATGGTGTTTGTAGATTTTTATTATTATTAATATTAATATTAAACAACATTTTTCAACACTTACTACTTATATATATTTTTCTACTCTGTAAATTGTTTGTGCTGAAATATTTAGCATTTTTTTTTTTTTTTTTTTTTTTTTTCAATTAAAAATAAATAAATCTTTGTATATATAAAAGGCAATGTTTGTGTGTCTGTGTGTGGACAGCGTAGAGCAAAGACGGTAGCTCGGACAGTCACGTATTTCGACACGAAGGTGCCCCCCGAAGGGTCCTCGTGCACCTCGAAGCCCGATTTTCGAAATTTTGATTAGTTTTCTTTTAACTAATGAAAATATGAAAATATTATCCTCAAGCAAAAATAATTAGTCATTTAAATTTTATCCATAATTTAATTGTTGCCAAAAAAAATTAGGAGTTCATTTTTTATCCGACAGGAAAGTAAATAAATTTACTTAAACGTGAACAATAAAAAAATATAAAAAATTAAATTAGGCATCTCACAAAAATTGGCGTCTTTATCACATTGAAAATTTTATACGCATTGATAAAGTGCTAATATCAATAGTTTATGATACTAATATATGTTGCTCTAAAATACTTTTATGTGAGTAGATAATTTTACAGAAAAAAATGCTGTTTTTAAAATAGAAAATTTATTTCAGCAAGCAGTATTTTAAACCTAAAAACCATTAAAAATATAAATAGAATCTGAAGAATTCTTATAAAAGAAAGGTGTCCGATAAAAATATTAGCAAAATAGGGTTCCCCCTTTTATACAAGAAATTATACGAAAAAAAAAAAGAAAAAAGAAAAGAAAACCTTCGCTAATATGGCGACAAAAATTTAAAAGCCGCCAAGGGAGAGATTTAACAAAATTGTGCAGCACGATAATGTTTACTTATTTATTTATTTTTTTATATACCAACTAGCAAACCCGTGCGAAACTTTCGCACTTTTCTCTTTTCTTATTTACCTTTAAAATTTTAAACTCATAATTAATATACCAATTTCACCACCTGATTGAAATTTTAATTTACCAGAAGCCAAATTATGGAACAACTTGCAAGTTGGTCCACAACACTATTTGGCAATTTTCTTTCGGTGATTACGGCGAAATGCGATTTTTTCGAAAATATGGTTGCCATGGGTTCCAAATGTAAACAAATGTTACAAGAATCCAGAACGACATCGTTATCGTTCAAAACAGCGCAAAAAGAAAATCGCCAAATAGGGTTGTGGACCAACCTGCGAGTTCTATGGTTCTATCCAAATTATTATTATAACCAAATAAATATTGTGCATAATAGTGAAACCAGAATCATACAAAGAAAAGTTTCAAAATGAAATTCATGATTGACGACCCGGATTTCATACTTCCGCAGGCAGTGCAGTTTTAATAAAGGATCCCCATACGTCATTTCAATTTTTATCGCCAAGAGTGCGATGACATTTTATTTATTTTGGCATAATTTTTTGTTAAAAAAAAAAAATCCTATTTTGATTATACTTTTTATGATTGCGTTTTTTAGTCAATTTATGATAATAATTCATATTCTGTGTATATATTTAAAATATTGCTAAGTTTATAATGACGCTTGCAAAGATTCTGAAGAAGCAACTTTTAAAAATATAGTTTCCAATAAAATAACGTCATCATACAAATGTTGTCATTTTTTCTTATTTCTTCATTGTAGAGCCCCTTAAATAAATAGGAGCCTTAGTTCATTGCGCTGAGTCCGCGTGCTTGAATATTGGTCATTTTTAAATATTATTTTTTATTTTCGCGTATTTTATTAATTTTACCCAGTCTATCGTATCGTTGCGAGAAAAATTAATTGAAATTGGTCCACGTTAGAGAAATATTATATAGACTAGCAGGCAACGCCCGCTTCGCTGGTCCCTATTTTTAAATGAATAGCTATAATTACTGAATTCTCAAAATTGCATTAATTTTTATCACGTGAAAAAAAACAGAAAAAAAAAATCTTATTAGGAAAAATGTCGCACCTCTTTGTCAAACAATATCCTATCAAAATCTTTTTCTTATGAATGTTTAAATTATTTATTTAACTTTTTACATCAGAAATGCCTTTTCCGTTCATTTCACTTTTTCTAATCAGACGGAAGGTAGATATGTATAACTTGTTCATTGTTGTCATTTGAAATAGCCATTTCGGAATAACTTTTTTTCGATAAAATCCTTGCTTACAAATCATTAGAAGCGCAAATCTTTGGCATTTTAGTAAAAAACTGGAAAATGTTGGCGGTTTTTTGATGATTATTCAACAAAATAAACATAGGCAGCTCGGGCTCATTTTCATGCGCCAATATCGCATAGGCAAATTTTTCCGTTTCTCTTCTCTCGGATAGTGGGCGACGGGCAAAGAGGCTCTCTGTTCGTCTATTCTCACTCTGCTTGGAGAAATCACAGTGGGAGAAACATAACTGCTGAAGAGAATAAAACTTTTATGTATGCACTAAGCATTTTTTCTCTCCCTGTGTTGTGATATGAGTCAGGGGAAGAGGCTGGGGCAATCGTCGGATAGACTCGGCACTCCGAGAAGCGAAAAAGGGGAGGTTAAATATGAGGTTATATAAGATTGGCAAGATTTTGCCATATTTAAATCGATAAATAGAATAAATAGTCACCGTATCGTGTAAGAATTCCATCTATAACTAGACCGAATTTTTACTCGCCACAGTAAAAATTCCACTCGCCAATGGCGAGCTGGCGAGTGGAAATTTCGCGCCCTGATGTAGACATACTATTTTTATGTTAAATTCAAAGTAAAATCACTAACTCAATATTTTTATTTTTGGAGAAAACACAGTTTGAATGTTTGTTCCTCACATATATATCTATATCAAAAGGATTATATATATATACACCTGCTTTGCTTTTTTATTCTGACCACATTATTTTAAATCACCCTGTATATATACATAAAGTGTTACACGTGCTATTTTTAACGGAAACTAAACTAGTAACCGCTGTTAATTTTATATATATATATATATATATATATTGTACTTTACAAGCAGATTATAATTATAACCATTCTATTTAATTTCTTAACAATTAATATAAAAAATTAAGTTCTTTAAAGAGTTTAACACAAAATTAATTTTTATCCACAATAAGGACATTCCGACTTAGTCTGCAGCTTAAAATAAGCATGGTATCCGAAAACTATTCCATCTAAATATATCCACTTTGTGTGAAAAACTATATCCTTAGTTTGAAATAGAGAGAAAATAATATTTAAAACAGCTATTTAATAATATACTGCTGCATGTTATTTTTGGCTTATAAAATATAGAAATATGAATAAGAATTTCTAAACACGGCAAAAAGCATAAGCTCAATTTAGTAATATACATTCAAGAAGCTGAAGTTGTTAAAAAGAAATGTCCACTATTGACCAAATTATTGTGAAGTTCTCAGAGAAGTCTTTTCGATAAGAAAGGAACTAGTGTTTTTTTTTTTTTTTTTTTTTTTTTTTTTTTTACCATACTGTAGGAAAAAAAGAAGAAAAAAAATCCGGTAATTCTACAGCGCAAATTTTTAGCAATTTAGATGTCACCATTTTTTGCTGTAAATTTACAGCTCTATCACAAATTTATGAATAAAAAACTTTCTATAAACACCATAAATCGAAAAAAAAGAGAAAGCAATTTGAAACAATTGTTTCAGATCGAAAAAAATACTGCAACCCTTCGCCAAGCAAACAAAGTACGTCTGAGTGCCGTAAACAAAACGACAAAATGCACATTTGCTGCACTCATGCCATTTTGTTTATATTGTTAAACACGAAATAATTAAGGAGAGTTTTTTGTGATTAATGGTGTTTGTAGATTTTTATTATTATTAATATTAATATTAAACAACATTTTTCAACACTTACTACTTATATATATTTTTCTACTCTGTAAATTGTTTGTGCTGAAATATTTAGCATTTTTTTTTTTTTTTTTTTTTTTTCAATTAAAAATAAATAAATCTTTGTATATATAAAAGGCAATGTTTGTGTGTCTGTGTGTGGACAGCGTAGAGCAAAGACGGTAGCTCGGACAGTCACGTATTTCGACACGAAGGTGCCCCCCGAAGGGTCCTCGTGCACCTCGAAGCCCGATTTTCGAAATTTTGATTAGTTTTCTTTTAACTAATGAAAATATGAAAATATTATCCTCAAGCAAAAATAATTAGTCATTTAAATTTTATCCATAATTTAATTGTTGCCAAAAAAAATTAGGAGTTCATTTTTTATCCGACAGGAAAGTAAATAAATTTACTTAAACGTGAACAATAAAAAAATATAAAAAATTAAATTAGGCATCTCACAAAAATTGGCGTCTTTATCACATTGAAAATTTTATACGCATTGATAAAGTGCTAATATCAATAGTTTATGATACTAATATATGTTGCTCTAAAATACTTTTATGTGAGTAGATAATTTTACAGAAAAAAATGCTGTTTTTAAAATAGAAAATTTATTTCAGCAAGCAGTATTTTAAACCTAAAAACCATTAAAAATATAAATAGAATCTGAAGAATTCTTATAAAAGAAAGGTGTCCGATAAAAATATTAGCAAAATAGGGTTCCCCCTTTTATACAAGAAATTATACGAAAAAAAAAAAGAAAAAAGAAAAGAAAACCTTCGCTAATATGGCGACAAAAATTTAAAAGCCGCCAAGGGAGAGATTTAACAAAATTGTGCAGCACGATAATGTTTACTTATTTATTTATTTTTTTATATACCAACTAGCAAACCCGTGCGAAACTTTCGCACTTTTCTCTTTTCTTATTTACCTTTAAAATTTTAAACTCATAATTAATATACCAATTTCACCACCTGATTGAAATTTTAATTTACCAGAAGCCAAATTATGGAACAACTTGCAAGTTGGTCCACAACACTATTTGGCAATTTTCTTTCGGTGATTACGGCGAAATGCGATTTTTTCGAAAATATGGTTGCCATGGGTTCCAAATGTAAACAAATGTTACAAGAATCCAGAACGACATCGTTATCGTTCAAAACAGCGCAAAAAGAAAATCGCCAAATAGGGTTGTGGACCAACCTGCGAGTTCTATGGTTCTATCCAAATTATTATTATAACCAAATAAATATTGTGCATAATAGTGAAACCAGAATCATACAAAGAAAAGTTTCAAAATGAAATTCATGATTGACGACCCGGATTTCATACTTCCGCAGGCAGTGCAGTTTTAATAAAGGATCCCCATACGTCATTTCAATTTTTATCGCCAAGAGTGCGATGACATTTTATTTATTTTGGCATAATTTTTTGTTAAAAAAAAAAAAATCCTATTTTGATTATACTTTTTATGATTGCGTTTTTTAGTCAATTTATGATAATAATTCATATTCTGTGTATATCTTTAAAATATTGCTAAGTTTATAATGACGCTTGCAAAGATTCTGAAGAAGCAACTTTTAAAAATATAGTTTCCAATAAAATAACGTCATCATACAAATGTTGTCATTTTTTCTTATTTCTTCATTGTAGAGCCCCTTAAATAAATAGGAGCCTTAGTTCATTGCGCTGAGTCCGCGTGCTTGAATATTGGTCATTTTTAAATATTATTTTTTATTTTCGCGTATTTTATTAATTTTACCCAGTCTATCGTATCGTTGCGAGAAAAATTAATTGAAATTGGTCCACGTTAGAGAAATATTATATAGACTAGCAGGCAACGCCCGCTTCGCTGGTCCCTATTTTTAAATGAATAGCTATAATTACTGAATTCTCAAAATTGCATTAATTTTTATCACGTGAAAAAAAACAGAAAAAAAAAATCTTATTAGGAAAAATGTCGCACCGGGTTCTCACTGCCTTCGGAAAAAATTCCCAAAATGCTCTAACTCTTATTTCTATTATTTTCCCCCTTCACCCCCCTCCCGTCTATCCTAATAATTTTAAAAATTCGAAAATATCCGCAATCGATTTGTAGGTATCGAAAACCTCTATATACCAATTTTGAATGCTCTAACTCTATTCTATTTTTTTGCCCCTCCGCCCCCCCCCTTCCCGGCCCTTCTAATAACTATACACTTTCGAAAATATCCCCATTCGACTTGCAGGCCTTTAAAACCTATCTGTACCAATTTTGAACGGCCTAACTGTATTTCTATCTGTTTTTGCCCATAGCCCCCCCCATACTGCCCCCCCTTCCCACCCCTTCTAATAATTTTACAAATTCGAAAATATCCGCAATCGATTTGTAAGTATCGAAAACCTCTATGTACCAATTTTGAACGATCTGACACTATTTTTATTTTTTTGCCCCCCCCCCCCCCCAAAAAAAAAAAAAAAAAAAAAATCGGAAAAAAATCAAAAAATAAGTTTTTGGAAATACTTTCAAGAAGACGCTTGGCGGATTTTTTATTGTTTTTTTTTAACATCTTTGAGCTATTACTTTTACTCGAAAATCCGTATTTTTCTAAATCATTTATACCCCCTTCTCCCGTTAAAAATCCAAAATTTCAAAATCGCAGGAAATGATTTTTTCGTATTCAAGTCTAGTCTCCCCATCTGCAATTTCTTCACTGTGAAGTTATTTGGAGCCGAGTTATACTTATAAATATGTTTTTGCCTTATGCGCCTCCGAAAATCATTTATACCCCCTTCCCCCCTTAAAAATCCAAAATTCCAAAATCGCAGAAAATGATTTTTTTTGTTTTCAAGTCTAGTCTCTCCCTCTGCAATTTCTTCACCGTGAAGCAGTTTGGAGCCGAGTTGTGCTTATAAAGTTGTTTTTGCCTCCTGCGCCTCCGAAAATCATTTTCACCTCTTTTCCCCCTTAAAAATCCAAAATTCCAAAATCTCAGCAAATGATTTTTTTTGTATTCAAGTCTAGTCTCTCCATCTGCAATTTCTTCCTCGTGAAGCAATTTGGAGCCGAGTTATGCTTATAAAGTTGTTTTTGCCTTCTGCACCTCCGAAAATCATTTTTACCCCCTTCCCCCCTTAAAATTCAAAAATTCCAAAATCGCAGAAAATGATTTTTTTGTATTCAATTCTAGTCTCCCCATCTGCAATTTCTTCATTGTGAAGTAATTTGGTGCCGAGTTATACTTATAAATGTGATTTTGCCTTATGCGCCCCCGAAAATCTCATTTTTACCCCCTACCCCCCTTAAAAATCCAAAATTCCGAAATCGCAGAAAATGATTTTTTTGTATTCAAGTCTAGTCTCCCCATCTGCAATTTCCTCACCGTGAAGCAATTTGGAGCCGAGTTATGCTTATAAAGGTGGTTTTTGCCTTCTGCCCCCCCGGGGGGGGGGGAACGGGGGGGTATTTCGCAAAATCCCGTCTTAGTGAGCGTCAGGGTCCTAAAATCAACCTGCTCACCAAAAATTGTGACTCTATCTCCCATAGGATCGCCACAACCGTGTTGAGTCAGTGAATCAGTGAATCAGTCAGTGAATCAGTCAGTGAATCAGTCAGTTTACTCTTTTATATATATAGATTACTAGGCTACTTTATCATACAAATAAATGAGTTGCTGTGTGTGACCGCACTTGCACGCTGTCGGGCAGATATATTTGGTTAATTCAAATTAATATTTAAATACATAAATAAAAAAAAAAAGTTTAATGGAAAATATATATAACCTTAAAAACATTAGTTGTCTAAAATACGGCAGAAATAGTGCTCATTCCATATTGTTACAAAGGATTAAGTCTTTACCCTGCATCAATTGTACTGTTACAATTAAAGTAGTTTTACTGGCAAAGTGAAAATAAAAGGGCACTTCATTCACTTTCAGTGGGATGAGCCTTGGCGACAAACTTGGCGAGTGGGCGACCGAATTTGGTGAAAAATGGTAGTTTAGAGTTCTCAAAGTTTCGACGCTCTCCGACACACGGGAACATAGTTCTCCAGCTTTCTATGGAATTCCCGATGGAATCATCGCCAAGCCCCATCGCCAAAAGTTATAAATAGTAGTGAGTTGATTTCTGCGAGAGAGTACAGTCGGTAACAAAAGTGTCCGATCACTAGCAAAAATTCCTATGTAAAAAAAGTACACTTCATACGGTTTTGTTAAATGAATCCTTGTCGAATCATGTTCTTACACTAAGAACGGAATTCGACAAGGATTTATTTAACAAAACCGTATGAAGTGTACTTTCATTAAATAGGAATTTTTGCTAGTGTTCGGACACTTTTGTTACCGACTGTATGTAGCTCTAAGCGACTGAACATTTTTCGTGAGCTAGCGAAGATTTCTGCTCTGGAATATTTGATGTTATTTACTTTACTCCTGTGGAACAAGTGACTGTTTTTTAGACTTTTCCAGAACATTCATCAAATAGTGACTTTTACTGTGCGAGTAACAGCTGCAACTGTTTCCAGAATATTCGAAGAATTAACACTACTATTGGAATGTTTTCGAGAATATTCGTTTTAATAAGACTTTTGTTGAACAGATTCAAGAAGTTCAAAAAATATTTGATTTCGCCAAGCAGGTCCCATACTAAAGCTGTGACGAAAATAGTCGCCAATCGAAATATATTTATTTAAACATTTCAATTATTCAATTAAAAAGAAATCATTTAAATATAGTGACCAGCGAAGCGGGCAAAACCTGATAGTAAATAAATAAATAAACCAAAATTATGTACAGAAAAAAAAAAAAGTGAAAAATAAATAATCTGATGTGTCACTCACACGACTTTCTCTTACCCTGAAATTTAATACTATAAATATAGGTAAGATAAGAGATTAAGAGGTAAGATAACGAGTACTGTTATGTAAACCTATGTTAAACAATTCAAATTTGGCTTCGGAAGAGTTTTATATGATAATTAGTTCTGTGTGAGGGGAGCTACCGCCCCCCTCAACCCCCCGTTTCATTAATGCACCTATATTTATATAGAATTTAATTCTGTTATTAAAATTAAAATTTACTTAAAATTATACAGACAATTTTCACACGCAACATTCCTTGAAACTTATCAATCTTGATCAAACTTTTCTAGCAACAAACTTATATTAACTTCAAAATACAACATTTGGATATCCTAAAAGTATTCGTTTTTAAGTCACTCTAAGAGACACAAAGATCAAACGTTAAAAAACTTGACTACGGTAATCAGGAAGCCTGAAAACGTATAAATATACAAAAAACAAGCGATGAATATTTAGCTTAAAACATACATTATTTACCATATCTCTATGAGGAATTTATTTCAATTTCCGAACAGCTTTCCTGGAAATGGTAAAACATTATTAGTAAAGCACATCCACTAACAAGAAATAACTTGTGTGTTGTGGCCACTACATGACTTTCTTCTATACTTTCCTATACAAATTCACTCATTAAAAATAATTTATTAAAATTATTATTTAAAAAAATTATCTTCCATGATAATGCAGAAGTAGTATAACACTAAATATCCAAAAAAAAGTTGAATTTATTCTCAATATTACATAAAAAAAAAAAAAAAAAAAATGCATTAAAAAAAGATAACTTTATTTTAAATTATAGCAGATCGATGGTTCAACCGTTCGTTTTAAAGGTATTGGCGAGCACTTTTGAAAGATACCCATCATGCAAATTTACTGCCCTCGAGGGGGGGAGGCAAGACTCCTACACACACAAAATTTTTATCCCAGTTGACTATCTCTATTACAAAAAATATATATTCGTTTCATTTAGTTTAGTGTAGTCTATAGATGTTAAACTCTACTTACCTGCGATTTCCCCCATAGATGTAATGTATTTGAATACTTTTGAGTATCCTTGTACACGAACCATTTGCTTCATCTCAACGAAAAGCTTACTGTAGAATCCCTATATGATACACATTTAGAATACTGAGTTTGAACTTTCTGCTACTATTTTTTCTTGAGATATGCTGATAAAAGACACACACAGAGACCATTCGCTAAAAACATGATTTTCGTATTCAGGGGACCTCGGAACATGTAAATATAACAAAAACTCACTTTCGAAAATTTGACCCTAAAACAATACTTTCTTTACCGTAAGGGTAAGAGAAAGTAAAAAACAGAATATTTGGGATCATTTTGCAACGCTTGAAATGCGTATTGGCCGTAACGTGTAATTATTAGGCTTTTTTTTTAATTAATCTATATTCATTTATATGAGACAAAGACAGATAAAAGAGTGGTTTCGCTTGGTTTAGGAGATCATTCTACAGTCCTATTTTGTTCAGTAAACCAAGACTTACAGTATAAAGTTGATTCCGAATCACTGTAAATGTTAAAGTTTGGCCTGGATTCGAACCTGGCTCCTTTGAACTAAATGCTAGATTGCTGACAATTCCGCCAATAGATGAACCGATAAAAGAGTCTGAATCATCATGCTATGAAAGGATGAGGGTTGTTATAAGCAACGAGATATATAAATTAGAGTGCTGATTCAATGGATGAAGGATTAGCTTTCCGTGGTTCAAGATGAATCACGTGACATGCTCCAATAGGTTGCTGTGTTTGGCCCTTTATCGCTATTTTGGCATTTAAAATATTAGTTCGACAAATTATCATTATTATTAGGTAACATGACAGTCCTATGACCGAAATAAATTGCTTTTAAAATAATTTTAAAAATATTTCACATTTTAATAAATAATAAAATACCTTTTTTTTCATCGTTTCCCAACAAAGTTTAAAAGTGTTTATAAAAGAAAACTTAAGCTTTTAAAGAGCTAAATTTAACAACAAATAATAATTTTTCAACTATTTTTAAGCATTTTGTCGGTTAAAGTTCAACTACATGAAATAAAAATGAAGTAAAATCAAATTCAAAATGATTTAGAACAAAAGAATATTAAACTACGTAAGTAAACAAAAACATTGGCGGTTATGAGTTATGCGAAGAACAATCGCCAAACCGTTGCCATAGAAATTTACTGAAAATAGGCTGTTACCAAGGGAACCACCGAATACGCAAGTGCAAGGAGAGCATGTCACATGACTCATCTTGGACCTTCCCAAGGGTTACCATTTATCACTCTACTTTATATATCTCGTTGGTTATAAGTGAGTCATTTTAAATTTCAGAGTATATATTTCATAGAATAATAATAAGAAGAAGGAGCATGGCAATACTCTTAATACTTACAAACCCCTTCTAGTGAAATGCCAGCGAAAGCTACATTTGCTACTCAAAACCTTAAAGTAGGGCCATAGAAAAGTAATAATATCGCTGTTTGTTGTGGCAACACAACAGCTTATTAGAAACACTTATGCTCCTTCTTCCTTTATTATTATTCTATGATATATTTATTTTTTATTTATCCTCTATTTTGTATAAGTTCACGTGCTGAACAATAAGTCAAAGAAAAATCTGGTGTGAAACAAACACACGACTTCTAATACCCACTGTTACATGTATTATAATGCACTTTTTGAAAATAATGGTATCCGAAGACACAGAATTAACCTTTTGAAATACACACCTAAAACTTTTCCGGTAAGAGAAAGTTAATACACGAGTAAAGAAAAGACATAAAACAGAGTTTACACAGTTATTTTTTATTTATTTATTTATTTATTTTTTTTTTTTTTTTTTTTAAGAAACAGAAATGAAAAGAAAATTGTAGAGTTTATTTATTTATTTATTTATTTATTTGAACACCAATTTCCGAGATCTAAAACTGATCTATCGGATCGGGATGACTATTAATTTTCCTGCGATAACCAAGTAAAGCATGAGAAAGGATATCTAAAATGGTTTATGCAACAATTTTCAAGAAAATCGTTAGAACTATCTTTGAGATACCGACTTTTACCAAAGTTTGGCATAATTAATTATTGACCAGAAAACAACAATTACATGCAAAAGGATATTTAAAAGAGGGTTAATATGGAAAGTTTGAAAAAAAATCATACACCCGTTTTGAAAGGAACGCACTTGCAGAACCTGAAATTCAGCTATTTATACAGGACGCCTATCATTTTTCCTGAACTAATCAACTATGTCATTCGAAAGGATAACTAATAGAGTGTTTATACAGCAATTTTGAAGAAAATCGTTCGAGCCGTTTTTGAGATATGGACTTACTTCCGGTTTCGGATGTCCCACTTCCGGTTATAGAATTTTCAACAAAATTTGGAAAATTCATCTGTACACCAGAACTGTTTCAATTATAAAGGTTCGTAGTTCAATATTTATTAGTTTCCGAGATATAATAACCAGACGATTCCCCACATACACACATACACACACACACTGACCAATTGCCAAAAACCCCCTTTTTTGGACTCAGGAGACCTTAAAACATGTAAATCAGGGGAAATCTCGATATCAAATTTTTGGATCGAATACAATACTTCCATTACCTACTGTAGTCGGGTAATGGAAGTAAAAAAAGTTTAAATGAATTTAATGCTTTAATATATTAATTTTTATGTAAAACATAGTCGCGTGCTATCTTCAAAAAATTGTAAAAAAAAAAAAAAAAAAAAAAAAAAAGTTTATGTGATGCGTGTGGCATCTATATAAAATGTTTTAAGAAGTGGAACAGAATAAAGAAGACAACGATGTTGCTTGCATTTCCTTATATAGCTTGAATTTTTACTTTCCGAACACTATAGTGAGGAAAGTATTCTAATCATGTCAAAAATCCGAATTTGAGATTCTGATGTTTCTATACGTTTCGAGGTCCCCTGAGTCCGTTTTCACTATTTTTACGATGATGTATGTATGTGTGTGTGTGTATATGTGTATGTATGTGTGTATGACTTTGAGTGAACACGCTAGCGTCTAAACGCTTTCTTCGAATAAGCTGAAAGTTGGTACGTATATTGTAAGTCACCATAGTACGAATCCTATAGTTTTTGGTGAATCTAGCACTTATAGTTCTTTTACAGGGACACCAGGAAAAATTCTTTATCATTATGGCCTATGGGGCCAAATTTTTAAAAGTGCGATAGCGTCTAAACACTTTATTAATCTGAGTAAAAAAATTGTACACATGTTATAGGTCACAGTTGCACGAACTGTATAGATTTTGGTGAATTTAGCACGTACAGTTTTTTTACAGGGGCACAAAGAAAAATTCTTTATCATTATGGCCTATGGGGACAAATTTTTAAAAGTGTGATAGCGTCTAAACGCCTTATTAATCTGAGCAAAAAAATTGTACACATGTTATAGGTCACAGTTGCACCAACTGTATAGATTTTGGTGAATTTAGCACTCACAGTTTTTTTACAGGGACACAAAGAAATATTCTTCATCATTATGCCCTATGGGACCAAATTTTTAAAAGTGCTATAGCATCTAAACACCTTATTCAATTGAGCTGAAAATTTATACGAATATTATAAATCACTGTTGCACTAACTATAAGCATTTTGGTGAATCTAGCATTTATAGGTTTTTACAGGGACACAACGAAAATTTTTTTATCATTTTGATCTATTTGCTTAAAGTTCAGTAGCGTTAAATGAATCATCGTGTAATATATGAAGAAAAATACTTATTACGGTTTTCTCTCTCTTCTTTCTTTACTTTATCTGCAAAACTGTTTGTTCGGAAATTCGAGTGGAGTATCTCCAGATTTTTTAATTTTATTGAAATACTAGCAAACCCGTGTGAAATTTTCGCACTTTATTTCTTTTCTTATTTACCTTTAATATTTGAAACTTATAAATATTACACCAATTTCACCATCTAATTAAAATTTTAATTTACCAGAAGCCAAATTATTATTATAACCAAATAAATATTGTGCAATAGTGAAACGAAAGTCATTCGAAGAAAGCTTCAAAATAAAATTCATGGTTGACGTCTCAGTTTTTGTACTTCCGCATGCAGTACAGTTTCAGACATGAACCCCCCCCCCCCCCCATGACGCCTTTTAAATTTTTATCGCCAAGAATGCAATGACATTTTATTAATTTTTTTGGCGTAATTTTTTTATTTAATAAAAAAAAAAAAAAAATCCTGTTTTGATTATACTTTTTATGATTGCGTTTTTTTAGTCAATTTATGATGATAATTCGTATTCTGTTTGTATCTTTAAAATAATGCTAGTTTTAAAATGATGCTTTTAAAGATTCTGGAGAAATAACTTTTAAAATATATTTTCAATAAAATAATGTCATCATACAAATATCGTTATGTTTTCTTATTAGATCATTGAAGTCCGCGTGCTAAAATATTTTTTACTTTTTAAATATTATTATTATTATTTTTTTTTTTTTTTTTTTTTTTTTTTGTCCTCGCGTATTTATTAATTTCACCACTATTCGCGATTGTAATGAAATGCTCGCCCTCTGGTGGGCTAAAGTGAAATTACAATAAGCATGGTTTAATTCGAATTCCATACAGCCGCCATTGCTTGCCGATATTTAGTTTCACATATATTTATTGAATAAAAATGAATAAATACGGTAAAAAAGATAACACATACTGTTGTGTGCTACAATCTAACTCCAAAGGATCAAGAAATCCAGAATTGAGCTTCCATTTATTTCCAAATGACAAATTTAAAATTTCAGTTGCTTCGGCTAATGGAAGTAAAGAATTAATCAGATGATTTGAAACTAATATTTGTTCAACTTCAGTTAAAAATCTACTTCCGATCGAACTTTGAATAAACTGAAGTGTTTTTTCCAAAAGCAATCAATTTTCCATAATGTAATGGCGGAGAAATTATAGTACGAATATTAAGTAGAATAACAAAAAGAACACTAGTGGAACACACGTGGCTATAATGTTTACTAACAACTGCAGTGTTGAGAAAGCGCCATCTATCGATCATTACAATCGCGGATCGTAACGCTTCAACAAAAATAATTGGAACTGGTCCACGTTAGAGGAATATTATATAGACTAGCAAACCCGTGCGAAATATTTGCATTTTATTTCTTTTCTTATTTACCTTTAAAATTTGAAACTCATAAATGTTATACCAATTTCACCACCTAATTAAAATTTTAATTTACCAGAAGCTAAATTATTAATAAAACCAAATTAATATTAAACAATAGTGAAATCAAAATCATTCAAAGAAAGGTTTCCAAATAAAATTCATGGTTCACATCCCAATTTTCATACTTCCACAGGCAGTACAATTTTAATATAGGACTCCCACGACGCCTTTTAAATTTTTGTCGTCATGTTGGGAACATAGAATAATAATAAAGGTGTACATACCTTTATTATTATTCTATGGTTGAGAATGACTTTTTATTAATTTTGGTATACATATATATATATATAATAATAATAAATTAATTAATTAATTAAATTAAATAATTCCTATTTTGATTATATTTTTTATGATTGTGTTTTTTAGTCAATTTATGACACAAAAGTTCATATTCTGTATATATATTTAAAATATTGCTATGTTTAAAATGACGCTTGCAAATATTCTGAAGAAACAACTGTTAAAAATACATTTTTTTTTGTAAAATAATCTCATCAGACAAATATCGTCATTTTTTCATATTAGTCCATTGAGCTAAGTTCGCGTGCTTAAATATTGTTCATGTATAAATATTATTTTTTTTATCCTCGCGTATCGTATCGTTTCGACAAAAAATAATTGAAACTGGTCCATGTTAAAGAAATATATAGATTATCTACCGTAGGAATAATTTCTTGTGTTAAATATATTGGGAATTGTTATGCGAGCACAAGCGATACTGTACTTTATTAATTTTAAAGTGTAGATAATAATTACTGGAGTCCTCTTTTATATAGTTTATATCAGTAAAGGAAAAGTCATGAATTTGCTGTGTCTATTCCGTGGCTTTACATAAAATTCCTTGGCGTACTGGACAAAGACCTTTTGAGTGTAGTAAAGAAATTTTGCTTGTATTAAGATTAGAAAAATGTTTAAAGGATTTTAAAAAGAAAATTTGAAGTGGGTAGCCGAAGAGATTGGAGAGACTTTGCCTTCGACGTTCACAATAGACAGCTTAAAAGAGCTGATTTTAAATAGTAAAGAATATGAAAAGGATCCAGAATTTGTTCAAGATATCTTAGAAAATGCTATAGGTGAAAGAAGCTTGAAAAAAGAAAAACAAGAACAAGCTTTGAAAGAAGAAAAAGAAGCTGAAAAAGATAAAGAAGCTGAGGCGTTAAGATTATGAAAAAGAAGCAGAACTGGAAAAAGAGAAATTAAGGTTGAATCATGATTTAGAATTGGCGAGAATACAATCATTACAATCATCTGGGCAAATTCAAACTGATACTATTTTAAGTAATTATGAAAATAATGCCATGAGACGAAAATTTACATCGCCTAAACTGGAATTCAGGAAATTTGGCGGAGAAATTAAGGGTTGATTGACATTTCGGAGCCAATTTGAACAAATCGATAAAGATGATGATTAAATATATTTAAACCACTTTAAACACACGTAAATATAAATTTATTTAAAAGATGTTAAAATTTTTTATCCAAAGTTTTTCGCTTTCATAGTAAAGCATCATCAGGGATTTATGATTCGTTTCCATTGCGCAGTTTTAAATATGTTTTCTTTTTACAGTCAACAGTTAAGTCTTTTAATAACGTGATATATTTTAAATATCAGCAAAAGACAATATGAATTCCGGTAGATGTTGGACCAAGGAGTTAAGAAAAGTGAGAGAAGCTGGAACTCTTGCATATCATACGAGGTTATTGTAGGAGAAAAACATCATGAATTAGCAGAAATAAACTATTAACTATTTTATAATATTGTGCCAAATTATTGGTAAAATTGCACCATCTTTGGAATTTATTGCATTTTTGCATTTAATTATATGAATAGCTTCGGAAATGTAAAGTTCTTGGATATTAGATGGTGCTGTAATAATTTTGGCTTTATCCCATATAGGGTTGGCGTTTGTGTTGGCATAGATGAAGTCGACTGCAGTAGAACTATTTGCTTCTTTTATATTTCGTATATGTTCTTGTATTCTTCTATTTAAAGTCCTCTTGGTCTGTCCAATATAATAGAAAACGTCTTTATTGCTTTCTATGGGAATTTGATAGACTCCTCCAGTGGGTCCATTTAAGTCGCGGTCATGAAGGGTTAATTGTTTAATAGTTATAGGAGAACTGAATGGGATAAAGAAATTAAATTTACGTTGTATATAATGTTTAAAGCCATAGAATTCTTTACAGAAAGGGAGACTATTAGTGTAACGAAATTTTAGAGTTGAATCTAGAGTGGGATTATTAGGTTTAATTAGCATGCGACTTTTTATTCTATTAACTAATCTTATAATACTAGATTTACTATATCCCGCAGCAGTACCTATTTGAATAATATTGTTAATTTGTTGTTTTTCATTAAATTTAAAAGTGGTATAATTTATAGCTCGGGTAATGTAGGAATTAAAAAAAGCATTTTTATAATTAGTAGGATGAGCTTAATCAGCTGGGATCGGTAAAGGGATAAATGTGTTTTTGGAAAAGACGTCAAACCATATAGTTGTATTATTTTCGTTACGATGTATCTTAAGGTCAAGAAACGGAAGCGTACGATTGATCTCAGTTTCAAATGTAAATTTAATCGATGGAAATTGGTTGTTGAGACAATCAATTAAATTAAGGAGTGCATTTTTTGAATAAGGCCAGGAGATAAAAATATCGTCAACATATCGCAAATATATAGTAGGTTTGAGTATGGAAGTTTCAAATACGCGTTTTTCTAATTCAATGAGTAATAAATCTGCTAAAATAGGACTAAGAGGGGAACCCATCGGGGCTCCAAAAGTTTGTTTATATATCACTTTATTAAACAAAAAGATATTATTAGCATTAATGAGGTCAAAAGCTTCACAAATAAATTTGAGAAAAGGGTTAAGTGATAGTGTAGCAGTACATTTATCAAGGATAATGGATTTAACTAAATCTAAAGGAATATTCGGAAATAAGGAAACAACGTCAAGACTGAAAAATTTATCTGTAGGGGTAAATGTAGTATTTAGAATTCTACTTTTAGCTTCCAAACCGGATTTTACAATATGTGGGTCGTTAAGTACTAATGGTTTAAGTAAATTTGCGAGAAATTTTTCTAGAAAAAATGAAGGACTATTGCATTTGGAAACAATGGGACGAAACGGGTGGTTAATTTTATGAGTTTTAATTTTAAAAAATATTTTAGGAATAGACGGGTATAAAGGAATTTTGATACTTTGTGGAGCAATTAAATCAATATACTTATGAATGAACTTTTGAATTTTTCGAGTAAAATTTTCAATAGTATTAGTTTTAATTATAATACAGGCTAAGTCATTAATAGCTGCCAGAGCTTTATCGTGGAAATCATCTGTATTAAGGGCAACGATTTGTTTAGATTTATCAGCAAGTAATAATCTTACATTTTTGTTAGTTTTAATTTGTTTTGAAATAAAAAGATTTTGATTATTGGACCCACTATTGCTGTTAAGATGCTTATTTAATGAGAAAACTGCAGAAGCCCGTACTTGATCTTGATGCTCCTTAGGAATATCTTTCATAATGTTTTCAAATTTAGGGATAACGTTTACAGGATTTAGGCGAGGTTTGGGAGCAAAGTTCGAACCTTTATTGAGTAATTCCAGTTCTTTTGAGATGAATTTGTAGTTGGAGAGATTGAGAAAATTTTCCGGTTTATTGAAGTCTTTAAACTTTTTAGATACTGTACTTTGTAAATTCAAAAGTTTTTTAATTTTTAAATTATATTTTAAAGTCATTTGATGTTGGAATTTATCCATACTAAGAAAAATATTTTGTAAGAAAGTATCGAGGTCTTCTGGTTGAACAAGGTTTGTAAGTTTCAAAAAGCAATAATAAGTTTCGGTTTCAAGAGTTATAATAGATTTTCTTAAGTTCCGAATAGCATTTTTTAGCATCTTCATTTGTGCAGTAAAAATTATATGTTTACAGGCTGGAGGGAAGGATTTATGGTCAATCAATAGAGATCTTGGTACTATATTAAGGTTTTTGCAATCTTTAAGGAATTTCAAACGTAAAAGGAATTTGTTAAGTTTATATCGTAAATTCTTAAAACGTGAAAATATCGACATATTGAAAATAATCATCAAAGTTCAGAAATAACTGTAATGCAAACCAACTTCTTAGGTAAATAATACCTGCAATTTTCTTTTTATATAATCAAATGCACAACGTCGGATGATATGAGGTAGAAAAGGTTATATTGCCAAAGCTATATCAAATGGTGTCCTGAGTCTTAAGCTGATGTAGAAACTGTAGTATTGTAGAAACCATCATATGTGTCTTGAGTTTATGTAGAACTTGTAAATTGCAGAAACTCTCATCGGAAGATCGTCCTATTAATGAAAACCAATATATAATACTACAGTTTCTACATCAGCTTAAGACTCAGGACACCATTTGATATAGCTTTGGCGATATAACCTTTTCTACCTCATATCATCCGACGTTGTGCATTTGATTATATAAAAAGAAAATTGCAGGTATTATTTACCTAAGAAGTTGGTTTGCATTACAGTTATTTCTGAACTTTGATGATTATTTTCAATATGTCGATATTTTCACGTTTTAAGAATTTACGATATAAACTTAACAAATTCCTTTTACGTTTGAAATTCCTTAAAGATTGCAAAAACCTTAATATAGTACCAAGATCTCTATTGATTGACCATAAATCCTTCCCTCCAGCCTGTAAACATATAATTTTTACTGCACAAATGAAGATGCTAAAAAATGCTATTCGGAACTTAAGAAAATCTATTATAACTCTTGAAACCGAAACTTATTATTGCTTTTTGAAACTTACAAACCTTGCTCAACCAGAAGACCTCGATACTTTCTTACAAAATATTTTTCTTAGTATGGATAAATTCCAACATCAAATGACTTTAAAATATAATTTAAAAATTAAAAAACTTTTGAATTTACAAAGTACAGTATCTAAAAAGTTTAAAGACTTCAATAAACCGGAAAATTTTCTCAATCTCTCCAACTACAAATTCACCTCAAAAGAACTGGAATTACTCAATAAAGGTTCGAACTTTGCTCCTAAACCTCGCCTAAATCCTGTAAACGTTATCCCTAAATTTGAAAACATTATAAAAGATATTCCTAAGGAGCATCAAGATCAAGTACGGGCTTCTGCATTTTCTCATTAAATAAGCATCTTAACAGCAATAGTGGGTCCAATAATCAAAATCTTTTTATTTCAAAACAAATTAAAACTAACAAAAATGTAAGATTATTACTTGCTGATAAATCTAAACAAATCGTTGCCCTTAATACAGATGATTTCCACGATAAAGCTCTGGCAGCTATTAATGACTTAGCCTGTATTATAATTAAAACTAATACTATTAAAAATTTTACTCGAAAAATTCAAAAGTTCATTCATAAGTATATTGATTTAATTGCTCCACAAAGTATCAAAATTCCTTTATACCCGTCTATTCCTAAAATATTTTTTAAAATTAAAACTCATAAAATTAACCACCCGTTTCGTCCCATTGTTTCCAAATGCAATAGTCCTTCATTTTTTCTAGAAACATTTCTCGCAAATTTACTTAAACCATTAGTACTTAACGACCCACATATTGTAAAATCCGGTTTGGAAGCTAAAAGTAGAATTCTAAATACTACATTTACCCCTACAGATAAATTTTTCAGTCTTGACGTTGTTTCCTTATTTCCGAATATTCCTTTAGATTTAGTTAAATCCATTATCCTTGATAAATGTACTGCTACACTATCACTTAACCCTTTTCTCAAATTTATTTGTGAAGCTTTTGACCTCATTAATGCTAATAATATCTTTTTGTTTAATAAAGTGATATATAAACAAACTTTTGGAGCCCCGATGGGTTCCCCTCTTAGTCCTATTTTAGCAGATTTATTACTCATTGAATTAGAAAAACGCGTATTTGAAACTTCCATACTCAAACCTACTATATATTTGCGATATGTTGACGATATTTTTATCTCCTGGCCTTATTCAAAAAATGCACTCCTTAATTTAATTGATTGTCTCAACAACCAATTTCCATCGATTAAATTTACATTTGAAACTGAGATCAATCGTACGCTTCCGTTTCTTGACCTTAAGATACATCGTAACGAAAATAATACAACTATATGGTTTGACGTCTTTTCCAAAAACACATTTATCCCTTTACCGATCCCAGCTGATTCAGCTCATCCTACTAATTATAAAAATGCTTTTTTTAATTCCTACATTACCCGAGCTATAAATTATACCACTTTTAAATTTAATGAAAAACAACAAATTAACAATATTATTCAAATAGGTACTGCTGCGGGATATAGTAAATCTAGTATTATAAGATTAGTTAATAGAATAAAAAGTCGCATGCTAATTAAACCTAATAATCCCACTCTAGATTCAACTCTAAAATTTCGTTACACTAATAGTCTCCCTTTCTGTAAAGAATTCTATAGCTTTAAACATTATATACAACGTAAATTTAATTTCTTTATCCCATTCAGTTCTCCTATAACTATTAAACAATTAACCCTTCATGACCGCGACTTAAATGGACCCACTGGAGGAGTCTATCAAATTCCCATAGAATATTCCAGTCAAAATAGGAAAAATAGAAGAAAAAAATCGTGTAGTTTTGAAATTTTGCATACTCATAGCCGATGGGGTCCTGAACAACATACTAAAAGTCCCCGCCCGTGGGGGGTGAGCGGGGGGCAATTTTCAGTTTTTATTAAATATCTTAAAACCTATCGCATTTAGAGAAAAAATGTCAATTACAAAATTAATCTATGTAAAATTTCCTACAAAAATGTATATTACATTTTGTTTGTACGATCATTAGTTTAGAAGATATAGGGAGATGAAATAACACATTTTCTTGAAAAATTCTTTTTTGAAATAGTAAAATCAACTAGTGTGCAATTAAAAGGGTTCTTGTCAAATATTTTCTAATGTAAAAAACAAATATATACATAGGGAATATGCAAGGATAATACAGCATGTTTTGTAAGTTTTAAAAAATTTTAAGGCTAGTAGGCGCAAGTGGCGGTTTGAGTAAAAATCTGGATAAGTCCAGTCAAAATAGGCAAAATAGAAAAAAAAAAAATTGTGTAGTTTTGAAATTTTGCACACTCATAGCCTAGAGGGTCCTGAACAACATACTAAAAGTCCCCGCCCGTGGGGGGTGAGCGGGGGGCAGGGGGGTATTTAAGGGGGGCAATTTTCAGTTTTTATTACATATCTTAAAAACTATCGCATTTAGAGAAAAAATGTCAATTACAAAATTAATCTACGTAAAATTTCCTACAAAAATATATGTTATATTTTGTTTGTACGATCATTAGTTTAGAAGATATAGGGAGATGAAATAACACATTTTCTTGAAAAATTCTTTTTTGCAGTAGTAAAATCAACTAAAGTGTGCAATTAAAAGGGTTCTTGTCAAATATTTTCTAATGTAAAAAACAAATATATACATAGGGAATATGCAAGGATAATACAGCATGTTTTGTAAGTTTTAAATAATTTTAAGACTAGCAGGCGCAAGTGGCAGTTTGAGTAAAAATCTAGATAACGAAGACCCAAAACCGATCAACATAAGAAAAAAAAAAAAAAAAAAAAAATCGTGTAGCTTAGAAATTGAGCACAGTTATAAAGTTAAGTGCCCTGAATAACATACTAAAAGTCCCTAACCATGGGGGGGGCATTTAAAGGGGGCACATTTCAGTTTTTATTAAGTTTGAAAACTATCGCATTTAGAGAAAAAAAATCTCAATTGCAAAATTAATCTACGTGAAATTTCCTAAAAAAATTGTATATTCTATTTTGTCTGTATGATCAATAGTTTAGAAGATATAGGGGAACGAAATAACACATTTTCTTGAATTTTTTTTTTTTTCTTTATAATAGTAAAATCAACTAAATTGTGGAATTAAAACGGTTCTGATAAAATATTTTCTAATGTACAAAACAAATATATGCATAGGGAATATGTAAGGATAATACAGCATGTTTTGTACGTTTTAAATAATTTTAAGGTTAGTAGGCGCAAGTGGTGCTGGTGTTTAGGTAAAAATCCAGATAACGAAGACCCAAAACCGATCAACATTAAAAAAAATCTTATAGCTTTGATACTGAGCGCAGTTATAAGGTTAAGTGTCTTGAACAACATACTAAAAGTTGCATTTTCTTTAAATCCTCTGTAAGTGATAGTAGATATAAAATACATAAAATGTGAATGCTATGATACATTAAATACTTTAAAATTACTTATAGCAAGTATGCATTAAAAAAATTAACACCCCCCCCTGCCCCCCGCTCACCCACAACGGTCGGGGACTTTTAGTTTGTTGTTCAGGAAACTTAACCTTATAACTGTGCTCAATTTCAAAGCTACACTATATTTTTTAATGTTGATCGATTTTGGGTCTTCGTTATCTTGATTTTTACTCAAACCACCACTTACGCCTACTAGTCTTAAAATTATTTAAAACTTACAAAACATGCTGTATTATCCTTGCATATTCCCTATGTATATATTTGTTTTTTACATTAGAAAATATTTGACAAGAACACTTTTAATTGCACACTTTAGTTGATTTTACTATTGCAAAAAAGAATTTTTCAAGAAAATGTGTTATTTCATCTCCCTATATCTTCTAAACTAATGATCGTACAAACAAAATATAACATATATTTTTGTAGGAAATTTTACGTAGATTAATTTTGTAATTGACATTTGTTCTCTAAATGCGATAGGTTTTAAGATATGTAATAAAAACTGAAAATTGCCCCCCTTAAATGCCCCCTGCCCCCTGCTCACCCCCCACGGGCGGGGACTTTTAGTATGTTGTTCAGGACCCTCTCGGCTATGAGTGTGCAAAATTTCAAAACTACACGATTTTTTTTTTTTTTCTATTTTTCCTATTTTGACTGGACTTATCCAGATTTTTACTCAAACCGCCACTTGCGCCTACTAGCCTTAAAATTATTTAAAACTTACAAAACATGCTGTATTATCCTTGCATATTCCCTATGTATATATTTGTTTTTTACATTAGAAAATATTTGACAAGAACCCTTTTAATTGCACACTTTAGTTGATTTTACTATTGCAAAAAAGAATTTTTCAAGAAAATGTGTTATTTCATCTCCCTATATCTTCTAAACTAATGATCGTACAAACAAAATGTACTATACATTTTTGTAGGAAATTTTACGTAGATTAATTTTGTAATTGAAAGTTTTCCTCTAAATGTGATAGTTATCAAGATATTTAATAAAAGCTGAAAAGTGCCCCCCTTAAATGCCCCCCTGCCCCCCGCTCACCCCCCACGGGGGGGGACTTTTAGTATGTTATTCAGGACCCTCTCGGCTATGAGTATGTAAAATTTCAAAACTACACGATTTTTTTCCTCTATTCATCAAATTTTGGCCTTCGTTGCCTGGACTAGAAAGCAATAAAGACCTTTTCTATTATATTGGACAGACCAAGAGGACTTTAAATAGAAGAATACAAGAACATATACGAAATATAAAAGAAGCAAATAGTTCTACTGCAGTCGACTTCATCTATGCCAACACAAACGCCAACCCTATATGGGATAAAGCCAAAATTATTACAGCACCATCTAATATCCAAGAACTTTACATTTCCGAAGCTATTCATATAATTAAATGCAAAAATGCAATAAATTCCAAAGATGCTGCAATTTTACCAATCCGCGTTTGTAATGATCGATAGATGGAGCTCTCTGAACACTGCAGTTGTTAGTAAATATAACAGCCACGTGTAATTATTATTCTTTCTCCGCCATTTCATCATGGAAAGTCGATTGCATAATATGAGGATATGCAGTGGTGTGATAATTTCACCTTAGCCCACCAGAGGGCGAGCATTTCATTACAATCGCGGATAATTTGGCACAATATTATAAAATAGTTAATAGTTTCTTTCTGCTAATTCATGATGTTTTTCTCCTACAATAACCTCGTATGATATGCAAGAGTTCCAGCTTCTCTCACTTTTCTTAACTCCTTGGTCCAACATCTACCGGAATTCATATTGTCTTTTGCTGATATTTAAAATATATCACGTTATTAAAAGACTTAACTGTTGACTGTAAAAAGAAAACATATTTAAAACTGCGCAATGGAAACGAATCATAAATCCCTGATGATGCTTTACTATTAAAGCGAAAAGCTTTGGATAAAAAATTTTAACATCTTTTAAATAAATTTATATTTACGTGTGTTTAAAGTGGTTTAAATATATTTAATACAAATGACACGTGTTCAATTTAACTCTTTATTTTTTAGAGATTATTTATAAAGATTATGATATTACCCCGTAAGACAAAATCCAATATTTGGTACAAGCAACAATCTCTGACTCGCGAGTAAGAGAAGTTGTTCAAAGCTTTCCGCCAGTTGGCGCCAATTATTCAAAGGCAGTAAAAAGTTTAAAAGCTCGTTTTTGTAGGGGAGATATTCTAGTTGAAGTGTATGCTCATGAGTTAATGAAGTTGATAATATCCGTTCAAACAAAAGGTAAATTTTCAGTAACTTCTTTATATGATAAACTTGAATCATATTTACGTGCGTTAGAAACATTAGGTGTTACCACGGAGTAATATTAATAGGAGTTGAAGGTCCAATGGGAGAAAGCTACGAAACTGTGATCTAAATTTTTGGTAAATATTGAGGGCGCCACTTGTCATTCCTCCCTACTTCGGCGCGGATATACTGTTGTTTTCAATAGAATTTTGCTGAAGTACATTTAAAATTTTTTATTTTAAGCAATTTAATTTCTTTGTAAGTTCTTAAAACTGCATAATTCAGATGTTTCAAATAAATGCTTCGTTCCTAGTTGTAAAACAGGCTATGATAGTGATAAGAAAAACAAAAAAAAGCCCTAGGAGAAAAATAAAGTCCGAGTTCGTGTTTTCTGCACCTAAAGTAAGTTTATTTTTTTTCTTGACAAACTTTCATCAATTCTCCTTCCTCCCAATTGTCTGTTTTAGCTAGCTTCGGTTCATAAGAATCGTCATTTTTAAAAGCTTTCTTTCAAAGTAAAATTAGTATAAAATGGCTCTTAAAAAAAACATGTTGGTTAGAATACTCTATTTAATGAAATTTGCTTTCAATCGAAATTTTTTCAGCTTGATATTAATTTTAAATAAATAATTAAAACGAGACATTTCCCCATTGAATAACATTGCGGAAGCTGGAGAGAAGGAAGGATTGCACGCTGGCGCCATCTGTAAACATTAGAAAACAACATCACAAAATTTCAGCGTTACCTTCTTCTCCTGTCTTTTTACTCCGTGGGTGTTACCACTGATAAATACACCTCCATTTTATACCATATGGTTGAGTCTTGTTTTCCAGCAGATATTTTGAAAGCCTGGAATCGATCGAATCACTCTTCTTCTAATAGAAGAAGAAAGAAAGGTTGAATAATCTGATGCATTTTAGGTAGATTCCTTATAGGAGATCTACCTATTGCAATGGTTCTCATGACACGACTTCTGGAAAATTTCTTCATATCTTCACCGATCATGACCCCTAGACCCCAAAACCACCCTCCGTTCAAAAGTTTATATATATATATATATATATATATATATATATATATAGGTATATATATATAGGTATATATATATATATATATATATATATACCTATATATAGGTATATATATATAGGTACCTATATATAGGTATACCTATAGGTATACCTATAGGTATACCTATAGGTATACTATACCTATATATAGGTATATATATATAGGTATATATATATATATATGTATAACGCTTTTTCCCATGTTAAGTTGTGAACACGATAACTGGAGTAATTTTTATTTAAATTTAACCAGCTCGTGATAGGTTGTCAGGACAGTAAAAATCTCGGTCGATTTCGTAGATGGGGTATCCAGCTCAAAGGGGGTGGAAATGGTGGGGGGTGGAAATTTTCATTTGCCCATAATTTCTTTAATATTGAAAATAGGAAAATACTTCAAATGAGGCGAATTACCGCCTTACCCTAAAGAACAACTTTTGTATTTAAACTTTCTCGATAACTTCAATTGCTGAAAAGTTACAAGTTAAAAAGTGATTTTTCTTGTGATGAAGCCGACATTTTCTATAGCTTGCAATGCAAAAATTTATAATCTGATGCTTATGTCACGTGCAAATGATAATAAAAAAGATCACTGAAAATATAATAAAATTTTAATCATGTTTTTAAACAACATAATAATCTGATTTTTTTTTTTTTTTTTTTTTAACCCTTAAATGCATAGTGTAACATTTCTGCAACATGTAAATAAATGATTTTTGTAACAACTATAGTATTTCCCCTCAGCTAGATTTGGCGATTTTTTGTTGGCGATTATGGCTAAATCATAAATCTAAAAATCATAAATTATATAGCATAAATGATAAAATCGAAAGCTAAATTACAATTCATAAATCATAAAATCATAAATCCAAAATAAATAGCATGTAGGCTGCCATATTATATCGCAAACAATCCAGAACGGCATCGTTATCGTTCAAATCGGCGCCAAAGAAAAATCGCCAAATTCAGCTGAGGGGAAATACTATAGTTGTACCTGATTTTTGGTAGTCTTTGGGAAAGTTTCCATTATTTAATATATGTATAAACATATAAATTAGCACGTAACATAGAAAATAAATCTGTTTCTTTTTTTCTTTTGTTCCGTTTCCAGCATAATAAAGGTTTCTTACAGATAAATACAATTTTTTGGGGAAAATATTCATGCATTTAAGGGTTAAGTTTAATATAGCAGAAAATATGACGTCACAATTACAACAATATACCATAGAATAATAATAAGAAGAAGGAGCATGGCAATACTCTTAATGCTTACAAACCCCTTCTAGTGAAATGCCAGCGAAAGCTACTTTTGCTACTCAAAACCTTAAAGTAGGGCCATAGAAAAATAATAATATCGCTGTTTGTTGTGGCAACACAACAGCTTATTAGAAACATTTATGCTCCTTCTTCCTTTATTATTATTCTATGCAATATACTGAGAAAAATGAAATAAAATTTTATCCGTGATTTTAAACAAATAAAATAAAAGTTAATAAAAAAATAAGTAAATAAAATCAACATATCTTAGGGCTAAGCAGATTTAGACTTAGCTTTATGACATAGATGCTATAATGTAAAAGATAAATATCATCGTTAAAAAAAAAAAAGTCTTGTAAATCGATGCTAAACGAATTAAACTGGCTTGGTAGAAAAGGTAAATTTGGGGACATTTACGTATCCCTTTAACAAATGAACTAGGGACGATTTTAATGAATTTTCCGTTGAAGTTTATTTTAATGAAAATTTAAATTTAAATTAAAGTATTTCATTACTGGAATTCCCTTATTTTGATAAATAAAATTATACCATTTAAAAAAAAAATAAAGAGAACTCTTTTATTGAAAAATGAACTATTAAAGGTTTTAGAAAACTATTACATACATTTAAATCTTTATTAATATATATATATATATTGTTGCCACTCGACATTATACAAATACATCCAAATCCTGTGTCACATACGATAGTTTTGTATAAGTACAGATTTTTTGTTTGCCCTTGGAACCTGCCCCTGATGGGAAAAGTGCCTGGAAACACTTGTATCTAGTATTGTCATTGATTATGAAGTCGTGTGCAAAATTTCTGGCCCTTCGGACGACAAGAAGTTGCCGAAAATTGAATTGCAAAATTCCGTTGCATACATTAATAGTTGCATCATATCAAGTTAATAAAAGTGTGTTAATTAAAAACCTTGTTAAACGCTTTAATTAATCATTTAAAAATATAAAATTAAAATAATACGTCAATCTTAATACAAATATCGTTTGTGGTGAATAGTTTAGAATGTCTGTTTAGGCAAAAATTTAAAATTTACGATTGAGAGTAATACGTTACAGCTTCCTTTGACTTTTTATCTTGTCGAAACAAGATATTGGTCTGTGAAAAGATAAGAAGTTTTCGCGTGGAAAAAAAAGATAATGTCGCCAAATCTGCCTTTCTCTATCGCCAAGCTCGCCAAATTTTGTCGCCAAGCCAAAAATTTCGTCGTCAACTATCAACTTTTGCCGCCAAATGACAAATTTCATTGCTAAGTCGCAAGTTTTGTCGCCAAAATCTCACCAAATCATACAATTTACTAAATTCATAACAAATAACATTGAAATTCAGCGGTGCCAAATGGTCAAATGTTAACTAATGTTAATGTTAATGTTCCAGCTTATGTGAACCAAAACAGTTTCACTTTACAATTTTTACTCATCTGACAATAAGAATCACAAAAACACAATACAAAACTTTCAATAATTCAATAAAAATTACAATGAAATAACTATCCAAAAACTGCTACCACTTATCTGTATTTGACTTGACCATAGCAACGCCAGGTTTACCAGAACTAGTAAGATCACAAGTGCCTTTTCGCGTTTCTATTACTTTTTCTTTTAAAAGAAAGATATTGAACAACAGTTATATGGATTTAAAATAAAAATTATAATTTTGATTAAGATTGGGTGGGGAGGGGGTGTAGACCAATTGCCCCCTCCGGGATTCACCATCGCTGGGATTGCATATCTTTAAGGCTTTTATTTGTTGAATGATTATGAGCTTGAATTTTAAAAGAATTGAAACATTTACAAACCAGTAAATTTAGCCTAAAATTTTAAGTAGGACGAATAAAACTCTTTTGTAGTTGAAAATTAAATTTCTTGAAAACAGAATAGCGACGTAAATAATGCAATATGTGGGAACAAAGCCATTGGCTAGGTATTAATGCATATGTAAAATTTCTTTACAATTGTAACATTAACGTAAAGGAATCTGCCTTTGCCTTTAAGCTTGCCGAAAAGGGATTTTTTTTTTTAAACAGAAGTAGAGGTTGAAGAGAGAATATCTTTAGGTGTAGCTAGTTTCGGTTTGACAAAGCGCGAAGATAGCAAATATTCTAAAAAGAAAAATAGTGCAAATGCAGAATATATGCGAAATAAAATATCGACCGCTGCAGGTTTATTGATAATGTCTTCTGCTTTAGATCTCAAAAGGACTTATATTTTTTGCCAAGGCAAACATTTGAGCTCTGAATGCTTTTCAGTTTGAAAATTAAGTTTAACTGAAATACAGAAATTCTAAATGATAAGAATTGCTGTTGTGCTTGTTTGTTACCTAATCATACACTTAAGAAATGCTGAGCAGTTTTAAAATACATTATCTGTTTTAAGAAACATGTGCCTTTGATGTGCGATTTACGTGATTCTCAAGGTAAAATTGCACAAGAAAAGGTTAAAGAAAATTCAGACAATAGTGAAGTAAATATGACAAATTTTAACAAAGTGCTAAAGTATTCCTTCAAACGTTAAAAGTAAAACTTATCTCAGAAAGCAAACAGAAGACTGTTCGTTTATTGTTTGATTCTGCATCCCAAAAATCTTATATTTTGAAAAACATAGCAGAAGAGATGAGTTATAATCCAATTCGTCGAGAAAAAATGATGCATTTATTGTTTGGCGGAGTTACAACAAAAGAATGCCATCATAATTGTTATAGAATAAAGGTTAAAGATAGGAAAGAGAAATTAATTCACTTGAAATTTTGAAGTGATAGATCAAATTGCTATATGTGAAAACATTCAACCTGTTACTAAAGGTCCGAGCATTAAAGAGTTGAAGGAATAATATGGAATCGAATTATCTGATGTCTGATGTAAGTCAATGCCGTGAAGTTATCGAAATATTGATTAGTGCTGACATTATGGGAAAATGTTAACTGGCAAAAGGTGGTGTTGACATCTCGTCTTAATGCTATAGAAATATATCTTGGTTGGACATTGATGGGCAAGGCGCCTCACATAGAAGTCGCAACAGATAATTTAGCTATGATAGAGACGTCTTTGTTTGTAAATGAAGCTGATATCTCAAACTTATGGAGACTGGACTTGATCGGAATAACAGATACTATAAAAGAGAAATCTAAAAGTGAGTTTGACCTTCAAACAAAGGAATGTTTCTTAGATTTGGTATTTACTTATTGGGGACTTACAAACTTTCTATCCTCCATGTACTTTACTCTTAATATCTGAATTTGGCAACTATCTGATTAGCAGTAAGCCGGTATGTTTGTTTATGTTCGATGTCTTGTGATGTCTCTTAATACAGAAACTATTAATTACATAATAAGTTGTGAGTATTCTTTAACTTATTCAACATACAATACATTACAAATGGCGTAGTCGATAATTAAACGAACCAGCGAGATTGCTTCAAGTTTTAAGTTCATTTTCAATACGAGAACAACTACGTTCTAAACAATGGCAGACGTCCAAGATCTTTTACGGCAAAATGCAGAACTACAGCTACAACTTTTACAAGTACTTGGAAGACCCACCAATAATTCTACACCTCATTTCGAAAAGTACATAGAAGGTGAGGACATTGAAGATTTTATTGATAAATACGATGTTTTAGTTGAAATACATAATTTTTCAAACCAAAAGAAAATTGCAACTTTGGTGACATTATTACCTTCTAATATATTTACTTTACTTAAGAATTTGTTGCATCCTAAAACTTTTAATACCAGTACATAAGATGAAATTAAAAATGTTCTTATTAAACATTTGAAACCAAAACCACTTGTAATTCCGAGTAGACATACATTTCTTAATCGGAAGCAACGGGAAAACGAAACTATCCCGAATTTTATGTCAGCATTGCGTAATTTAGCAATTCCTTGCAATTATCCTGAAGAGCAATTAAAAATTATGCTGCGTGATGTTTTCGTTAGTGGTTTGCATGATAAAACTATGCTAGATCGCCTCTTTGAAGAGGATGATGCAGATTTAGATAAAGTCTATCAAATTGCTCTAGCTATTAAAAAAGCTCAAAACAGTACTCAAGAAATTTTGCATAATAAAGTTACTAACAACATAAACGAAATTAAAGTGGGTAAAAATGCTACAGGAAAGAAAATTAATATTGATAAAGGTAAATTGCCACAACAGAGCAAATCAAAAGTACAATGCTACCGTTGTGGTGAATATAAACATAAAGCTCCAGAATGCAAAAGAACAAATTTATATTGTTCGAATTGTAAAAAAAATGGCCATGTTAAGAAAGTATGCAAAGCTAAGCCAAAAATGCATTCTATTGTAGTTGATAATACATTTCCTTTAAATATAATTGCACATAATGATGAACCATTTACAGATCTAATTCAAATTGAAGGGAAGCAAGTTAAAATGGAAATTGATACTGGAAGTGCAAAATCAGTTCTAAATTACAATACATTTCGTAATATTTCAAATAAGAAATTAAATAACACAAGTGTAAAATTCCGCACTTATGATAAATCAGTTTTGACACCTTCAGGGGTAGTTGATGTAACAGTTGTGTACGGCACGAAAGAAGTTACACTTCCATTGTATATAGTAAATAACAACCTTTCGCCTGTATTAGGTGGAGATTGGATTAAATCTCTTGAAATTAATTGGAATGATATAAAGGAATTACAAATTGTAACTGAAGCTCCCAATTCAAAATTACTCAAAATTATAAATGAATTTAAAGACATATTCTCAGAAAAATCTGGAAAAGCTGCACGTTTTACTGCAGAAATTACGCTTAAAGATAATGCAACTGCTATATTTAGAAAAGCCCGCCCAGTACCCTATGCTTTGCAACCACTAGTGGAAAAAGAGCTTGAACGTTTAGAAAAAGAAGGTGTTCTTAAAAGAGTTGATTATTCAGATTATCCTACACCGACAGTACCAGTTCGAAAATCTGATGGAAAAATGCGAATTTGTGCTGATTATTCCCAAACCTTAAACCCACAGATTCAAGTACCCCAGTATCCTGTTCCCAGAATTGAAAATTTATTTTCAAAATTATCTAAAGGGAAGATATTTGCAAAAGTGGACATAAGAACTGCATATTTAAATATACCAGTAACGGAGTCCACATCTAAGTTGCTAACGTTAAATACACATAAGGGTTTATTTCAGCCTCTTAGGCTTATGTATGGTATTAGTGCTGCACCAGCAATTTGGCAAAAGTACATTGATAAAGTTTTACATACGGCAGTTCAAGAAGATGATATCTGTATATTTTTTGATGACATTCTCATACCAGCAGAAAGTGAAGAACAATTACTAAAAAAACTAAGAAAGGTTTTTCAACTATTACAAGAAAATGGGTTGCATTTAAACCTTAGCAAGTGCAAATTTTTGGTTAAAGAAGTGGATTACCTAGGCTATATAGTTTCAGCACAGGAAATCGAAAAGTCTCAGTCGAAGGTGAAAGCAATTTCTGATGTTCCAACGCCTCGTAATATTAAAGAACTTAAATCCTTTTTAGGCATGGTTACATTTTATGCTAAATTTTTCCACATCTAGCTTCTGTTGCAGCACCCCTTTACAGTCTAACAAGAAAGACTTCAAGATTTAAATGGTCAGAAGAAAGTGAAAGAAGTTTTACTGAAATTAAGGCTGAAATTGCATCAGACAGAATCCTTACCACACTATGATCCTGCAAAACCAGTAATCTTAGCAGTGGACTCTGGACCTTTAGGACTGGGAGCTGTAATCTCACATAGCTTTGAAAATGGTTTAGAACGACCAATTGCTTTTGCTTCACGTACATTAAATTCCAGTGAAAAGAACTATAGCCAAATTGATAAAGAAGCATTGGCAATTAAATGGGGTGTTGAAAAATTTCATTTTTATTTGATCGGTCGTAAATTCACATTGCATACGGATCATCAACCTTTACTCCACATTTTCGGAAAGAAATCAAAACTTCTAGGACTGTGTGCAACACACCTTTTACACTATGCATTATTTTTACAAAACTTCCAATTCGACATCCGTTACAGGAGGTCCGAAGAACAGGGAAATGCAGATTGCCTATCACGTTTGCCAATTTCTAGTGAACAGTTGATGTCTATTGATAGCGTAGAAGCCTTTCAGGTAGATCACATGTCAAGATTACCTTTAAATTCAAGACAAATTGCTCATGCTACTGCAAAAGATTCTGAATTACAACCAATTCTTGAAAAATTACGAACAGACTTTTTTAAAGGTGCAAATGATCGAAATTTCACATTACAAAATGGCTGCATTCTATATGGATTACGTGTTTATATTCCGAAACAATTTAGGGAAGCTATGTTACAGGAGTTACACAGAGGACATCTAGGTATTGTCAAGATGAAAGCCCTTGCACGATCCTATATTTACTGGCCAAAAATTATTGATGACATTGAAAAATCATGCAAAGATTGCATTGAGTGTGCAAAACATAAGGGATCTTCACGTAAAAATGAAACACATTATTGGGAATATCCTGCGAAGCCATGGGAAAGAATACATATGGATTATGCTGTTTATGGAAGTAAGATTTATCTACTAATTATGGATTCTCATTCAAAGTGGCCAGAAATATTTATTGTTCCTAATATGAATGCTACAACACTAATTAGTATATTTGATTCGCTATTTGCTAGATATGAATTCCAGTTACAGTGGTGTCTGACAATCAAAAAACATTCATCTCAGAATCAGTACAACAATTCTTCAAGGGAAGAGGCATTCATCATCTAACTTCTCCTCCTTATCATGCCGCTTCAAATGGTCAGGCTGAGAGACATGTGTTTAATCTTAAACAAGCTCTGCGATGTTTAAAAACATGCAATATACCAGAACAGGAAGCTCTCAACATTTTCCTGGCATCATACAGAAGGGCTCCTCATATCACTAGGGAAAAAAATGCAGGCTACAGCCCAGCATTTCTTTTTCTGAATCGAGAGATTAGAACCCAGTTAAACTTATCCAGACCAGATATTGTTAGTGAAGTCGAAGCTAAACAGCGAAAAAGAATTGCATTCTTTGATCTTGTTTATGATGTGGGCCAAAGAGTTGCTGTACGAAATTATTCATCGCCTTATAAAAAATGGGTTTTTGGTACCATCGTTTCTCAAGATGGGGAATTCCAATATACAGTTGCTGTACAAAATCAACTATGGAGAAGACATAGTAACCAGATACGTCCTGTCAGTCAGAAGATTCCTGTGGATACTACTGTTATTCAAGCTCGTTTACCTACATGTACTGATCAGCAAACTTCAGTAGTGCCAAATGAAACTGCTACTCCCACTGCTTAAAACAACCAGAATACACCTGCAGTTTCTCTTGCGGAAAGCCCAGCTAGACCTCGTCTGAGGGAAATTGACCAAAGCCCTGCCTCGTACCCTGTGACTGATGAGCCTCCAAATCTGAGTCGCACTCTGCCTGTACAAGTTCCTTCTGATCAACCTTTAGCTGTCACTCGTCCTCGACGGCATATACGTCCACCTAAAAAACTAAATCTTTAAGGGGGGAGGAATTTGGTATTTACTTATTGGGGACTTACAAACTTTCTATCCTCCATGTACTTTACTCTTAATATCTGAATCTGGCAACTATCTGATTAGCAGTAAGCCGGTATGTTTTGTTTATGCTCGATGTAGTATTGTCTTGTGATGTCTCTTAATACAGAAGCTATTAATTACATAATAAGTTGTGAGTATTCTCTAAAAGAGAAATCTAAAAGTGAGATTGACCTTCACACAAAAGAACGTTTCTTAGAGAAAGTAAAAATTAATAAGGATGGTCGTTACGAAATTTGCCTTCCTTGGGCTGACGACACATCTGAACCACCCGATAATTTGAGTTTGGCTGTAAGACGTCTAGAAAGTACAACTTCCAAGTTATTAGCTAAGAACATGTACGGAAGATATGAAAATACTAGTATATAACCCCGTCAAAAATGACGGAATGTGAAATCTGTTAAGGTAGTGAATAAACGAATGCTTTGCCAGCTTTGCTGGGCACTATATTTAAAAGGGACTAACGTGCAAGTTGCGCCTGACGGGACTAATATGCAAGTTGTACTTGGCGGGACTAATGTACAAATTGCACCGAATGAGCAAACTGTTTCTTTTAACGAAAATACCTACTAGCCCTGGACGATAGGTCTAATATAACGTATCATATTATATATCATATTTATCGTAATATAACTCAGTACTTATTTCCCTTTCTTCTTCAATTCGTTTTAATAAATATTTTTTATATGCATGGGCAAATTTGATATTTTTTAATTTTTAATTTTTCGCGTGAAAACATTATATATCTTATGCCCCCCACCCCGTCAATATATATATATATATATATATGTATAACAATAACTGGTAAATTTTTTTGGCGAGAATCATAAATTTAAATGACCAATTTTGAAATTATTTTCATATTTTAATTAATTCTAAAACACCTAATCAAAACTTAGTTACAAATAAGGTAACTAATTTGATAAATATGACGTCACAATCAACTGTTTGTTTATATCAGATATGTACATTATCATGATTGCAAGAAAATGATGTAATAACTATTAGCCCATAATTTTTATGAATGAATTTTATATTACATTTTAATTTTATCCTCCATGGGTATTTTAGAATTGCAATGGTAGTTATAAACTTTCTTTAAAATCTTTTTACAAATTGAGATTAAGGGAAAATTGCAAGCACAAAAAATGTTCAGTTTTGAAAGATCTTTCTAATGATGTAACATTTATGCAGATTAATAAAAAAATAAAACTAAAAATACATAGCATTTCTAAGGGGGAAAAAAGGGCTACCAAAAGTCTCTGTTTTGAAGCTGTCTAAACCGGAATCGTTCCTGACAGAAGAGGGTCATTATTATTATTAATTTTATGGACTGGCTGAATTAGGGGATCACAGAAGTTCCTGTGACCAAAGTTAACTCTTATGGTAATTATTTACCTCATCACCCAGTTATCAAAGAGATCAGTAGGGGCGACAACCAACTGCACTCGCTTATTTTTCCCCCACTTTAAAAAACCACCAACTGCACTCGGACATGAAAACGCCTTCTGCTACCTGAAACCCCCGTTATAAATTTAGATCCTTCCACTGAAAGTAATGAAATAGAAAACGACAGATGCAATGGGAAAAAAAATAATAAATAAAATCACTGGACATCCCTACCTCGCGGTGCATGAATCTGAGAACGTCTGTAACTCGGCAATCCCTACCACGCACATAAAAAGCAAAAAAAAAAAAAAATCACTGGACACCCCTACCTCGCTGTGCATGATTCTGAAAACGCACGTAACTCAGTTCCACGGCAATCATTACCACGCACGTTAAAAACAAAAAAATCATCACTGGACACCCCTACCTCGCTGTGCATGAATCTAAAAACGCGTGTAACTCGGTTCCGCGGCAATCACTATCACACACGTTAAAACCAAAAAAAAAACATCACTGGACACCCCTACAACGTTGTGCATGAATCTGAAAACGCGCGTGACTCGGTTCCGCTGCAATACTATCACGCACGTTAATATATATATATATATATATATATATAAATATATATATATCACTGGCCACCCCTATCTCACTGTGTATGAATCTGAGAATGCCCGTAACTCGCTTCCGCGGCAATCACTACCACGCGCGTAAAAGCCAAAAAATAAAAAACATCACTGGACACTCCTACCTCGCTGTGCATGAATCTGAAAATGCAGGTAACTCGGTTAAATTACAAATAAAATTATAAACTTCTAGCTAGGGCAGTTGGTATAATTCCACCAACAAACTTTTGGGTTCTTCCTATTCAGAGCGAAGGGTTGGATAACAACCATCAGTAGTACAACACCTATCCGTTCGGTCTTTGATGCTTCAGCAAAGTTGGTTAACCATCTACATTTAAATCAGTGTCTGCAGCCTAACCCAAATTTGATTGAGCTTATTCCAGGCATTCTTCTGCGCTTTAGAGAAAGAAAATTCGGCGTGACCGCTGATATTAGGAAAGCTTTTCTATAAATTAGCATCTTTGAAAAGGATAGAGATTTCCTAAGATTTCTATGGTGGAAAGATCTAAAAGCGAAGAAACTTAGAGTATTTAGGCATGCACAAGTCGTGTTTGGTGTAAAATGCAGAGCCCTTTTCTTTTATCATCAGTCGTTAAATATCACATATCACATCAAAGTTAGTGCAAGTTTTGAAGAAAATTTTAAGAAAAGGTTTTGCATAGTTTTTATGTAAACAATGTCATCACTAGTGTGCACAGTGAAGAATATCTAACGAAATTTATCTCAGATTCAAAGAAATTAATATCAAATGGTGGTTTTGATTTAAGACAGTGGGAATACACTGATGATCACAATGGAACATCGAACCAGAAGGAAACTCAAGTATTGGGTCTAATTTGCGATAAAGGTTCCGATACATTAAAAATCAACATGAAATGGCTAAACGATTTCAACACAGAAAGTATTACCAAGCGAAATATGTTATCGGTAGTTCATAAAAAATTTTATCCTTTTGGTTTTACTTCTCCAGTAATGCTTTATCCTAAATTGATGTTACAGAAAGCTTGGAAATTAGGAATTAATTTGGATGATGAGATAACAGGTGATTTACAAATGAATTCCTACTATGGTTTCAAGAATATTTAAATGATGTTAATATACCAAGGTATATCCAGATCACTCCAGAAAATTTACATGCATGCACAACTCATACTTTCGTTGATGGAAGTAAAGGTGCTTACGCAGCACTAGTATTCTTGAGGTTAGAAAAGGTAGATCAAGTGGAAATAATTCTTATTACTGCCAAATCCCGAGTTGCGCCTTTAAAGAACACGACTGTACCAAAAATGGAACTATTAGAAGCTACCAGTGGCGCTCGTTTGGCGAAAACTGTTCTTGATGCCCTGGGTTGGCAGGAAATGAATAGGTATTACTGGAGCGATTCCTCAACAGTGCTTGCTTGTACATCCAGAAATGAAAACTGGTCTATGTTTGTCCGAAATCGGGTTCAAGAGATTCAAAAATTAAGCAGTCCTTTATCATAGAAGCATATACCAAGTGACAAGAATCCAGCAGACTTGCCATCCGGAAGCTGTAAAGCTAAGCAATTAGCTTTCATCAGATGATGGGAGGGCCCACTTTGGATGAAAGATTCAACAGAATTTAGAAATCACATGAACACTTCCAATGAAAATTGGGATGAGGAAGAAATTCAGAAAGAAAGGTCGGTCAAAGTCTATTTGTATGTTAACGAATCCTGTATTTAGATCCGACAATAATTGGTATTACCGCTATACTTTTCAGGTTATGAAAAAAATCATACGTTTAGTTGCTTGGATTCTTCGCTTCAAACACAATTGTTTAAAAACTGATAAGAGGAGTAAAGGTGAATTGACGGCTACTGAATTTCGGGAAGCTGAAATATAAACACTACGTATGGTTCAAAAGGAATATTTCTCTTCGGAAGGTGATGAAAGATTGAAGCCATTACATACCTGTAAAGATGACCAAGATGTCATTCGTTTAAAAACTAAAATAATTAAAAAGAATCATAGTGAAGATTTTTTCCAGCCCATAATTCTCCCTTCAAACCATGAAGTTGTTAATCGACTTATTTTTTATACCCATGCAAAGAACTGCCATGCGAGGTTACAAATCCTCTTAAATTTTCTTAGAGAAAGGTATTGGATCCTCAACGGAAGAAAGATTGTAAAGCTTGTATTAGCCAACTGTGTGATCTGCAAAAGGTATAATTCAAGGGCTTTATGGACATGTAGTGCTTCTCTACCTGAAAACAGAGTAAAAGATTCTGCCTTATTTCAGATTACAGGCATATATATGGCTAGTCCTTTGTATCTTAAGAACGATACGAAGAGTTGGATTTTGGTTTTCACTTGTGCCATATATAGAGCTGCTCATTTGGAAACTTAGAAACAAGAACTCAGAAACTGGAACTTAGAAACAAGATGTCGGAACAAGTTGCCCAGTGAAAACTTTCAAGATAATTATATGTTAATATCACTGTCCAAATTTGGTTCGATTTGGAGTATTATTTCAGAAGTTATCGTGATTTTAAATTTTCAAGTGGTAGCGTGATTTCAAGTGGCCCCGCTTAACTTAAGATATCTACCACTTTATTAAAAATGACGGATAAATTTCATTAATAAACTTCATTGAGACCCTTATGTGGTCTATATTTACATCAAATTTCAAACAAATTCGGAATACGCTTTTTACAATTTGAATTTGAAATTTTCAAGTGGTCTCCACTTTAAAACAAAATGGCGGAGCAACTTGGTTAACAAACTCATCTAAGATATTTATAAGATAAGTTAAGACACTGTTCAAATTTTGTTCCATTTGGAGTATTATTTCGGAAGTTATCATGGTTTTAAATTTTCAAGTGGTAGTCTGATTTCAAGTGGTCCCGCTTAACTTAAAATATCTGCCACTTTATTAAAAATGGCGGATAAACTTCATTAATAAACTTCATTGAGACCCTTATCTGGCCTGTATTTACAACAAAATTCAAGCAAATCTTGCTTTAAATATGCTTTTTACAATGTCGGTTTGAAATTTTCAAGTGGCTGCCACTTGAAAACAAAAAGTCGGAGCAACTTGGTTTACGAACTCATTCAAGATATTTATAAGATCAGTTCACTGTCCAAATTTGGTTCCATTTCGAGTATTATTTCGGGAGTTATCGTGATGACAAAATTTTCATTATAGATAGATAGATAGATAATAGATAAACGAAGTGATTGCAATAGGTCGATTTCTAAAGAAATCAACCTAAAATCAGGGAGGGGTTATTAATTATTACAGGGAGGAGTTAAATTACGAGCTAAACCTGTTTTTTTTTTTGTTTTTTTTTTTTAACCGAGAGTTTTTATTGGGCTTAATAAAGACCTCTTATTCATTTAGAAATGATGTTAAGTAGATCAATTTGAACTAGGATATAAAATTCTTAGGGGGGGGGGGGGGAATAGGGCGAAAAGACATTTAAAATTCAAACTAATATGAATGGCTACTACAAAGCAGTATAGATAAATAATGTAAATTTGAATAATTGAATCCATTTCATTCATAATTATTTTTTGTCTCAATTATAATTTTTCTGAACGACTTCTAGTAAAAGGTGTCTCTAAAACGACATTATTTTACAACATCGTAGGTGGATTTCTTTGGAAGGTTTCACAGTATTTTTTTTTCCCTCTGTTATTGTTGCCGTGAATTCGTAAGTTAGCACGTCTTTAAAATTCCACCTGTTAGGAGCAAAAAAATCGCGAGAATTTTTTTTATCAACAAATCACCAAATCAATAACTTTATTAGAGTGTTGGTGATAGATATGATATATAGGCAAGGTACTTTATGGTTAAAATGTATATTTAATAAAGTCACTCGTTTGTTTAGACTAACCTCGATTTTAAATGTTAAGAATATGCCTTAAAACATTCTAAGCGTGTTGGGAGTGCGTCTGAGGGGGAAAATGGTATTGTTGTTTTCACTGTAAATTCTTTATCTATCTATATAATATAATAATAAAAGAAGATGTTTGTCTGTCTGTCTGTCTGTGCATCTATACGTTCAGCCCCTACTGAACGCAGAAGTACAAAATTTGACATACGGGTGCTCAGAAGCCTTCCCGAGTTCATAGTGAAAACAGAATTTAAAATTTTTAATTAGTTCCGGAGATATTAATTAAAACGTCAACCAATGCCTAATTAAAAAGCGAGCGGATCGTAATTTTCGCCTTTCAGCGTGTTCCTCAAAAGAGAAAGCAGAGAGAGGTAAATTTCGCGGGTTTTTCTAAAGCGATTGCTTCCGATCTGTTGGAAATATCGAAAATACACCTGTACCACGAGAAAGAGCATTTATTACCGATTCTTACGGTACATTTTTTTTTTTTTTTTTAAATACGGATTTTTCATATTTTTAAAAAAAGTTTTAAAAAGGGTCGAAAATTTCTCTTTTTCTCGATTGTCTTTTTTGAAACGCCCTGTACGACTGAGTAACTGTTCCATTTCTTAACAACTGGTATATTTGGAAAGGACATTTAATCCTCTTTCTAACCATATAAACATTTTTACAACATACGGATTAGCGATCCATATTTTTAGATTTTACGAAACATCGATTTTTTCACAAAACATTTTATAACTCAAAAGCGTTTAGAGATAAATCATTTTTTTTTTTTTTTTTTTTTTTTTTTTTTTTTGTATATAGATCTCGCTTCAACAATTGAATACCCAAAAGATTGAGAGAAAATTTCAAAAACTGAATGAGTTATAATTTTTTTAATTTTCAGTATCGCGGCAGTTTTCGATGAAATTTTGATTCGACGTTTCTGAAACTATTACAACTGACCTTGACAGAGAAGAGAGAATAAGATTCTTCAGTGCCAGGTGCTAGAGGTCGGGAAAAAGTTTTTCGCCCTCGTGACAAAGTATACAGGAAATAAAAAAAAGCAGTTTTTGAATTTTTTCAATTTAAAATCGATCAAAAGCAGAACTTCGAAATTGCCCGTCATTATGCCTCACCTGTATGCAGTTAAAAAATCTAAAGTATAGCTTTAAAAATAAAATAGACATATTATATATTTAAATTCATTTTTATTTCATCTGTTAATGACACCATTCACCAATTTCATCTGTTCATGAGTTACTTTTAACAGAATAATATTGATTTTTTTCCCCTTTTTTTATGAATTCGGTTGTAAAAAAGCAGTTTTGGAATTCTTAAATTTTAGATGGATTTCAATAGAAATCGTTAATCGCCCTTGATAGATTAGCCATTTTGAGTCTAAAATATATCATAGATATTCATTATTGTAATACATAATGCATCATTCAAAAGATATTTTAAAGTATTTTTATTGCAGGCTATTAAAATGATATAAGCCGTTCAAATTCTGTACGAAACTTTCGGAGAAAACTACGGAAAAACCAGAAAATTTTTATTCTTTTATATTTTACAGAGTTTCAAATTCAGATTTTCGCTCACATTTCGTACTAATAATTTTTAATGGTATATAGCCCGGAATTAAGCAAGTTTTGGAGAAAACCACGGATAAGTCAGGCACAAATCTTTAAAAAAAAATATTATACGGCGCCGCAGCCGCCACTGAGCGGGACTTAGCTAAAGTCAGAAATTTGAAAGATCATAACATGGTGAGCGAATAGGCTGTTTCAGATATTGAAAAGGGAAGAGGGCGCCGAAGGCGCTACCGCACGGGAATTTACTGTGCTTTCAATAAGCTATTTTCACGATATATCGATAAGCTGTTATTAGACCTGAAACGGGAAAAAGGCGCCGCAGGCGCCACCGAGCGGGAGTTTCGTAAAGTCGGATTTTTCAGGGATCGCGAACCAGCTGGTCGCCGAAGGCGGCTAGTAATATAATAAAACAATGGATTTTTCACTATGCATTTAAAGATTGAACCTTATGACTATTATATGATCTTTCATACTTAAAGAAACAAACTTAAAATCTATAATCATGCATATTTTAGATATATTTTTTTAGGGAACAAACGATTACAAAAACACATTCACGACCGTTATAGGGTAAAAAAAAAAAAAAATGAACAAGATCTTAAGATACAGTCGGTAGTAAAAGTATCCGAGCACTAGCACGAGCACCATATAACATCCCTATATAAAAAAAAAGTACACTTAATATTGTTTTGTTAAATAAATCCTTGTCGAATCGTGTTCTTAGACTGACTAAGAATAGGATTCAACAAGGATTTATTTAACAAAACTGTATTAAGTGTCGTAAAAGTGAAAGAAAAACTGAAATAATTTGTGTTTTAATATTTCGCTATTAAAGAATTCTTATTCTAATAAACTTTTTAGCCAAGAAACAATCTTCATTAATGTACGGGTTGCTAAGAAGAATGTACCACTCCTAACTTTCACCTTTAAACTGTTTGAATCAGCACTTCTAAATCTTTCTCTCGCGCGCTGCTAGAATGTAGATGCATCTTACTTCTTACAATGTAACCGGCATAATCGGAGCTCTGTAATATTACTATTATTCAACTATAATCATATACTAAATAATATATATTTAATCTAGAATAAATGATAGCATCGAAAAAGAGCTGATTTAATGATGTATCTAAAAATAACATAATTAACAGAAATTAATATTTTTTCTCCACACATAAAGTATATTTTCAGATGCTGATGAAAGATGGTTCTTACTGACGCTGGACACTTAATCCTGGACTGGAGAGAAGGTGAGTACAAATCTTACCTTCTTATAAACTGTTGATGTTTAATAACTTTTGAACTTATATATATATAAACTCTTCAGCTCTCTCGTAAAATTGAATGAAAATAAATATTTAAATATTATTTATTCATCTGGATTAAAATCTGAGCGCGCTATGCGCAATCTAATGTATTAAAAATTGATTATTTATATTAGATTATGAGACTGAAAGTCTCAGTTTTATCCAGTAAATGGCCCTATAGGCAATCTGAACAAAAAAAAATCTGGAGTGACTCCACTCGACTTTCCGAACTTTGAGTAATTAACAGTTTTGTAGATAAAGTAAAGAAAGAGTAGTTGTTAAACAAACAAAAGAGAGAAAACCATAATAGAGTGTTTGAGTATTTTTCTCCATCTATTACACGTTGTTTTATTTAACGCTACTGAACTTTGAGCCCATAGATCATAATGATAAAGAAATTTTTGTTGTGTCCCTGTAAAAACCTATAAATGCTAGATTCACCAAAATGCTTATAGTTAGTGCAACAGTGATTTATAATACTCATATAAATTTTCAGCTGAATTCAATAAGGCGTTTAGATGCTATCGTACTTTTAAAAATTTAGTCCCATAGGCCATAATGATAAAGAATTTTTCTTTGTGTCCCTGTAAAAAAACTGTAAGTGGTAGATTCACCAAAATCTATACAGTTAGTTCAACTGTGATCTATAACATGTGTACAAATTTTTTGCTCGGATTAATAAGGCGTTTAGACGCTATCACATTTTTAAAAATTTCGCCCCATAGGCATAATGATAAAGAATTTTTCTTTGTGTCCCTGTAAAAAAACTATAAGTGCTAGATTCTCCAAAATCTATACAGATTGAGTATTTGTGATCTATAATATGTGTATAAAATTTTTGCTGAATTGAATAAGGCGTTTAGATGCTATCGCACTTTTAAGATTTTGCTCCCATAGGCCATAATGATAAAGAATTTTTCTTTGTGTCCCTGTAAAAAAACTATAAGTGCTAGATTCACCAAAATCTATAGGGTTCGTACTATGGTGACTTACAATATGCGTACCAACTTTCAGGTTAATCGAACAAAGCGTTTAGACGCTAGCGTGTTCACTCACAGACATACACACATACACACATACACACATACATACATACATCATCGTAAAAATAGTGAAAACGGACTCAGGGCACCTCAAAACGTATAGAAACATCAAAATCTCGAATTCGGATTTCTGACATGATTACAATACTTTCCTCACTATAGTGTTCGGAAAGTAAAAGAGAGCTGAATTATATTACAATGTAAACAAAAAAAATATATGGTTACAAAAGAAGAAATGAAAATAAAGAAAGTGTAGTAATGATATATATATAATTGGTGTGTTATAAAGGTGTCATAAAATATATATATAGAACTACAGCAAAAAAAAAACGTGTGGCACTCGGGGACTGCCGCGGTAAAGCTATTGCATAGCATTTTTTATCAACTTATGCAATTATAATTATTTATTTATTTTATTTATGCAGTATTTTTTTTCTTTGATATTAATTCAAGTTCCGGGGCAGGGGACTCATGTCAAAGTTGTGCCTTGAGGGCACTCATGTCAAAGTTGTGCCTTGTGGGGGGGACTCTGCCAAAGTTGTGCCTTGGGGGGACTCATGCCAAAGTTGTGCCTTGGGGGGACTGATGTCAAAGTTGTGCCTTGGGAGGACTCATGTCAAAGTTGTGCCTTGGGGGGGACTCATGTCAAAGTTGTGCCTTGGGGGGACTCATGTCAAAGTTGTACCTTGGGGGGGGACTCATGTCAAAGTTGTGCCTTGGGGGACTCATGTCAAAGTTGGGCCTGGGGGGGACTCATGTCAATGTTGTGCCTTCGGGGGGACTGATGTCAAAGTTGTGCCATGGGAAGACTCATGTCAAAGTTGTGCCTTTTGGGGGACTCATGTCAAAGTTGTGCCTTGGGGAGGGAACATGTCATAGTTGTGCCTCTCATGTTAAAGTTGTGCCTTGGGGGGAATTTTAATAAATGCACTTTGTTTATTCATATTTAAAACACTTTATACACAAATTTTACGCGTACAGCTATTCACTGTTGTACATAGATGATAGATACCCATACACCTATATAATTTCTCACAAACAGCTGCTTACGTATTCGTCCGATTTCGGACAGCTCGTCTGGATCCGTGCGAGCTTCGTACAGTCGTACCATATACATACACGTTAAGGTTCAACTAGTCGCGGGCTCGAACTCATTCGTGGAAGCGGCCAAAAAGCACGCTGTCTCACTAGCATTGTGTCTAAAAGAGATAGAATCAGTTATGAACAGTTAGCAGCTAGTCTACACGCATACGTCTAGTCGCACGCACAGAAACACCGTGCCGAAGTCTGTCGAACTGTGTTAGGTTTATTTTCGTTACGGAATTTCTTGATTCGGTCGCCTCGCTCAAGGCCCGCGATAAAAGCTATGCAATAGCTTAAAATATATATATATATATATATATATATATTATAGTTTTAAAAAATTAAAGAACACGCTTTTATAGAAATGTGAACTAAAAAGCACAAAATATCTATCTTAGTATTAAGATTCAGGGTAAGAGAAAATCGTGTGAGTGATACACCGTAATATTTACATACATTTAAATCTTTAATTAAAATAACTTAGAATTAACAAAAACCATTTTTAAAAAATTTCCCCTGACGGGGATCGAACACTGGACCTTTAGGTTCGTAGCGCGGCGCCTTACACGCCATATCGTTCACGAAGGGGAAGTATTTTTTTTAACCGACTTCAAAAAATTGTATGAAATGAAACTAAATTGCGCCAAAAAGTATAAAATAATTTCCTTCGCCAAACAACCTATAACACTACAATTAATCATAACTTTTGAAGTCGGCGCAAAATTAAATAAATAAAAATTGATACCTTTATTCAATACAAAAATCGAATCCTATTCAAACTACACATCTCACATTGTCACCTGCAAAACGCAGCCGAAAACTATTTTGATTCAAGAAAACAAATAAGATTTTGTAAGCAGCAAAAGTTGGCGAAGATGCTGGTATCTGACGTCCTTGGTGAAAGAAAAATCGCAAAATTATCTGGCAAACATATTTAATTTCTTTGGGATATCATGATTAATTTGATAAGGTATATTAAAAGAGTAATCAAGAATATGAAACAATACTTCCTACAAAATGTATTATGAAAATATACATCTTGCGTGTATATTTTTGCAATACGTTTTCAACGCCAAATCCAAAAGCCACCAAGGATGATAGTTATCAAAGTTATACCAAATTTGCAAAGAAAACTCTAACTTCGTAGAAACATAAATTCTGCATTGTGAAAAATGTCCACTGTTCTGTGTAGATGCTACCAATGGACCAATTGTATACAGTGAATACAATAATAAAGGAAACATGAAAATGGATCATTCGAGACGACAGCATTTGTTGCTACCGATCTAAAAACAAACCTTTAAAAACTAATTAAATTTTATTTAATTTTGCACCGACTTCAAAAGTTATGATTAATTGTAGTGTTATAGGTTGTTTGGCGAAGGAAATTATTTTATACTTTTTGGCGCAATTTAGTTTCATTTCATACAATTTTTTTTTAATAGTAGTTGCTTTTTGGAGTCGGTTCTATTTTTTTACAAAAAGATTTTATTTCACAATATAATTTTTTTGTTTGCTCCCAGAGAAGTTACAAACAAACAAACAAACAAACAAACATACATACATACATACATACATACAGGTGAAGCTAATAAAAGCGTGTTAAAAAATACTGCATTTGTGATAATAATAAAATGTATGTATATAGAGTACTCACTCATTTTCTTTCACTATTTTTTCATCACTTTCTTCATTAATAAATGCACTTTGTTTATTCATATTAAAAACACTTTATACACAAATAAATGCACTTTGTTTATTCATATTAAAGACACTTTATACACAAATTGTACGCGTACAGCTATTCACTGTTGCACATAAATGATAGATACCTATACACCTATATACTTTCTCACAAACAGCTGCTTACGTATTCGTCCGATTTCGGAGCAGCTCGTCTCGATTCGTGCGAGCTTCGTACAGCCGAAGTCTACCGAAGTCTGCCGAACTGTGTTAGGTTTTTTTTTCGTTACGGAATTTTCTGATTCGGTCGCCGCGCTCAAAGCCCGCGATAAAAGCTATACAATAGCTTAAAAAAAAAAAAATAGCTGCTTACCAGTCATCTATAATGATTAAATATATGCACACATATTTTTGAATATAAATAAATAAATTAAATTTCAGTTTTGAAAAGCAAAATAATATAAATAAAAGTAAACAATGGCATCATCGACAAAAGATATAACATTAGTAGAAAAACTTAATGCCAATAATTATGATTTATGGTGTTTTAAAATTGAAATGGTCCTCATAAAAGAGGACCTGTATAATGTTATCACTGATCAACCCCCAGAACCTCTGACTGAGTGGCAGGCAAAGGACAAAAAGGCCAGAGCATTAATAAACTTATCAATTGATGATAGCCAAATAATAAATGTGCGACACTTGACGACTGCTAAAGCGACCTGGGAAACACTCCAGAACATTCATCAAAGGGCAAACTTAACAAATAAATTATTTTTGTTGCGTAAATTATATTCAGCTAAATTGGCTGAAAATGGAAACCTTATAGACCACATTACCAACATTTATCAAATACGCGATAAGCTTATAGCAATAGGTGAAGAGATACATGACCAGCATTTGGCAGCACTCATGTTATGTTCTCTCCCCCCCTCATATGATACATTTATTACTGCTATTGAGAGCAGAAATGAACAGGAATTGACAGCCAAATTTATACGAAACAAATTAACAGACGAATATATTAAAAGATCGCAAAACAAAAACACTCAGGGAGAAAACGCATACAAAATGCAGGTTAAAAACAAAACACAAACTGGCAAATATTGCACTTACTGAAAAAAATCCTCACATACCCGAAATGAGTGTTGGCACTTAAAGCCCAGAGGAGGTAACCCACACCGCAATAACAATAATTTCAATAACAGTAATGGGAACAGTACTAAATATAGAGGTAAACAAAAAACACAGTTAATTAAAGAAACAGAGAATAAACTGAAAAATTTAACTTTTATTATAGACAAAACTGAAAATGATAGTTTCGTTGTCGATAGTGGAAGCAGTGCGCATGTCTGCAACGATTTACGTAAATTTACATTTTTAAAAAGCGACGAAAAAGTAAATGTGATGCTAGCAAACGGACAGACCGTAGTTTCTCTGGGACATGGGGACATAAATATAGATGTAGTTAACTCCGATAGAGAAACGAACAGTATTACATTAAAAGATGTATTATATATCCCTGGCATGGCTACTAATTTGATCTCCATAAGAAAGCAACTGAGAATGGCTGTGTTGCCATATTCAAAGACAAAAAATGTCAAATTAAATACAACAACAAAACATACATTGAGGCTAACTTAACCGATAATTTATATGAGATAAAAACACATAAAAATTTATCGGAAAGTATAAACATTGCAGAAACATGCAATGATAAAAATTGTATTAGAATATGGCATCAGCGGTTAGGTCACAAAAATTATCAACAGATCAGGGAGCTCATCGAGAAGAACATGGCGACAGGAATAAATTTAAATAAGTGTAGACATAATGAGGAATGCGAAATATGTATCGTTTCGAAACTAGAAGACGACTCATATCCAAAAAAGGCCAATTACCGAGCAAATAGACCCCTAGATCTAGTCCACTCGGATATATGCGGACCTTTTCAAACGTCGACCGTAGGTGGTAAAAATTACTTCCTAACATTTATTGACGATTATAGCCGATATACGTTTACTTATCTATTGAAATATAAAAGTGAAACATTCGAAAAATTTAAAGAATATCATGCGTTAACTGCGAATAGGTTTGGAAGGAAAATAAAAATACTCCGCTCTGACAATGGTGGGGAATATACAAGTAAAGAATTCGAAGAATTTCTCACCAATGAGGGAATAGAACATCAACTTATTGTACCTCACTGTTCACCTCAAAATGCCGTCGCAGAAAGAAAAAACAGAACCTTAGTTGAAATGACTAGGTGTTTACTAAAACAGAGCGGATTACCAAATAAATTCTGGGGCGAAGCTGTCATGACTGCAACTTATCTGCAAAACAGATTACCCACGAGAGCTTGCGACGTAACACCGTATGAAAGGTGGACAGGAAACAAACCAGATCTTTCAAATATTAAAACTTTTGGTTGTAAAGCATACATATATACTCATAAAATAAATAGAAGGAAACTAGACAGCAAGGCTAAATTGGGTACAGTTGTGGGATGTGACCTCAGAAGTAAGGGATATAGAATTTATATAGATGATAATGTAAAAATATGTAGAACGGTCAAATTTATCGAAACAGATCAAATGCGTGAAATAAGCAATAACAATGACGATAATCAGTTACTAATGAATGAAAATGAAATTGAAGCCGGTACTGGTGAAATAAATAGTAAATCATCCTTTCCGATAGTTTTAACTGAACAGAATCAGGAATCGGATCACATTGAGGAACCAAATTTACAGAATGAGGAAATTTCAGATCAAAATATTCCCAGAAGATCAGAAAGAGCCAACAAAGGCGTTCCACCTGATAGATTCGCTTTGTTAACAGATACCTTAAATGTAGTCGAACCTAAAACCTTTCGTGAAATATTAGAATTGCAAAACCCTGTAGAAAAAGAAAATTGGCTAAAAGCAGCCAAAGATGAAATTAATTCACTCAAAGAGAATAATACATGGACATTAGTAGACCCTCCACCCAACGCACATATAGTAGGTTCCAAATGGGCGTTCAAAGCCAAATACAATTATATGGGAGAAATTCAAAAATATAAAGCGAGGTTAGTGGCGAAAGGATTTAGCCAAAAATACAGGGTGGATTACGATGAGACATTTGCCCCAGTGGCGTCTCACACAACTATCAGATCATTTTTAGTCATGACACTATACAATAATCTAGAATTAAATCATTTAGATGTAAAAACCGCGTTTTTGCATGGGGAATCGGAAGAAACAATTTACATGTCACAACCAGAAGGATTTATAAATTCCGGGAATCAGAAAAAGGTTTGTAGATTAAACAAGGCAATCTATGGTCTCAAGCAGGCAGCCAGAGCCTGGAACTTGAAAATAAATGAGACATTAATTAATCTAAATTTTACACAAAGTCAAGCTGACAAATGTCTATATAAAAGAAATATTAACGGTAGAAAAGTCTACGTGCTAGTGTACGTAGATGATATTTTAATCGCTGGAACTAAGAACGGCATAAAAGAAATTACTGAAAAACTCAGCCGCGAATATAAAATTACTAACCTAGGGAATGTAGTTAATTATCTAGGCATAAACATTACTAGACCGGATAACAATACATTATTATTAGATCAAACCAATAAAATTAAACAATTAATAGACAAGTTTAACTTAACAGATTCAAAACCTACTAATATCCCAATGGATACAAATTATTTAAAAAATAATAATAACGACAATTTTTTGCCAAACAATACAGATTATAGAAAAGCAGTAGGGGCATTATTGTACATTTCCACAACATGTCGACCAGATATAAGTGCGGCTGTCAACTTTCTGTCCAGACATAATGAAAACCCCAGAAAGTGCGACTGGGAAGCTCTAAAAAAGGTCATGAGGTATCTCAAATCCACAATAAATTTAAAGTTAGCGCATAATAAAAACGCAGCACCAGTGTTAACAGTATATGCAGACTCAGATTATGCAAACGATCCCAATGACAGAAAATCTGTCACAGGCAACGTTTTCTTTATTGGACAGAACCCTATATACTGGGTTTCAAAGAAGCAGAGTAATATAACATTATCTACCGCTGAGGCAGAATACGTCTCTGCCAGCAATACAGCTCAAGAAACTGTGTGGCTATTGCGACTGCTAGAGGATTTAAATCTAAATCAAGAAAAACCTATAGTGATATTTGAAGACAAACAAGCATGCATCAAATTGATTGAAACCAACAAATACCAATCTCCCTCAAAACACGTGGATCTCAAATATCATTTCATAAAAGAACTTCATGAAAACAAGATAATAAAGTTGCAATATGTTGATAGCAGCAACATGACAGCTGATATAATGACTAAACCATTACCAAAAACGACTCTACTAAAACTCAGGAAAAATCTGAACTTATTTGATTACAGCGAAATATAAAACAAGTAGGGGTGTCGTAAAAGTGAAAGAAAAACTGAAATAATTTGTGTTTTAATATTTCGCTATTAAAGAACTCTTATTCTAATAAACTTTTTAGCCAAGAAACAATCTTCATTAATGTACGGGTTGCTAAGAAGAATGTACCACTCCTAACTTTCACCTTTAAACTGTTTGAATCAGCATTTCTAAATCTTTCTCTCGCGCGCTGCTAGAATGTAGATGTATCTTACTTCTTACAATGTAACCGGCATAATCGGAGCTCTGTTAAATGCTCCGTAATATTACTATTATTCAACTATAATCATATACTAAATAATATATATTTAATCTAGAATAAATGATAGCATCGAAAAAGAGCTGATTTAATGATGTATCTAAAAATAACATAATTAACAGAAATTAATATTTTTTCTCCACACATAAAGTATATTTTCAGATACTGATCAAAGATGGTTCTTACTGACGCTGGACACTTAATCCTGGACTGGAGAGAAGGTGAGTACAAATCTTACCTTCTTATAAACTGTTGATGTTTAATAACTTTTGAACATTATATATATATATAAACTCTTCAGCTCTCTCGTAAAATTGAATGAAAATAAATATTTAAATATTATTTATTCATCTGGATTAAAATCTGAGCGCGCTATGCGCAATCTAATGTATTTAAAATTGATTATTTATATTATTAAGTGTACTTTTTTTACATAGGAACTTTTGCTAGTGCTCGGATACTTTTTCTGCCTACTGTAAATGTTTGAAGATTCAGAATAAGTAGGCTGAAAGAGAGATTGCAAAGTAATTCATATTATTAAGTCATATTGTTGCAGTGTTACAAGTTCATAAAAGTTCAAAGTATGTTGAACTTGTTTGATGTAGGACGACTAAAGCGCCCGTTGAAAAATAATCGTTTCATTTTATTCATTTCTCACTTTTCAAATAATTCATTTGCTAGCAAGCCCATGCGAAATTTTCGCACTTTATTTATCTCTTCGTTACCTTTAAAATTATTATTATTATTTTATAGACGTCATTTTTTCATATGCATGAGCAAATTTAATATTTTATAATTTATTTTTTTTTTCATGTGAAAGCATATTTTATTTTATGATGAAAAAAAAATGGCAACAATTAAAAATATCTATTTTAAAGCTATGTCTATTTTCATATTTTAATTAATTTTAAAAAATCTAATCAAAAATTCGTTGCAAATAAGGTACCAAATGAAAGGGGCGATTTTTCTGAATCCGTTGGATTAAACAGTTTATCGATAGGACAATTAGATTTTTTTAAATTAGCTAAAGTATGAAAACTTGCGTTCATACACAGAGTCCAAGGAAATATCTTAAGCCTTTTTAAGCGTATCAGAGTCAGTAGACCGTGGGCCATAAGCTAAAAATGTCATTTAAAAACAAGTTCGTTTCAACTTTTCGGGGGCAACCTGAAAATGTTGCTAATATATTCTTTTTAAGATAGGTAATGAAAATATCAAATGTTCTGGAAGTAAACTTTGCACATAAATTTGGAAAATTGATTCCAATTTGAAAAAATTGAGTTTACATTTAGGATGCTGGTTTAAAGCAGTGTGCAATATATTTCTGATAATACTGTGATTCGTTGAACAAATTTTAAAATATCTTGCACAGAAATGCTAAAATCATACTCCTGAGAAAAAATACAAAAAATACAAAAAAAAAAAAAAAAGATAAAATATTAATAATTAGTCGATCTGCAGATCAGGAGTCTCAACGTCATATTTTCATCACTCATTATTCATTAGATCATTGATAGTTCCTATTAATTCCATATTTATATCTATCATTATCATCATCAATTTCAACCTTTATCAATCCACTGCAGGATGAAGGCCCCTTCTAGGTGATTCCAATCTGTCCTGTTTTCTGCAATTCTTCTCCATTCTCTCTTCCAAACTTCACAATTTCACCTCTTCAACAACAGACTGGTCTCTTTCTCGGTCTTTTGTTTTATATCGGTATCCAAAGTAGGAGTGGTGGTCACTCTATGATAATTTCTTCTGGAAGAGCCCAGTCCAGCTCCATTTTAACTTAATTCTAGAAATAACATCAGTAACATTGGTTTGCTCCCTAATCTAATACAAATGTTTCGTTTTCTGTCTCTTCGGGTGAGTCCTAACATGCATCTCTCTCTCTTTATTATACATATGTATACATATATATGACGACTCGCTACATAAACATATACAGTTGATGGGGGGCTACCACCCCCCATCAACTTTCCGCTGTATATCTTTGTCTATATCTATCTCTCTACATATGTATATTTCTATATTTTCCTAGAAACAGCCTTCTATTAATTCCTTGTAAATAATAAAAACTTGTACCAACTTTCCTGCAAAAAGACTACATAACGCATCGGTATTATTTTGTATAACCCTCTAAACTAATTATGAACTCTATCGCAAAATATTTCATAGAAAAACATGCTTTTAAACATTCTAATATCTTTTCATGGTATTTAGTGTAACCATGTTAAAATATATTTTTAATACATGCCATCTATAGACCATAATGGTACAATATTCTTTTGTGTGTTTCTCAAAAGGAGTCACCGTTATTATATACACCACTAAAAATGATACACCTAATTAATTATAACTCACTTATATTTCAACCTAATTTGACATCATTTGAATAATTACAGATTATCATCAGAATTTTTTTGTGTGGTCCTGTAAATAAACTTAGCTTATATATAACTTTTTTTTTAAAGCGAGAAAACATGCTTTTAAATATGTTTATAATTGTATGTTAATTCCACTAAATGCAGCATAAACACGTTAAAATGCGCTTAGATAAAAATATACCCATAGATTCTAATGTTATGAAATTCTTTTGCGTTTCTCTGTAAAGGAACACCGGTAAAAACATATCAACTTATTCTATGTTTTTCAAAAATAATTGTTCGAAATTTAACAAAATTCGGATGATTACATGACATTGTCAGAATACTTTTGCAAGGTCCTGTACATTAATTATGAAGCCTAAGTACACATATTTTTTACAGAAATCATAAATTTAAGCATCTCAATAATGTACGCTAATTTAATTTCGTTGAATACAGATTAACGAATATAAAATTCGCTTAAACGAAATTCACCCCATAGGCCATATCGATAAGAAAAACTTTGGTCTGTCCCTCTACACGATCCATATGGAGGCCTCCACTGACGCTTCGGTAATAATTTAGCTACATTTCAGAGCAAAACTTACTGTGTAACACTTTCTATGGTAACCTATGCTGTTGTCTAAAGACAGTTTGGACTGTTCATTAATTTGAAGAAGAAGCAAATCGGTAGATATTTTTCTTTCACGAACATTTAAAACTTTCCACTGATCAGCAAACAATCTCACTTCAGCCCAGCTTATTTAAGAAAAACACGTCACCTTTGAATGTATCTCATCTCCGATGTACAAACAATAAGTAATTTCTTCTGATATTATATTACCTGTAATAATTCTTCTTAAAAATAAAGGGTAGAAAACAGTAATAACAGAATTCGATCAAAATGTTAATAATAATACGCAAGATAATGATGTCGAGAGAAAATTTACATCTTATTTGAGAAAAATACTACATTTTTTAATTTACGTCATTCCCGACATATGTCATTTTTTTCTCACATTATATGAAATGTAAAGATTACTTAAAAATACACGAAAAGAAAGCAATAATAGAATTGGATAAAAATGTCAACAATACTCAAGATAATGTAAACATAAATAAACGTAAACAAAACATATCAAATGCTAGCGCGCGCCCTAGCAGCAGCTGCCATTGGGTTAAAAATAACAGCGAAAAGGAAATTACTGTTTTGATTGGAGGATAAGCGAATGAATAAGTAGAGAATTTGACTATCTCTAAGTGTAAGTAGAATAGCAGGACCGCAGAAATGTCAAATTTGTAGAATTAATTTAATAAATTTTAAAATAATGTGCACATCTTCAGACCAGAACATGGCGAATTTGTAGATAATAGAATATTCTTTTAATTTTAACATTAATTTGAAATTGTCCCTCGATGATTGAAACGGACTTGAACGATATCAAGCTATGGCCCACGGCCTACAGGCACTGATGAGCGTAACTATATATGCTGATGATTAACTTAGCCCTTTCCAATGCTTGAAAAGATAAATTATATCTATGTGCAAATTTTGTTAGTTATCATTGTTGTAAGTACGTATATATTAAATGAGTTTGTCTTTTTTAAAAAAAGGGATTATCAGACACCCTAATTACATTTTATAGGTTTAATTGTTTTTCCTGTTAGTGTAATATATTACATACACGATACACGCACGCGTACATGCATTATTCTAAATATTTTTGATAAATCTTTCAAAATGTCACCATATAATAATCTATACTTAATATTATAAATGCAAAAGTTTGGATGGGAGTAAGGATGTTTGTTACTTAATCACGCCACAACGACTAAACGAATCTGGATGAAATTGGGTACAGAGATAGAAAATAGTCTGAAATAGGACATAGGCTACTATTTATGTCATAAATTTGATTAGATTTTTTTAAAATTAATTAAAATATGAAAATAACAAACTGGTAATTGCCTTAACATAAGCCATTTAAATTTTTATTTGTTGCCAAAAAAGTTTACGAGGTATTTTTATTTATTTATTTATTTATTCAACATAAAATGAAATATGCTTTCACGCGAAAAATAAAAAATTACTAAATGTTAAATTGGTGAATGAGAAAATGACATCTTTATAACTTTAAAATAAAATAGTAATAACATAAATCTAGCATGTTTCTTCTGAATTTTATTTCATAGCACTTTTTTATATACCTCAACTTTATATATATATATATATATATTAGCACGGTTGAATCACACTTGGTATAAAAGCTAATTCAGCATTATATTAAAGGTATTTACTTATTGATAAGTCTGGACATTTTTTTTTTAATTTTTATGCTGAAGTAGATAGGACATTTTTCGCCAAGGAAAAGATAGAAAGAAATAGGAACAATAATCGCATAAATTATATTTTGGTCTAAAACTGCGACAAAAATTCAAAAGTCGCCAAGGGGAGCTATATTAAGGCTGTACCATGATCAAGTTTACATATTAATTAACTTATTTATTTTTCTATATACCAACTACTTCTAACTAAGCATGATGTATATATAACCACAAAATAATAATATTAATAATTGTCTCATGCGATAGACGTAGCCGATCATAGCATATTGTAATGTTATATTTGGCTTGAAACTGCTGTCATTCTATGGTTGATCGATTAAATCAAATAAATATAGGAAATAATTTGAAAGCAAATATTATGTACATCACGTATAATGTTGTTCGTATGTAACTAGGATTCAAATATAAAAGGGCTACTTCAAAATTTTCGATACTGTCCGTATCGAAACTGTCATATATGATAAGCACCCAAATGGAAGCCCACGGGTAAGACATTGTGGCAGGCAATAGGGACAGACACAGGAGACTGCGAGGACGAACAAGTCACTGCCGAAGGCAGCGGGAACCCAAAGCGAGCTTTTGAGCGATTTCAGTATAATTTTTTCATAAAGCTTTATAGAAAGAGTTTCCTTTAAATATAGTGACCAGCGGAGCGGGCAAAGCCTGCTAGTTACGTATAAATTATTGCAACAATTTCATAATGCTTCCTCATCTAATGTATCTAGGAATGTAACTAATGTTACGATTTGTAAATTTTTCATTGATCTGGAATAACCAACGAGATATATAAATTAGAGTGCTGATTCAATGGATGAAAGATTAGCTTTCCGTGGTTCAAGATGAATCACGTGACATGCTCCAATAGGTTGCTGTGTTTAGCCCTTTATCGCTATTTTGGCATTTAAAATATCAGTTCGACAAATTATCATTATTATTAGGTAACATGACAGTTCTATGACCGAAATAAATTGTTTTTAAAATAATTTTACACACATTTCACATTTTAAAAAATAATAAAATACCTTTTTTTTTCATCGTTTCCCGACAAAGTTTAAAAGTGTTTATAAAAGAAAATTTAAACTTTTAAAGAGCTAAATTTAACAACAAATAACAATTTCTCAACTATTTTTAAGCATTTTGTCTGTTAAAGTTCAACTACACGAAATAAAAAAGAAGTAAAATCAAAATCAAAATGACTTAGAACAAAAGAATATTAAACTACGCAAGTAAACAAAAGCATTGGCTGCGAAGAACAATCTCCAAACCGTTGCCATAGAAATTTACTGAAAATAAGCTATTACCAAGGGAACCACCGAATACGCAGGTGCAAAGAGAGCATGTCACATGACTCATCTTGGACCTTCTCAAGGGTTACCATTTATCACTCTATACTCGGGGCAAACCTAACTTGAGAACACTGTCAAAGGCTGAGCCTGTGTAGTTCCGCAAGTGATATATAGTTCCTTTTAAATACTTATTTATATTATTAAAAATAAATTGATATTAACATTAAATATCCGTATTAGATTCAGTAATATTAGTTAAATCTATATACTCAGCTTAAAGTGTATATTTTAATGATAAGAAATTGTTTTAAAAAATAATAAGTTATACGTCACAATCTACTTATCCAATCAAACGTTTCCTTTGTTTGGCAATTTACTCAGAAGAGCAAAATTCCGGCAACCCTCAACCCCTGGAATTTTTCGTGGGGTCATTCTTTTCTCGGACACCGGAATTGACGCTTGCTTTTCTTTTGCCCTCTTTTTTCTCTTCTTATCGTATCGTTTCAATGGCATCTTCTTCAGTTTGATCCCCGCTTTTTCAACCTGAGAGAAAGGGGAAAACTTTGCAAAGTTCTGTTAGGGATATCATCTTAAACGTTTTTATTAAACTCAGAGAACAAAATCCTTTGAAATCGGAAAATGAAATTACTGAGATGTGTTCTGAATTGACAGGAATTTCCCGATCATCTATAAACAGAATAAAAGCTAAAGACGAATGGGAAACGACGAATAAGTTTTTTTTTTTTTTTTCAAGGCTAAAAAAAGTTCTTTTTAGAACTAACACAAAAAAAGTTCTTTTCAGAACTAACACAAAAAAAAGTTCCTTTCAGAACTAAAAAATAAGTCCTTTCGAGGACAAAGCCTTATCAAATGCGAAAATAAAAAAATAGAAAGATTAATTACACTAAGAATTTCGAACACAAATTATTCAATTGCCTTTTTCAGTTTCTCCTCCCTTAAACAACAACAACAATAATAATAATGAGTAGGGTAGGTGCTCCAGTAATTGACATCTGTCCCGAAATAATTAATAAATAATAAAAATAATAAAATCATATATTTTGCACATAAAAATTTTATCATTTTATGTCAAAAACTGGAGTATAGATTCCTAATAACTGGTAAAATGAATAACTAGCAGTGTCAATTATTGGATTATTGAGTGGATGTCAAATAAAAATTCATACAAAAATAATAATTGTTATCAATTGTATATATTTTAACAATATGTGGTTCTGAATGTCTTTCATACCATATGTACTAACTTAAGACTTCTAAAAATATTTTCCGATGACTAGAACATTAAAAACATCCGCGATTGCTCTAAAAGTGTCAATCACTGTTGCACTTATCCTAAAATGAAATATATTTAAATATATAATCCATTTCATAAGAAAGAGAACGAAGAATAGTCAGTCAAATAAACCACCAAAGAAAAAATATATGATATGCACATATTTTAAATTTGCCAAGTCAAGGCTTTTTAAATATATATATATTAAACCGTTTTAAGCTTTCATAAGTAAAGCCTATATTTTCAATTTTCAACTCTAGATACAAAAATTTAAAAACCTTAACACAGTACAGACTTTTTTCTTTTTTAATCGCCTTCACCCATCTCCCTCATTCATTTCCTTCTCCACCTGGAATTGAGAGGTTTTTCTTTTAAAACTGAGAGAGAGGTGGTACTGGGTTCGAACCCAGGTCGTACTCGGCAGCTTTGCTGCTCAGTGTTTTTCGTAGTTTTTTCCAAAACTCATTTAAATACGGACTAGATATCCTGGTATCCCACCCCTCCCGTCTGTTAAAGGGCATTCCATCCATAACTTGGCACTCGTACTGTCATTTGGACACATCACCGCCATTCATTTTTCACTGAAAAATTGCCTATACAGCTTTTCCAACTTCATTTTTCCATTAAAAATTAGTTCACCTTCAATGTATTTTACCAAAGTGATAGCACCCTAAAAATTCTTACTTTTTTTAAAAAAATCATAGAATACTTTTTGTAGCATTGAAAATTGTTTAAAATTGCATACTCATTATATATTCTAAAAAAAAAAAAAAAAAAAAAAGTTACATAGGGGGGAAAAATGGATATCATGGCCATTTTGTTTATAACCCATGACGCATCTGAATATTCTTGCATAGCCCTGTAAACCAGTCATTAATACTAATCATGCTATACTCAATGAGAAACTTTGCATCTAAATAATGTGTTACTTTCATTATGCTTTGTGATAGATAAAAAAAAAAAAAAAAAAAATGGCTTTAAACAACTTATCGACCATAATGTACCCGAATCCTTTAGTGAAAACTTCTTAACAAGACAATAATTATAATCGCATTGTTTTCAATAGAAATCATGCCACAGTAGACATGAGCAACATATATAAATTTCAAGGCATTGAAAAACATGTACACAATGCTAGAGAGAGAGATGAATTGATGTCATAAATATTTTCTAAATTTTAATGACAGTTGTTTCAAAAACATTAAATGTAGCTATATGCATACAATTTAAAATACGTGTAATACTAAATGAATGCTTTTTATTTTTTTATTTATTATTATTATTATTAGTTACAATAATATTAGTAGAAACATCTTTTCATTAAATTCAGACTTCGGAAAATATATAAAAATTAAATTAATATTTTGATAGATTAAATTATGATTGTAAATTTATAAGTTTAAAAAATTGTATTAAGTTATTTTGAGTCCATTCAGTATTGTATCTGTACTTATATAAACGCACATACATACTATTCTTTGAAATAATAACTTAACGTATTTATCAGCATGTAATTCTTTTTATTATTATTATTATTATTATTCAACACCAATTCCTTTAATAATAATTTAAACACTATGTGCAATTTACCCCCACAAAAAATAAGGATAAACAGCCAAATCTAGTAATCCTACTACCACTTATTTGTATGAATACAGGGAAAAGGGAGTAAACTGGCTCCTGTAGCTTTGACAGTGTACTCAAGTTAGGTTTGCCCCGAGTATACTTTATATATCTCGTTGGGAATAACATCTTGAAAAATCTTAGCCCCTCTCAAAAGTTAAGTTCAAGATCCGCCTCTGAATGCGCATGAACATGCTTTGACTTTGACTGACACTGATTAACTTTTCATTCTCAATCACATTGCACTATATATTCTATAGAGTTCTAACAACCACGTGACTTTCTTCTTAGCAACCGTACTTTGCTGAAGGACAACGCTAATTTTTCCATGCCTTTGGAAGCGCAGTTGTCGAATTTTTTTTTATGCTTTTGCAAATATATTTACAACACTGTGTTACAATAAATTTGTAACACTATTCCGCATTGATAAAATGGGTCAGTGAGGTCAACTGTCCCTCAGCAAACATGCTCGTGACGTCATCTGTTAGAACTCTATAGTAGGATAGTTGGTATCATGAAGATAGAGAGATCTTCATGGTTGGTATCACGGAGTAATATTAATAGGAGTTGAAGGTCCAATGGGAGAAAGCTACGAAACTGTGATCTAAATTTTTGGTAAATATTGAGGGCGCCACTTGTCATTCCTCCCTACCTCGGCGCGGATATACTGTTGTTTTCAATAGAATTTTGCTGGAGTACATTTAAAATTTTTTATTTTAAGCAATTTAATTTCTTTGTAAGTTCTTAAAACTGCATAATTCAGATGTTTCAAATAAATGTTTTGCTCCTAGTTGTAAAACAAACTATGATAGTGATAAGAAAAACAAAAAAAAAGCCCTAGGAGAAAAATAAAGTCCGAGTTCGTGTTTTCTGCACCTAAAGTAAGTTTATTTTTTTTCTTTACAAAATTTCATCCATTCTCCTTTCTCCCAATTATCTGTTTTAGCTAACTTCGGTTCATAAGAATCGTCATTTTTTAAAAGCTTTCTTTCAAAGTAAAATTAGTATAAAATGGCTCTTAAAAAAAACATGTTGGTTAGAATACTCTATTTAATGAAATTTGCTTTCAATCGAAATTTTTTCAGCTTGATATTATTTTTAAAAAAATAATTAAAACGAGACATTTCCCCATTGAATAACATTGCGGAAGCTGGAGAGAAGGAAGGATTGCACGCTGGCGCCATCTTTAAACATTAGAAAACAACATCACAAAATTTCAGCGTTACCTTCTTCTCCTGTCTTTTTACTCCGTGGTTGGTATATACCACTGAGCTGAAGAACAACTGGAGGAAATGCTAGACCGGTTTTCGCGTGCCGTTTTTGGAAGGATTTTCTGCCGAGCGTTGTACGGCAGAAAACATTTGATACCTTTATATTTCAAAGTAAAATTGTATAAAGGTTGTCTGTTCGAGCAACCATATGCAGAACATGGTATTACAATTTTAAATTTTAATTCTTTAAAGAATATAATAATAATAAACGACACGACAAATATTGCCTGTCGTACAAGGTTTGACTTTGTACGGCAAACGATTGCATAAAAACTGGCACGCACGAACACTGTGTAAAGGTATTGGAACCATTTGTTTCAGTTGTTTTTCAGATCAGTGGTTAGTAGTTTGCTAGTCAGTAGTTTGGAATTTTTTTTTTTTTTTTTTCATCTTTTTTGTACCTCGAATTGCTGCAGGAATATGTTTATTTTATAAAATTTATTTATTTACATTTTTTAATTCAACCATAGAAAATCTAGAAATTTAACTATAGGCTATTTTTCTCAAGCAGAATACTGTAATTTTCATTCATACTTTAAAATTTCTTGTCTAAAACAAAGGAAAACAGTTTTTAAATTTTTAGGAATTTCTTAATTCAAGGATGATCAGCCGTCCTCGATTCCTGAGGACAGTCCTTGAAAATTACCCCCCGTCCCCCATAAATTAGAACACATTTGAGGATGCCGGTTATAAAATTATTAATGTTTTACAATAATGATTTATTATAAGTATAATAAATAAGCTGAAATAAGTGCTTTCAAGTACTTCATACATAATAAAATTTTACTATTTAATGTGATATCTTTATTTTGTCTTCCGAATTCGGGGACACCTCTATATTTGTCCTCAATCTTAATTCAATTAAAAATCTGATCGCCCTACTTCACTCCAATTTTTGATCTGTAAACAAATATTTTAAATTTTAGTATTTTCTTTCTGATATTGGCATCAATAAATATTTTTGATGCACCGAGGGAATGGATTTTGTGATTGTCCAATGCTATGGATATTGGTCAATAAATTTTAAAGTCAATGTTTCAGCTGTGTGTCAGTGAATTTCCATAAATCATATGGAATAGTTTTTTAACAAAATTTCATTGTAAAGAGTTTAAGTTCTGATCTAAAGGCGCATGCGCTTTCTTTGCAACCATAGTTTTTTTCCACTTTTGTTGTTGTACATTTCATCAATATTAAGATAGGCTCTTCATGGCTGCTCAACAGTCAGCACTTTTACTTCGTAAACAGCTAAACGGTATTTTCTGTTTTTGTTTTTCACCAGATTTTATATATTTTTTGTCAGTAATAACGTTTGATTTCTCCGGTTGCTCTTACAAACAATTGGATATCATCTTTCAGTAATAATTTTAAGATTTCCATCTATCCGTCCGTGAATGTTAAGCCTAATGTATTGATGCAATTAAGTAAACAAAGACAAAGGCCATAAAAATTTTTGCTGGATAACTTATTTAAATCTTACCAAAACACCATAAAAAAATATTCAATGTTTGAATTTGATTATAGTTTTGTGAAATGGATCTATGATCAACGCGCTTCTTTTTTTTTTAATTCATTAATGATGTAAATGTGTTGTTAAATAATCGATCCTTTTTGTCTGAATATGTAAATAGTCTGGTTTTTTCTCCCAAAAAATTCCATTATTAAGTTAAATTTCACATTATAAGTTCAAGTTTATTTAAATTTCTGTTGTAATATGTTTGATTCCGTCATTTTTAAATTTTCTTTGAAACGCTAGTGCGTAGAAATATTTAATTTTTGTTTATCATTATAATCGTGACATTTTTTTCTTGTTGAATTTATACTGCTCATTGAATATACTATTTGTTATTGATGATTTTTGTTAAAATATACATTTTTATTTTAGCATATCCATTTTTATTTTTCAGTAATTGCGATGTATTTATCTTTTCTAAAATTTTGGTAAATATTATTGTATATCCATGAGAACATTCATATAAGTATATATATAAAGTCATTAGCTAATTTCATAAAGCAATAAAGCTAAATTCTAAAAATACCTAGATTCCAAGGTTTGTATGTCCTGAATTTTTGGTTGGTTGCTTTTAATATAAAGCCACATTTTAAGGCTATCTGATGTTTTTAATATTTGCTTAATTAAAGGTATGAAAAATTAATCAATTATCAAAAATGATTATAGCCCTTTTTCTTCCTCTAAAAAAAAAAAAAAAAAATTATTGATTTTAGTTTTATTATAATTGTGCCATAAATGTGCACTATATAATAAAAAAAAATAATAATAAAAAATAGCATGTAGGAAATTCTCTGGAACCAATTGCCCTTTTTTTCCAAATTTTGTTCCTTTCAGAAAATTCAATAACTATTAATATATATATTTTTTTTTTTTTTTTGCTTTCCAAAATTTGATACTTTTAATGTTCCCTTTAAGAGCTAAAAAATAATTAATTAAATTCATTGTTGCACCTTATAGTTAAAAAAAAAAAAAACCACTTTTTGAAAAATAAGACCAAATTTAGCAGTTGTGAATTTCTGAATGTGAAAACAACTTCAAAAAATAGATAATGAGTAATTTTCATAACAAATTTCTGCATAGAATAATATGGGATTTCACTGCTGCAGATTGGAAAATTGTATCAAGAATAGTGTTTGATAGATTAGTTGAATCAAGAACAGTGTTTACCAGGAACATTAGGTGTTTACTGAGTCTAGGTTGAAAACCAGTAAAAAATACTAAAAAAGAGTTAATGTTTGTAATCTCTCTAAATGGGTGCACTGGTTGACAATTCTTTCATTGCAATTTTCATCAAAGAATTAATTGCTTTGGTGTTTAAATATTTCTATTTTGATTCTTTTATCTCAATATTAATTTCTTATAATTAAATATTCTAATATTTCTTCCTTTTTTTACCCCCATCATCTGCAAACTTATGTAAATGCCCGTGCCTATGAATAGTATGAATTTATCGTAATGTAATAATAAATTAAAAATTAATTTGCAAAAGTCTGTACTATATTGAAGTCAGGACTTGAAATTAGTGGTCGTTAGTTGTATTTTGCAACTAAATATTTCGTTTTAACGACCACAATTTTATACCAAGTCGTCATTGATGCCTAGCATTTTTTTTCCCCCAGTTCTAATGTGCAATGAAAATATAGGCACTAGCAACAAAGTAGTAAAAGTAAATTCCTAGCTTTCTTGTAAAAATATTAGCACTAGCAAATTTTTAAAATGGAAAAAACTAACTAGATAAAGTATCAAGTAATTGTAGTTTATGTACAACGTTTGCACATGTGTTTCTATGTGTAAATAACAGTTTTAAAATGGCACCTGAATACAACATAATGGCAACTAAGAAAACAATGTTAGTTGTCATTTGGCACTCAACTTGCTGATTCTAATTTCGATCCCTGATTGAAGTTACATTAAATAAATAAAAATTTAAATCTAAATCATACATGACATCACATTTTAACAGGATGACCACTGGTCAAAAAATCATGGGAAAACTCAGAAAATTTAAATGAGTCTGGAATAGTCAGGGGATTTTAACAAATTTTGTGGAAATAAAACCTGTGGCAGAATTTAGAGGACACAGTGTGTCGCAGAAAATAAATTGTCATTTGCAGAACAGCTTTACTATACGGCACCCATTGCATATTGCCATTGCTGGTGTTTTGATTTGGTTTGTGAGTCGGTACTGCGAATCGTTTCACAACACCGCAAATAGAATCAAAATATCATGAAACAATACTTTTCATCATTATGAAACGTTTAAAACTAAATTTTAGAAAATAAATTATTATTTTACTTACCCAGTAAGAAAAAATTTAAAAAATAGAAAAATGTAGCAGGCTGATGAAGTCTTAACACGATGCAGCTATAAAAAATAATTTTTGTGAACTGTATTGATAGCAGGCGCAAGCCGCATTTTTTGTTTTTTGAATTGGATATTTCGGTAATATTTTTTATTTTTTTTTTGTATTTGGTTAAGATTATGGCTCTTAAAAACAAACATTAATGATAATGTACATGAAATTTAGCAATTTTACATAAGATAATTATTAAAAATATAGGGAATTATAGTAGAAAAAAGTTTAAGTGTAAAAATAATAAAAAAGATAAACACAAAACAATAGAAAGTATGTGGCAATAGAGAATAGATAAATAAATAAAATTATACTCTTATATTAAAATCCTCCCATTTAACATCCCTAATTATTTCTAAAAATTTAACAAACTGGTCAATTTTTTGTTCAACACATGAATTAATAAACATATAGCATGCTAAATAAAACTGAAAATCACTTTGCCGATTGTACGTCGGCAAAGTGCTCTTAACGTGCTGAAACACACTTTCTATTGTATTTGTGTGACAACCAGTTTATGGGTCAACGAAACTTACACTATGGTTAACGGTTAAATGCCTGTAGCCCTTCCTCCCCAAACTATTGTAGGATCTCCAGCAATCACTATAAATTGTTGTTCCTGGTTCAGTCCAATCTTTGATAACATGAACTAATGTGTCCTGTGTTCTATTGTGAACTGCCACTAGGAACATTTTCCCAGATCCCCCCCCCCTTTCCCCCGAAAACCCACTGTCCAGCTACAGAATGGCCCCTTCCATTTCTAAATTTTGATTCATCTACTTTGACAATTTACCTCTCCCAATTTTATTAGAATTCTATTCGATATGGTTCAGTATTTGTTCATTGATAAATTGGCGCCAGTCCACTAAAGTTTTACTGCTGAATTTGTAAAAATATTAGCACTAGCAAATTTTTAAAATGGAAAAAACTATATACTCTGTTCGCCGAGAACTGATAGTGAAAGTAAATAAAGCCACGTGATTCTTGGCGATACTGTTGAATGACTGGCATTCGATTGAAGAGAAACGGCGTCTTTCTGACAAGCGATCGACTTCTTTTTTCGTTTGTTTATTTTTAGCACTGTTTTTCCTTTTACAGGTGTTTAATGAGAATTAAAGAAAATGAAAGCATGGAACAAAGTCATCGGAAGAAATGATAAATGCAATGAATCCAGAGAATAGTTTTTATCCAGTTGTCGCAAAACTATACTCGCTTACAAGCAGAGCCTGATTAAGGGGGAAGCACACATTATCTCCGCTCTCACCGGAATATTTTTACAATTATTTTTTACTTATGTCATAGAAATTCCACGCTTTGACGAGGAAATATTTTTTATAAAAAATGAACGGTGTAAAACAATCCAATTTACTCACCGTTATTAGACACCAGAATTCTTTTAAAATAATTTTTAATGAGAATTTTCTGTTTATTATAGGAGGAAAGTATTTGTTAAAAAATAACGGTGTAAGTATAAATAATGTGTGCTTCCCCCTTATTTAGGCTCTGCTTACAAGGCAGGGAAAGCTAACCTGCTGTCATTATAAACAGAATCGCCCGTTCAGCGAGAAAACGTAAATGTGGCATACTCTGATGATAAATCAGCAAACCTTTGCAGAGAACTGATAGCGAAACTAAACATAAACAGAGTATAGATAAAGTATCAGTATTTTAAGAAATTGTAGTTTATATACAATGCTTACACCTATGTGTAAATAACAGTTTTAAAATGGCACCTAAGTACAACATAATATGGCAATTAAGAAAACAATGTTAGTTGCCATTTGGCACCCAACTTTCTGATTCTAATTTCGACCCCTGATATCAATACGTATTTCCTCACACCTTAAGCTTCACTGTTTCACAAATACCTAAGTACAGTAGAGAGTCAAAAATCCACACAGCTCGGGACCAGGGGTTATGCGGATTTTGTGGATTTCGGGGCCCATAAAAAATGATTTTCACTTTGAATAATAAAAACTGAATATTAAATTACTAGGTATGGTACATAAGAATAATAAGGAACATTAACAAAAATATATAATTTATTTTGCTGCGAATTTTTTTTAGTTCTTCCTTACAAATTATGCCCTCATCAGAAAGCATTTTAAAAAATTAGTTTGTTATTATTTACCAGATTGATATCATCATATCACAATAATTATTATTTTCTTTTGATGAATTTAATATGTCAATAATTTCATTAGCAGCAACTCGGCTCTTGCAGTCTTTCATATTATTTTCTTTTTCTTTTTTGTAATCATAAGATGCAAACATAAAATCTGTATGGAAGATCTTTTCAAAAATACTGATTTGCAGTTTTGTAATTTATTAATAGTGAATTTCATTGTATCTGACAAGCTGCGGATTTCAGACTTCGGCGGATTTCTGGCTCTCTACTGTATACCCAATACCTGTAGTATAATCGATAAAATAGAAACACTTTAATTCCCTGCTGTAATGAGTGTGTTGGCCTGCATCTAATTATTCTATTTTACAAATGAGTAATTCTTTATTTGTAGAAGTTGGCAAAATCCTGGCTTTCTTTAAAATTGTCCTGCAGTTCAATTTCATCTCTATGTATCTTTCTCCTGAGACAATTTTAGAAGTCTGCTATGGCTTGTTTGTCCTTTCTTTAAAAAACTAATACTCTTGCGCCCTTCATCCAAAGAATTGTCCTTTTTGTCCCTCATCAAAATAAATGGCCTTCTCGCCTCCTTATTCAATAATATATATATAATTTATACACCCTTGTCTTTTTTTTTGTGTGTGTGTGTGTATATTGTTACTAAATTTCATGCTGAATTAGGGATGATCGTGTGTATAGGATTTTTTCCTGATTTCAGGTTTTTTTTTTTTCTTCAGTTATTTTTCTGTTACTGTTAAGAGAAAACTATTATACTGTACTATGTATTATTTGGCTTGAATGATATTCAGTACTCAGCCAAATAGTTAATATTTGGTTAGCTGAATAGTTGGTAATTGGCCAAAACTGCTATTCTGTCCATTCCTATCCAAAAGTAGTTTTTTAGTGATTGATCTCCCCCCCCCCCCCCTGTCTGTGTATGCAGTGATGCCGCTAGTCTTTCAATATCCTGGGTCCTCTTTTCATGAATTTATATATTAAAGATATAAATTAAAATTTTAACTTATTGTAGATGAAAAACAGTTTATGGATTTTTAACCAGTTCTTTTTGAGACTGTCAGAACAAATATTATGTAGGAGGTGGTTGCTGTTACGGAACAGCTGAAAACATTTAGCTCAATGTGCTCTGGAACCAGGAAAAAAAAAAAATAATAATAAATAAGAGATAACATAGTATAGTAACTAATTATTATTTTAAACTAGAAAATTTTTTAAAAAGTCCTTGAAATTATCAGCATTAAAAAAACAGAATGAGAAAAAAGTGTTTTTTTTTTTTTTTTTTTTTTTGAGAAAGGAGTTTTGACATGGTTCGTACAGGTGCTTAAAAAGTCCTTAAAAAATCTAGGAAGTCCTTAAAAACTCCTTACTTTTTATATCTGATTTAGGTCCTTAAAAACTCCTTACTTTTTATACTTGTACCTTAAAAAGTACTTATTTTTCTCTTATAGTATTTAAAATTTAAAAAATAAAAAAGGAAATTCGTTTTTTGAACTGACAATTTTATATTTGGAACGATAATAAATCTAAAACACGTAACAGCTTAGCAGCAAAGTTGGAAAGACATAAAAATCGTCTGCTTTTCATGGACTACTAAAAAGACGTTCTACAAGAAAAATGATTTGGTAAAAAAAATGTAAAAAAGAATAATCTTTTTTATTTACTTGAGGTCTAAACAAATAATATGTGATGAGGAAAGGGCGGGAAAGAAAAAGCATATGTCTGACTAGGTGCTTTTCAATTTTCATTATATATTATATTGTATCATTATATATTCATTATATATATATTTTTTTCCCCTCTTCTGAAACTCTTAGAAATACAGGCTAGGTTCTTTTAGAAAGACCTAAACATAAGGCATTTTACTCAAGCTTAAGTTCATGAGTATATTATCGTCCTTAACCCCCAAAACCATGTTACTTCAGTTCTTGAAGTAATTTCGCCTAGCAATATAACCGTAAATACTTGTGTATAAGTTGATCCTCTATTTAAAAAGATATTTTCTTAAAAAAAAAAAAAGATAAGCGCACATGTTAAGAATTATTTTTAAAAATTACGTTTATATTTTAAATACAAATATGAGATCATTAAAAATATAAACTTTAGGTATATAAATCAGTCTCAAACCAATTCCCCAAGTCTCTAGTGGGGCCAAAATTATTTAGAAAACTTTTTGATTGGTAATTAAACCGAGATATTGGTCTCATACTTTAGTATTTCTATTGACTTAGAGTATAGCTGAAATTTCAGTGCGCTGAATTATCTAGATTTTCACTTCTACTACGCAACTATCGTAAGTAATGGAAATAATGTATTCGGTCAAAATTTTCGATATAAAGTTTTCACCTGATTTATAAATACAGTAAAACCTTGATTAACAGGCATGGTCAGAAAATGTCAGTTGCCGGATTAAAAAAAAAAAAAAAAAAAAAAAAAATTATCCGTTGGTTACTTTAGGAAAATTGACAGATTTCAATAAATTGGTCAGTTTTACATCTTGTAGGTGGTTTCATAAAAAACAGTTCTATGGATTTTCTTCAATTTCGCCATATTAACATTCTTTTAGATATTCTTTCATATGTAATTGTGTATTTCTGATAAAGAGATGAATTTGCAAAGATTTGTGGAAAAACTGAAAATGGGATTACAGCAACGGTGTCTTAAAAACAAATCTTAAAAAAAAAAAAAAAAAATACATTTCATTTTAGGTGTCCTTTTTTCATTAATACCTGATATTACTTTAGAAAAAATGATAGGCTTCCAGATTAAATAGGTCAATATACAATTTAAGAAATAGGTGCTTCAAAAAACAGCTCTGCCGATTTTCTTTGAACACGTGCTATTAATTCTCTCTCTTAGATGTCTTTCCAGCATTTGTGCTAATTAATTAGTTGCTACAAACGTCTGATTACTTAGGTATAGTTTATGCCTTCTGACCGCACAATCTTTAAAATGAATTTCTGTGTAATAGTAAGTATTAAAAGTTGTCTGTTTGTTACACACCAGATTTTTTTCAGCATGCTTATTTTTTTTTTTCTTTTTTTTTTTTAATTTTTTCGCTCACTATATATAAAAATTGGACTCATAAAATTTTTCAATCTCCATTTTCTGACGGATTTAACCAGTTTGTGATGTCCTGAACACGATTTAATTATTTTTAGAAAATGTCTGTGTCCATGTATCGCAAATTTCGTCGAAGCTGTATCTCACAAACCAATGTACGAAATTTAACCAAACTTGATATTTAGTTGGACCTTTTCCTAAACTGGTGCTTATTATATTTGAGGATCAATCACTCAACAGGTGGCGCTGACATCCTTTTATTTCCCTAAATTTTTAACAGGGCAGTGTAGGACAAAATTTTGGATAAATATACATAATGATAGATATTTTTAACGCTGATTGTGAAATTAATATGAATTATTGATTATACCAGTTGTAAACTAGGGGAAAAAAGTGCAAACTTCTAGGAGCATTGCTCCAGAAATACCCTTCCTTACACCGGGATGTGAATTTTCTATATGAGAGTCCTTCGAAAGAACTTGTCAGTACCATTAAAGCGAATGGCTGAGCCATGGATTTGTTAAATTTTAAAACAAAGTTATCAATTTTTCATTTTTAATGGAAAAAAGAAAAACAGAAAAAAATGCTTTTTTTTCTGATGCTGGTACAGAACTGACTATGTGCTTTCGGCATTTGATGTTATATTTAAAAATCGTCTGCACTTGTCAGGAAAAGTCGTCTGCATTCATGATGGGAAAATAATTTAAGTGAATAATAATGTAATAAATAATTTGGTATTGCATGAATTTTATAAGATATATAGAAGAAAGTCTATGCTATAATAGCCACATCAAACTATTTTTTTTTTTTTTTTTTTTTAATGCTGCAATTTTTGTATGGATTCAAGATTTGTTTGTGGAGGCAATCGGAAATTCGCAGTTTATGCCACCGAGATGGCAACATCTGTGGTGGGGATGAGAAGAGGGAGGGACATTTAAGCGGGAAAAAGTTTATGTATATAAAAAATATCATTTTCCTTTTTACTTTCAATTGTTTTTGTACTGTCCTGCATGCCTTATGTTCCACTAGTTTCAACTTCATCAACTATTCTTTTTTTTTTTTTTTTCCTTTAACATTTTAACTATACATAAAAAATAAGATATGTTTTCAACTTTACTGAATTAAACAACTTTCCAGAATCATCTGGTGAGTAACTGTAAATTTAATATTATTATTTTTTTTTTTTTTATGAATTAAAAAAGATTGTTTCTCAATTTTCCTTTTTGAATTTGTATTTGAACTTATGAAATTTTATTTTATGTTTGTGTTAGACTGTAATGTTAGTTAACAGTGCTCCTTTCCCCCTCTCAGTCTATATATAGGTACATTGGGGGAAACAAATTACATTTGTATATATATATATATATGAATACATAATGTATAAATTATTATTTTACATAGTCCTTAAAAAATCTTCTGGAGGTCCTTAAAAAGTCCTTAAAAACTGCTTACTTTTCTTTATCATAAATGTGTACGAACCATGTTTGAGATAAGCAGATTGGTTACAAAATTTAGTTACACATTCCACTTCAAATACAGTACACTGGATCCATTATTCGGCAATCACATTACCAACCTCATTCCGGTTATCGGTCCCTGTCGAAAACAGAAATATCATGTCTGCAAAAGCTACCTCCAGTCTTCCACCCTCCTTTAACCACAAAATAACTTACCAATATACTGTACTGATAATTTAAAGTAATGCATTAAAAAAAAAAGTAAAAGAAGTGTGCTTACTTATCTGTAAAAGAAATTACTATAATAATAATAACAAATGTTCTGATATTAGCAAAATATTTTATTTTTTTGCTTAACGCAGCAAACACATGGATGAAACGGATATTCAGTATTCAGCTGAATTTTAAATATTTGACGGGGTACCAGATATCAGCACTCCAGATACGGATATCCGATAATTTTAAACCAGATAGCCGGAGGGGGAAATTCAGTGGTCAAATTCTCAGAAGACTTATTGCGAATAGTTGGTAATTGGCATAAACTGCTATTCTGTCCATTCCTATCCAAAAGTAGTTTTTTAGTGATTGATCCCCCCCCCCCCCCTGTCTGTGTATGCAGTGATGCCGCTAGTCTTTCAATATCCTGGGTCCTCTTTTAATGAATTTATATATTAAAGATATAAATTAAAATTTTAACTTATTGTAGATGAAAAACAGTTTATGGATTTTTAACCAGTTCTTTTTGAGACTGTCAGAACAAATATTATGTAGGAGGTGGTTGCTGTTACGGAACAGCTGAAAACATTTAGCTCAATGTGTCAATGTGCTCTGGAACCAGGAAAAAAAAAAAATAATAATAAATAAGAGATAACATAGTATAGTAACTAATTATTATTTTAAACTAGAAAATTTTTTAAAAAGTCCTTGAAATTATCAGCATTAAAAAAACAGAATGAGAAAAAAGTGTTTTTTTTTTTTTTTTTTTGAGAAAGGAGTTTTGACATGGTTCGTACAGGTGCTTAAAAAGTCCTTAAAAAATCTAGGAAGTCCTTAAAAACTCCTTACTTTTTATATCTGATTTAGGTCCTTAAAAACTCCTTACTTTTTATACTTGTACCTTAAAAAGTACTTATTTTTCTCTTATAGTATTTAAAATTTAAAAAATAAAAAAGGAAATTCGTTTTTTGAACTGACAATTTTATATTTGGAACGATAATAAATCTAAAACACGTAACAGCTTAGCAGCAAAGTTGGAAAGACATAAAAATCGTCTGCTTTTCATGGACTACTAAAAAGACGTTCTACAAGAAAAATGATTTGGTAAAAAAAATGTAAAAAAGAATAATCTTTTTTATTTACTTGAGGTCTAAACAAATAATATGTGATGAGGAAAGGGCGGGAAAGAAAAAGCATATGTCTGACTAGGTGCTTTTCAATTTTCATTATATATTATATTGTATCATTATATATTCATTATATATATATTTTTTTCCCCTCTTCTGAAACTCTTAGAAATACAGGCTAGGTTCTTTTAGAAAGACCTAAACATAAGGCATTTTACTCAAGCTTAAGTTCATGAGTATATTATCGTCCTTAACCCCCAAAACCATGTTACTTCAGTTCTTGAAGTAATTTCGCCTAGCAATATAACCGTAAATACTTGTGTATAAGTTGATCCTCTATTTAAAAAGATATTTTCTTAAAAAAAAAAAAAAAAAAAAAAAAAAAAGATAAGCGCACATGTTAAGAATTATTTTTAAAAATTACGTTTATATTTTAAATACAAATATGAGATCATTAAAAATATAAACTTTAGGTATATAAATCAGTCTCAAACCAATTCCCCAAGTCTCTAGTGGGGCCAAAATTATTTAGAAAACTTTTTGATTGGTAATTAAACCGAGATATTGGTCTCATACTTTAGTATTTCTATTGACTTAGAGTATAGCTGAAATTTCAGTGCGCTGAATTATCTAGATTTTCACTTCTACTACGCAACTATCGTAAGTAATGGAAATAATGTATTCGGTCAAAATTTTCGATATAAAGTTTTCACCTGATTTATAAATACAGTAAAACCTTGATTAACAGGCATGGTCAGAAAATGTCAGTTGCCGGATTTAAAAAAAAAAAAAAAAAAAAAAAAAAAAAATTATCCGTTGGTTACTTTAGGAAAATTGACAGATTTCAATAAATTGGTCAGTTTTACATCTTGTAAGTGGTTTCATAAAAAACAGTTCTATGGATTTTCTTCAATTTCACCATATTAACATTCTTTTAGATATTCTTCCATATGTAATTGTGTATTTCTGATAAAGAGATGAATTTGCAAAGATTTGTGGAAAAACTGAAAATGGGATTACAGCAACGGTGTCTTAAAAACAAATCTTAAAAAAAAAAAAAAAATACATTTCATTTTAGGTGTCCTTTTTTCATTAATACCTGATATTACTTTAGAAAAAATGATAGGCTTCCAGATTAAATAGGTCAACAGGGTTCGCGCTAGAGCGCGGGATCGCGGGAATCGCGCAATATTAAAATAAATCCCACTTAAAAAAATTTCATATGCGCGATTTTCCCGCACTTATTTTCCCGCGATTTTCCGCGATCTTTTTTTTTTTTTTTTTTTTATCTAATTCACTGAACTCTGCGAATTTATTTTTTCCGTTTTTAAAAAAATCGCGGATATCGTTCGTTAAAAAATAAATAAATAAATAAAAATGGAACAATGGGCGATCAAATATTCTACAAAAGCTTCTGATTCCTAATCTTTCTCCATCCACAACATAAATATCAATATCCATTTCAAACTTGCTTTATGAGATTCTAGAACCTGTAAAGAAATACAATTGTTAAATATTTCTTTCTCATGTAATTATATTTTGCCCACCTCCCACTTTATTTATCTCCATCTAGCGATCAGCAATGAAATGTTCTGCAGAAGTCTTGTTTCCCAATCTTTACCCATCTGCAACATAAATTATATTTATAATATTCATTTTAAACTTGCTTTATTAGATTCTAGAAGTAGAATTGAAAGAGTTTAATATTTCTTACTCTGTAATTATTTTTTTTATTCCTCCCCCTCCCCCCCCCCTTTCCCATCTCCGGAATACGGATTGTGGTCAATGATCAATTCTAGAAACAATAAAGCAATAGAAGTGCTCAATATTTCTGACATACGTAATTATTTTTAGACCTTTAGTGCTGAACTTAATGAATCTATTTATTTTTTCTCAATTAAATTAAATGTTTATGGGGGTGTCATATCTATACCAAATTTGTAAACGTGGGGGAAATGAAGAATAGATTTTTCAGGTAAGAAATTTTTTTCAAAATCAATTTAAGAAAATTAATACTCAGTTGGCTTTATGCACGTTTGGAACTAATAATTAGCTACTGCTACTTTTATATGAACGATTAATGTACATACATAAAAATCATATTCTATATTAGTGTGAAAAATTTGTTTTACTCTTGGTGTGAAATTTCAATAAGATTTCATGTGGATATAAAATTTATTGCAGGTATATTGAAGATTTTTTTTTTACGCTAATGAAAAAATCCTGAAAATGCTTAATGTAGATAAAAACTATATATATAAATGTTTATGTCATCAGTTTATTGAAAGTGATGTTATCAATATTCAACTAATCATCCAATCAATCATATTAGCGAAAAATTTTCAGCTAATTTCTAATTTCAGCAATCACCTGTCTGTAATTTGCATATTTCTTGAAAATACTTATTTTTTTCTGTAAAATGTAATTACTGACTTAAATTTCAAAATCTCACTTAAATTTTCAAAATCCCACTTAAATTTTTTGTTAGAGTGGGAGAATCCCACTCATTTTTTTTCCTTAGTGCGAACCCTGGGTCAATATACAATTTAAGAAATAGGTGCTTCAAAAAACAGCTCTGCCGATTTTCTTTGAACACGTGCTATTAATTCTCTCTCTTAGATGTCTTTCCAGCATTTGTGCTAATTAATTAGTTGCTACAAACGTCTGATTACTTAGGTATAGTTTATGCCTTCTGACCGCACAATCTTTAAAATGAATTTCTGTGTAATAGTAAGTATTAAAAGTTGTCTGTTTGTTACACACCAGATTTTTTTCAGCATGCTTATTTTTTTTTTCTTTTTTTTTTTTAATTTCTTCGCTCACTATATATAAAAATTGGACTCATAAAATTTTTCAATCTCCATTTTCTGACGGATTTAACCAGTTTGTGATGTCCTGAACACGATTTAATTATTTTTAGAAAATGTCTGTGTCCATGTATCGCAAATTTCGTCGAAGCTGTATCTCACAAACCAATGTACGAAATTTAACCAAACTTGATATTTAGTTGGACCTTTTCCTAAACTGGTGCTTATTATATTTGAGGATCAATCACTCAACAGGTGGCGCTGACATCCTTTTATTTCCCTAAATTTTTAACAGGGCAGTGTAGGACAAAATTTTGGATAAATATACATAATGATAGATATTTTTAACGCTGATTGTGAAATTAATATGAATTATTGATTATACCAGTTGTAAACTAGGGGAAAAAAGTGCAAACTTCTAGGAGCATTGCTCCAGAAATACCCTTCCTTACACCGGGATGTGAATTTTCTATATGAGAGTCCTTCGAAAGAACTTGTCAGTACCATTAAAGCGAATGGCTGAGCCATGGATTTGTTAAATTTTAAAACAAAGTTATCAATTTTTCATTTTTAATGGAAAAAAGAAAAACAGAAAAAAATGCTTTTTTTTCTGATGCTGGTACAGAACTGACTATGTGCTTTCGGCATTTGATGTTATATTTAAAAATCGTCTGCACTTGTCAGGAAAAGTCGTCTGCATTCATGATGGGAAAATAATTTAAGTGAATAATAATGTAATAAATAATTTGGTATTGCATGAATTTTATAAGATATATAGAAGAAAGTCTATGCTATAATAGCCACATCAAACTATTTTTTTTTTTTTTTTTTTTTTAATGCTGCAATTTTTGTATGGATTCAAGATTTGTTTGTGGAGGCAATCGAAAATTCGCAGTTTATGCCACCGAGATGGCAACATCTGTGGTGGGGATGAGAAGAGGGAGGGACATTTAAGCGGGAAAAAGTTTATGTATATAAAAAATATCATTTTCCTTTTTACTTTCAATTGTTTTTGTACTGTCCTGCATGCCTTATGTTCCACTAGTTTCAACTTCATCAACTATTCTTTTTTTTTTTTTTTTTCCTTTAACATTTTAACTATACATAAAAAATAAGATATGTTTTCAACTTTACTGAATTAAACAACTTTCCAGAATCATCTGGTGAGTAACTGAAAAATTTATTATTATTATTTTTTTTTTTTTTTATGAATTAAAAAAGATTGTTTCTCAATTTTCCTTTTTGAATTTGTATTTGAACTTATGAAATTTTATTTTATGTTTGTGTTAGACTGTAATGTTAGTTAACAGTGCTCCTTTCCCCCTCTCAGTCTATATATAGGTACATTGGGGGAAACAAATTACATTTGTATATATATATATATGAATACATAATGTATAAATTATTATTTTACATAGTCCTTAAAAAATCTTCTGGAGGTCCTTAAAAAGTCCTTAAAAACTGCTTACTTTTCTTTATCATAAATGTGTACGAACCATGTTTGAGATAAGCAGATTGATTACAAAATTTAGTTACACATTCCACTTCAAATACAGTACACTGGATCCATTATTCGGCAATCACATTACCAACCTCATTCCGGTTATCGGTCCCTGTCGAAAACAGAAATATCATGTCTGCAAAAGCTACCTCCAGTCTTCCACCCTCCTTTAACCACAAAATAACTTACCAATATACTGTACTGATAATTTAAAGTAATGCATTAAAAAAAAAGTAAAAGAAGTGTGCTTACTTATCTGTAAAAGAAATTACTATAATAATAATAACAAATGTTCTGATATTAGCAAAATATTTTATTTTTTTGCTTAACGCAGCAAACACATGGATGAAACGGATATTCAGTATTCAGCTGAATTTTAAATATTTGACGGGGTACCAGATATCAGCACTCCAGATACGGATATCCGATAATTTTAAACCAGATAGCCGGAGGGGGAAATTCAGTGGTCAAATTCTCAGAAGACTTATTGCGACAAAAAAAGAAAAAAGATATATATATATATATATTTATCAGATCAGTTTAGCATGTAAAGATAAAAAAGAAAGTTGGTTTTCGAGCAAGTTGAACGTTGCCACTTTAGCAAACAAATTTGTCCAAAAGTAATAGCTTTAGGGCTAAGAAATATGGAAGCTCTATCTCAGTTTAGTACGAACATAGCTGGATTTTTCTAAAATGATTTATAACTTCCTGTAATTTTTCCCATGACTTTAAAAAGAGGCATTGACTACTGTTCCTGAACAAGTGATATTTATGCTCTGCAGTGCATATGACTTTTATATTATGCGTAAAAGTTTTATTAGATTGTTTCAAGAATGTGAGTCAAGCAATGTGCATTCATTGTCTAGAATTTGCCTGTTTATTTACAATCTACTTTTCCCATACAGAAGAAAGTTATTTTTGTGACCATATGTCTAGTGGCGGACCTAGAACTCTCGAGGCCCAGGGTGAAAATTTTCTGGAGGCTCCCCTAACTGCAGCCACTACTATTTAGAGGCCCTCCTCACACTTCTTCACTTAAATTTATTACTATAAAAAAGCACTGAAATAAATTTTAAGACTGATTCTGAAGCCAAATACCCAACAAGAAGGCCAAGGGCATTGGTACTACTTGGCTTTGCATAAATGATTTTTTTTTTTTTTTTTTGAGTTGTCGCTCTATGGTACATCTTGTATATTAAGACTCTTTGGACAGGAACCTACGACATAAAGAACAGCAAGGAATTTTTCAGCTTAAAATTATGGTATGGCAATTTCAGAAAATATATATACTTAAATGTTAAGTTTTTCCGGAGGACCCCTCATGACATGAGGCCCAGGGCGAATCGCCCCCCTCCGCCCGACCCTTGGTACGCCCACTGCATATGTTTATACTAGCAGACCCTCTAGTATTGCCTGAAGCACCTACCGACTCAATTCTACGTAAGATTAAAAACCCCTCCAGTTTATATAATTTTACACTTTAATGTTTGTTTGCAATTAAAGTTTTTTTTTTTCTTATCCGTAGAAGAAACAAAGATATAAAATAAGTAAAAATATGCAAAAAAAATTATATATATATATATATATATATATATGAATTTGTTTTCAATTATTCTTTTCTTCTATATTAAATTGAAGAAAGTATTGGGTTGATTAAGATTTTCAATTTCTGGTTTTTGATGGATGTACACGTTTTGAGGATTCCAGAGTAGAACACATTTTTAAAAAATGGTCTGTCAGTGACAAATTTTGTTGCAGCTCTAGCCCAGGAACTAATATACAGAATTGCATATAAATATACATGTAGTTACACCTTAATAATAAAAAAAAGTACCTATCAATTTGGTGCAAATCGCTAACAGACAGCGCTCTATATTTAAGTGATTTCTTCTTTTTAAAGGAAGACTGTTTAATTGTGTATAATTCCACAAAACTTTGGGTGTGAGAAGGCTATTATTATAAAACACTATGCTGATTCAATTTCAGTGTATATTAGCTGACAGGTGGCGCTGCTATCGCGATAGCATATAAGCGGCATTGCTGGTATGTGGAGGTGCCAATTATTACGATTTGACCGTATTTATTATGGATTTACGACAATAATTATGGCATTACGAACAACATAAAAAAATTATGGATTTTACCCTTTGAAAAATCGTGGATATCGATCGTTAAGAAAAAAGAATCCCCACTAACGATCGACGATAAAACACACAACGGAAGCCTTCCAATTCTCAATCTTTCTCCATCCACAACATAAATGTCAATATTAATTTTAAGTTTGCTTTATTAGATTCTAGAAACTATAAAGAAATAGAATTATGCAATATTTCTCGCTGATGTAATGTTTTTTTAACCCCCCCCCCCCCTCTTTTCTTTCCAACTAGCCATCGATGATTAAAAGCTCTGCAGAAGCCTTTAGTTTTCCAGTCTTTCTCCATCAGCAACATAAATGTCAATATTCATTTTAAACTTTATTAGATTCTGGAACCTGTAAAGAAGTAGAATTGTTTCATTTCTCATTCACCTAATTATTTATATTTTGACTTTCCCTTCCCCCCCCCCCTTCCCTTCCTCCTTTCCCAGCTCACTTCAAGGCTTACTTCTAGAAGCAAAAAAATGATAGAAGTTCTCAATATTTCTCGCATATGCAATTATTTTTAGGCTTTATTACTGAACTTGAAGAATCTATTTGTTTTTCCTCAATAAATTTAAAATACTGCATCATCAAATAAAAAAATATGCAAGGTACATAAAGAAAAGAACATTTTTTTAGTATTTAATGCCATAAAAACAGTTGTCTATAATAAAAAAAAAACAGGGTAAGTGGGCCACCCCCCCTGGCATTTCCCCAGTTATTGACTCAAAAAAAATCTGTTATAATAATTTTATGTACCTACCCCAATAGATGTAGAAAACATTATGGCACCGTTTTCATTTATGTGTGTGATAAGTTACAAGCCTTTTTGTGACGATTTTTAAATTTGCAGTCCTGTCGTAATTTGCGCCATCATACTAATTATTTTTTTTCTTCCAAACCGTTCATGATACAAACCAAAACTTTATATATTTTGAAAGTGTATAAAACGCAGAATCTTTTCGTTGTATCGTGTACTCATGATGTTAATAAGGTTGAAAAAAAAATTGGGGGGCCCACTTGCTCCGTGTTTGGGGTAAGTGGGCCACCCACCCCAACTCTTTAATATAGTTAAAAAATAGCCATATGCACTGATTTATAGGGTTTACCTCTGGATGACTCCACCAGTAGTGATTTAAGTTCCGAAGATGAACTATCAGTAATTACCCAGTAACACAGTACTTAAAAATGGGGATTATGCCTTTGTCCAGTTTGAAGGCAAAAAAAAAAAAAAAGAAATAGTATGTTGGCTTGGTATTAAATGACAGTCAAAACGATGAAGATACAGTTGTCATGTAATACATGCACAAAGACACAACTATGCGTAATAACTTTTTTCCTCCCTGAAGATAATGATATTCATGATGTATTCCTAGAAGGTGTTGTGCTGAAACTAAATGAACCAACACTTTCCAAGAGACTTTCAAAATACATGTTTACCAACGATTTATCAAGATATAATGTTCACTAGCATGTAATACTGCCATAGGCTAGTTTAAACTTTGTAAAGTAAAAAGTTGAAAATTTGACATTTTTTTCTTTTAGCAGGCTTGTGTGCAGAAAAAGTTGCTATGGGTGAACTAATGGATATACTTCAGTGATTTTGTTTTTCAAAGATTCAGAAAACCATGTAGATTGTCCCACTTGCCCCACCAAATCTCTACCAGTTATGTGTAAAAATATATTCAGGGGGGGGGGTCCCACTTACCCCACCTTTCGGGGCAAGTGGGCCACCCCGATGACTACCCAAAATAATTTTTTTTTTTTAATTCATCATTTGCCAATTTGGTTAGAGGTTGCCATGGGTACAGTAACAACATATGAGAGAATGAACCACAAAAAAAATTAAGTTGTTAGGCCTATTACATCCGGTGCTATGTTGAGCTAAAGTCGAATCATGCCGAAAAGGGGTCCCACTTACCCCACCTTACCCCAATTGAAAAGTAATAATAAACAAAATAAATAATTTTTCATAACCGACCCCCAAAAAAAAGAGAGTTATCCAAATGTTTTTTTTCCGTCCAAAGCAGGTTCAAAAGAAATCTTTCAATTCGTAAGAAGTTAAAGAAATATATATTTATTTACTTTTGTTTAGAAAATTTTCTAATTTTTTTAATTGATATATATATTTGTTTACAAAAATTGTGCAATTCGTTATTATATGTGAGTTTCTGCGTGAAAAATATTCCGTGAGGTGATTCACGTTTCATAAATATATAACTCTGATGACTAATAGCTCTTATTTAAAACTTGGCACCTCTATCAATGTATCTCAAAAATAGATATTAGCAGGAAATCAAACTTCAATATTCTAAATCTGTATCATATATAGGGATTTATTTAAAACTTTTCATTGAAATCAGACAAATGATTTGTGTATTGGACATGTAAAAAGTATTCAAATTCTAATGCATTACGTATACGAGCAAAATTTAATGATTTTAATTTGAATAAAAAATAATTTGACATTCACAGAATTATTTCTATATCATACAAAATCACGAAATGTAAATGTCATTTATTTGTAATGCAAAGTATGTTTTTTAATCCTGTTCTATTAAATTTGCAGAGCTAAAGAAAAATCCTGTTGAAGGTTTTTCCGCAGGATTGATTGATGATAATGACATCTACAAATGGGAAGTTTTGATTATTGGTCCACCTGACACATTATAGTAAGTAACTGTTTTTTCTTCTTTTTTTAGAGCAATTTTATTGCTTCACTTTTTGCATCTTCTGTTTGAAAATTAAGTTTTGTAAAAGCCATTTTATGTGTGTGTGTGGAGAGGGGATTTTTGTTTCTAAGAAATATATGCAGATTCTGTTATTTTATTTTTTAATATCTTATTTTGTTAATATATATATATATATATATATATATATATATATTTGATAAATTATTATGAATTGTCTTAATCAGATTTATACTATGTTGTACATTATATCTATAACGAAACAAAATAATTACTTTTCCTAATTAATTTCCCCCCGCTTACTTTTATACTTAAGTATAATTTTCTTTTTAAATTATTCTCATATTTATTTTTGTTTGCTATTTTAATTATGATGTAAATCGTATTTATTGCTTAGCTATACTATTCCTTATGAAAAGAGGGGTTTAAGTGTTAAAAAGTTTCGTTGTAAGAATTAATTTATTTATTTCATGTTTTGAAAGTGCATGTTGACATGTTTAACATTTTCAACAGTACGACTGTGTATGTTCTGTTACTTTTACAAAACTGACTGTTATTTATTTTAAAAATATAAATATTAGACATAAAGCTGGTTAACTCATTGAATTATGTTTATGCCATAAATGGTTACAATACAGATAATTGTTATAATGTAGTATAATATTTGAATTTATTCATCTAAGATTTTCTGATTTAGATAATTAAATAATGCTTCACCTATAAAAATTCTAATGTGAAATATAATTTTATCTTTTCCATCTTATGTATATTTTTACTAAACGATGTATTTAAGTTTTGTTGCTCTGTTGTAGGATATTTCTGTTTATTTAAGAATATTTATTAAAAATTATGATGAAAGTGATATTAATGACACTTGGATGACACAATGATTCATATTAATAAAATTATGATATTAATATGAATTAAAAATGAAAATTATTGTAAAGGGCTTTTTTTTTTTTCTTTCACTACTCTGACTTCACCAGTCTAGTTGGGTGGTTCTTTTTAAAAAGATCAAATAGAGCTGTAAACTACATTAGGTCTTCAAAGCAACGACAGTCTAGTTTCTAAACCAAACACAATAAGTTACAGACATATGTGTATGTTTGTAATTCTCTTTTCAAGGAAAAAAAATTAAATAATCTGAAATATTTAATGCATAATTCATGGGAAAAATTATTTCCATTATGCATTTCCGTAATTATTTGGCAGAGTGTCTCAAGCTAAAGGCCAAAACTGAGAAAATTAATTAGTGGCCAGTGCTATGAGTTTCATTAGTATAGACTTTTTAGGTAGATTCCTCATAGGAAATCTACCTATTGCAATGGTCCTCATGACACAACTTCTGAAAAATTTCTTCATATCTTCACCGATCATGACCCCTAGAACCCAAAACCACCCTCCGTTCAAAAGTTTATATGTATATTACATAGACCTTATATATATATAGACCACGCATCCGCCTCATTATCTGTCCACGAGATGAGCTAGCTTCCCCAGCTAAATTATCATGTGATGCGGACCTGGAGAGAGAGACGGGAATGAATATTATGTGATTTTTCCTTAGGAAAGAAAGTAGTTTTGAGTTTTTTTAATTTCTGTATTGTACACATACTTTTCATTTAAGCCTTTAGATTTACGCATTGTTGGAAAGCTAAAATGTCATAGATTAATTATAAAAAAGTTTCTTTTGTAAAAAACCATTTTGAAGGGGAGAATTTTTTGTTTGATTCTTACAAAAAATCAGTGCTTTCTTATAGAAGAATCTCCCTCAAGTCTATGTCACGTGACATACGGTGCTGACCGCAAAAGATGAAGGTATCAGATTACACCCTCATGTTGAAGACATTCACTATAATGGGAAGTCCTATTGGTGGCGTAGTCTATCTATATAAGGTCTATGGTATATTATATATGTATAACGCTTTTTCCCATGTTAAGTTTGTAAATACAGTAACTGGGGTAATTTTTATTTAAATTTAACCAGCTTGAGATATGTTGTCAGGACAGTAAAAAGCTCAGTCGAGTTTGTAGATCGTAGTAGATCGAGTTCGTAGGTATCTCAGAGTGGGTGGAAATTCATTTGCCCATAATTTCTTTAATATTGAAAATAAGGAAAAAACTTCAAATCGGGTGAATTACCACCTTACCCTAAAACACAATTTTTTGTATTTAAACTTTTTTGATAGCTTCAATTGCTTAAAATAAAAGTTACAAGTTAAAATGTGATTTTTCGTCAATTGAGATGAAGCCGACTTTTTCTATAGCTTTAATTGCTTAAATTTATAATCCAATGCTTGCGAAACATGCAAACGATGATAAAAAAGGTCACTGAAAAAATATAAACATGGTAACCACTTTAATTAATCATTTAAAAATATAAAATTAAAATAGCACGTTAGTCTTAATAAAAACTAGCAGGCTTTGCCCGCTTCGCTGGCCACTAAATTTAAAGGAAACTCTTTTCTATATAGCTTTATAAAAATAAAATAAAATAAATTACTGAAATTGTTCAAAAGTTCGCTCCAGGTCCCTGCTGCATTCGGCAGCGATTTGGTCATCCACTGCAACTCGGACGCTTGTCCCTATTACCTGCGACAATAGTTCACCAATGAGCTTCCATTTAGGTGCTTATTATATTACAGTTTCGAAATAGATAGTATCGAAAAAATTGGAGTTTCCCTTTTATGTTTGAATCCCAGTTACATGTGAACAACACTATACGTGTTGTTCACATGTAACTCGGACTGGACTCAAATGTAACTGGGTTTAGACAACAGAATATTTGCTTTTACGTTATTTCATATGTTTATTTTGTTTATCCAATCAACCATTAAATGACAGCAATTTCACGCCAAATATTACAATATGCTGTGACCGGCTACGTCTGTCGCATGAGACAATTAATTTTTTGTGTTTATATATAATTCATGGGTTGTAAACCTGATAGTACAGTTCTCTTTGGCGGCTTTTGAATTTTTGTCACCATTTTAGACTTAATCCATTGTAACAATAAGACTTAATACCTTGTAACAATATGCTATGAGCGCTATTTCTGCCATATTTTAGACAACTAATCTTTTTATGGTTATATATATTTCCCATTAAACATATTTTTATTTATTTATTTAAATATTAATTTGAATTTTTCAAATATTTCTGTTCGACAGCGTGCAAGTGCAGTAACACACGGAGGCTCATTTGTTTGTATGATAAATTAGCATAATGATTATTAAAAAAAAAAAAAAAAAAAAAAGGTAAACATTATCGTGTTGCACAACTTTATTATGTTGCTCCACTGGCGGCTTTTGAATTTTTGTCGCCATATTAGCGATGGATTTTTTTTTTTTTTTTTTTTTTTTTTTGAAAAGGGGAAGACTATTTTGCTAATAATTTTACCAGACTCTTTTTCGTTTATGCATAAGAATCCTTTATATTCTGCTTGTATTTTTAATGTTTTTTAGGTTTAAAATAGTGCTTGTTGAAATAAATTTCCTATCTTTAAAACTGCATTTGTTCTGTAAATTTTGTGTAAAAATAAATCATTTCTGTTTTTATATATTTGATGCGCTACTTAGATTAAAATGGCTGTTGCTATATTAAATTTCTTGTCGAAAAACGTTCGGTGTACTTCAACACCAAAATTTAAAAAATCGCCCAGCAGGATCTGTTAATGAAACTGATAAAATAAAAATATGGTTCACAGAGTTTAAATAATCTATTTAAAAAAAACTTTTAAAACCCAAATTATTAATGTATCGTATCACATACATAGATATAGTAATAATATATAGATTGATCATTGGGGAGAAAAAAGTGATTCCTTTTCACTCGGGAAAAGACGGCGATTCTACCAAAATATGGCAGTCTTTCCCCGAGTGAATACACACGAATGTTTTAGCAAATAAAATTCATGAATAATTTATTTACTAAAGGTGAATGAAAAGCTCCAGATATAGTTTCAAATTCATTCATTCTTTTTTCCTTCAATACCACTTAATAGGCTGATTCCAAAGCTTTTTTTTCGGCATCAAAAATCTTTGCACGATAATATGGGGATGATAGATCTATATATATTATTATATCTATGATCACATAATTCTTTTCGAAGATAGAATAAAACTTAATTTGAAAAAAAAAAAATAATAACTTTTGTTTATTAACCAAAATAATTGATGAAATTTGAAATGCAAGTTGGTCTTGTGGGGTACAGGCTGTATATTATATTTTTGTGTTCGTGAGAGAAAATTTAAAATAATTTGAAAACTGCAATTTTTAATCCCACTTAAAAATCATGTGACTTAATGTGAAGCAGATTTTTCATTTTTTTTTTCCTCCTAACGGTTTCCATACAATCTTCTGCTGTTGCCACCTAAAATTCATACTTTAGTTAATTTTAAAAAATCTAATTGTCTGATTGATAAGCTGTTTAATGCATCGGATTTACAAAAATTTTCCCTTTCATTTGCTATCTTATTTGTAACGATGCGACTGATATTTCTAATTTATTTTCTTATCTTTCTGATTTATTTTCCTCATTTTAAATAAATGTACTTTTTTTTTTTTTTTTTAATTATTATTATTTTGTCGAAAAAAAAATTGGCAACAATTAAATTATGGATAAAATTTTAAAATTTAAATGACTTATTTATCAGAAATTAGAAGGTTATTATTTTCACATTTTAATTAATTAAGAAAAAACTAATCATCCGATTGATAAGCTGTTTAATGCATCGGATTTACAAAAATTTTCCCTTTCATTTGGTACTTTATTTGTAACGATGCGACTGATATTTCTAATTTATTTTCTAATCTTTCTGATTTATTTTCCTGATTTTAAATAAATGTACTTTTTTTTTTTTTTTTTTTTTTTTTTTTAATTATTATTATTTCGTTGAAAAAAAAATTGCCAACAATTAAATTATGGATAAAATGTTAAAATTTAAATGGCTTTTTTATCAGAAATTAGAAGGTTATTATTTTTACATTTTAATTAATTAAGAAAAAACTAATCAAAAATTTGAAAATCTGACTTTGATGTGCACAATGACCCTTCGGGGGGCACCTTTGTGTTAAATCTAGCGACTGTCCGAGCTACCGTTTTCGAGATCAGTGAAATATACAAATATTGCTCACTTAATAGTATAAGATATAGTTTGTAGTGAATAGTTTAGAATGCCGGTTTAGTCAAGAATTTAAAATTTACGATTGAATTAAGAGTAATATGATACAGCTTCCTTTGACTTTTTATCTTGTGGAAACAAGTTATTGGTCTGTTAAGAGATATGAGCTTTTCGCGTGGGAAGAAAATAAAATGATGCCTAAGTTGCCATTCTCCATCGCCAAGTCAAAAATTTCGTCATCAGCTATCAAATTTTGCCGCCAAATCACAAATTTCATTGCTAAGTCTCATCAAAATCTCGCAAGATCATGCAATTTACTAAATTCAAAACAATTAACATTTAAATTTAGTGGTGCCCAAATGGTCCAATGTTTAACTAATGTTAATGTTATAATTGCATGTTGAAATTGTAATTCCATACAATCTAAAGGATACCTTTGCTTTTAAGCTTGCCGAAATGGGATTTTTTAAGTTAGTGGCCACTTTTTACATGATAAGTCATTTCTTTCATATTACAAAAAGTGTTGTCACCATTTTGTGGCGTAACCCCCACTAGTTAGTAAAATAAGAAATACATATATATAATGAGAAAATTAACACATGGACAATGAAATTGTAATTTGTAATTATGCCCTTTTTAAAAATCCTAAATTGTACATCCTAAATTAAAATCAGTTTAGAACTGTAATGATAATAGTAATAGTTTTTATCTTTTAGTTAATTTGATTATATAATACTTTTTTAAAAGTTTATATGAAATAAGCTGTTATCATTCATAATTCACATTGATATTTTCTAGTAAATGAATTAGCCGATTCATCATCATCACTACCTTTTACATGGCCATGTGTATTTACCAGGGTTGGCAAAAAACCAAATTACCACTTTTAGAAGTAGTTAATACTCCAATATTAATTATTACTTCATTTAAAAATATTTAAATTACTAACAATAAACAGGTATGAGATTTTTTAAGCCTTTTTTGTAGGTTGTGATTTTCTTTCTGTAACAATGTACAAGAAACAAACCTTGTACTTTGTAAATCAAAGCTTGTACTTCTCATCTAATTAAATAAGTTTTCACATAGCCATATTAATAAAACATTTATTTATTTTTATGCTTAAAGATAAAACAATCAAATAATTTATTTCTGTAATTCAGGCTTTTGCCACCTGAATTCTTATATTTTGCTTTTTCATAAAGTTATTTATTTTTTCACTTTTGTCAATCTCATTCTTGAATAAGAACTGTCGTTTTATCAAAGTGCATTAAATTTTATTATAGCTAAAATCTTTTATATTCAAAATTTCTATAAATGTTCCATAATTACAGTATTGACTTTTCATTAAAATGATGTAAATGGAAATAACAGAATTACTGTGAGTTGACAATTTTTTTTTTTTTTTTTTTTTTTTTTCCAGAATGAATGTTAAATCTAACATACCTTTTTCTACAATTTAATAATAACAAATTAACTTAATAACACTAAAATTCTTAATTTAATGAACTAGGGGGGAAAAAAAAATGCCAATACATTTAAAAAGAGTTATATGAAGACACTTAAGAAAAAAATTATAATTTTGGATTATGTAATGGAATATTGTGATCCATTTGAAAGTAAATTATTGAATAGAATTTACATTTAATATTTCAAATAAAATTACAAGTTTTATAGCTTTTTTCAAATTGAATTTTCTATTTTAAGAAAACACACTACACCGGTTGTAGAATCTTTTGCGACTAGAATTATTTCAACATTTTCCTATACTTTGATATTAAAATTTTTACTGTCATTTTCTTAATTCTACTACTGTCACATTTTAATAAAATAATTCACGAAATGTCCTTGAATGGAGAACTTTTAGTTTGAAATTTTAAAATCAAAAGATCAAAGTGGTTTTTTTTTTTTTTTTTTTTTTTTGATAGTTCAAAATTAGCATATGTTGCTTTTAGATTTACTATATAGATAAGAAAATAGACTGCTATTGATTACTGTATTATAGCAAATACCCAGTTAAAGACAACTTTGTTCAGTTTTGAATAAAACAAAGATAGAGCAGTTTTTTTAATTATACAATTTGCACCTTATGTCTTGTATAAAATAAGTGTGCTTTCCACTGTTATTTATTTTATTTTACTTTACTGCATTTAGCCATAGACAATTTTATTTATATATTTTTAAGATAATTAAATTAATATAGACATTTTACTTTTACAATTTCTAGATCTTTTGTTGTTATTGTTGTACATTACATACACAACTTTTAATACAGCCAGCCAGTCACACTTAAAACACATAACTAAAACCTTCTCTGAAGCAATATTACAAGTGAAATAAATTGAATTAAAAGTTAACATCATTTACATAAGAATAATTTATAAATTTTATTTTAAAAAAGGGACAACAGAATAAAAATTTTGAATTTTTTGAAAAGGGATAAAACCAAAAAAAAAACAATTGGTTTTTATGGGGGAAAAAAACCAGTTGGTTTAAACCGTGCCAACCCTGGTATTTACAGTTAGCAATTTTATTATCTTTCCTTATTGACACACTTTTTGAAATGATTTTATTTCAATGGAGTTGTATTTCCTCATAAAAAGTATAAATACGGAAACTTAGTTGCTCAATTAAAAATGACCTGTTTAGCTGCCAAATTTGCAGCTTTAAAAATAAGGAGATTTCTAGTTTAAAATGGGAAGGAAAAAGAAGATTTCTACCCCAAAGAAAGCAAATACAAATTTTTTTTTTAAAATACACATTTAAGCCAAATCCAATTTTGATATATACATTGCCAAATAGTTTAAATGGATTAAATATACACTAAATACTATGGAGAAAATAATAGTGGAAAAAATTGTGCTTTGCAGGACATTTAATAATTTATCGCTAGAGATGTAAAAATTCTGAAAATTTTGAGGCAGTTAAAAAAAAAAAGTAGTGTTTTTTTTTTTTTTTTTTTTTTTTTCTGGTTTTTTGGGGGGAAAAAATGGGAAAAATTGAATTTTTACAGATAAAAATAGGGTTTCGTAATAGTTACGATATTTTAGAAAATATAAAGTGTTAAATATTTAAAAATACATGCAGTCCATATTATTTTTTCTTAACAGAAACATACAAAAAGCTTTTACTATTAAAAAATGAGTCTTTCTGTTTCATGCCAGTACCTTTCCTTGTAGAAAACACCAAAAACTAGTCAAATCATCATTCAACCATTAATTTTGCATAAGGTGTAGATGAGGATAAGTTCAAACGCTTTAGCACCCTGAAAAACACTTAACTCCAATCATTTCTTAAAATCGCTATACCCATTTCGAAGTAAACATAATTTCTGCCATATGTTGCAATGGGCCGATAAAGGGTTAACAGCGAACGGCATTTTTCTGAAGATGAGGATATTTCCAATCGCCTTTTCTCACCAAAAAAACTCCAACTTCAAACTTTCATCAAAATCGCTATGTCCAATTTCGTGTAAACCATATTTCTGCCATATGTTGCGATTGGCCTTTAACGGTTTAACAGCGAACACGAAAGTTTCTGAAGATGAAAATATTTCCAATCATTTATGTACCCCTAAACTTTCATCCAAAATCTTAATATCGATTTCCGAGTAAACCCAATTTCGTCCATATGTTGAAATTGGCTGATAAAGGGTTAACTGAGAACGCGAATTTTTCTGAAGATGGGGGTAGGTCCAATCGTTTTAGCATCTCCCCAAAAACACTTAAACCCAAACTTTCAACAAAATTTCTATATCCATTTCCGAGTAAACCTGATTTCTGCTATGTGTTGCAAATGGCCGATAAAGGGTTAACTGTGAACACAAATATATCTGAAGATGAGATCCAATCATTTTTTCTCATCAAAAATCCCTAACTACAAACTTTCATCAAAATCGCTTTCTCCATTTCCGTGTAAACTCAATTTCTGCCATACGTTGCAACTGGCCTTTAAAGGTTTAACTGTGAATGTGAATTTTTCTAAAGATGAGTACAATTCCAATCGTTTAACTTTCATTAAAATCCCTATAACCATTTCCGAGTAAACCCGATTTCTGTCACATGTTACCATTGGCCAATAAAGGGTTAATAGCGAACTCAATTTTTTCTGAAGATGAGGGTTAATCCAAGCACCCCGAAAAACACTTAACTACAAATTTTTTTGAAAATCGCTATATCCATTTCCAAATAAACCCAATTTCTGCGATTAACTGCTGAAGTTTTTTAATTAGAATGTTGCAAATAAATAGGGTTCTTGCCAGTGTCATAAATAATATTTTAAAACTGGTCCGACCTCTCTGCGATCATTTGTTCATGAGATATCGTGTAAACAGACTAATGGACTAACAAACTAACAGACACCATGCAAATTTTGTCATTTTCGGATTCCTCATACCTGAAAACGTATAAAAAAAGGTCAAAAAACAGAGGTCGAAAATTTTCACGATTACCTAAGCTCCCCATACCTATAGTATGATAAGGAACTAAATAAAACTGTTTTTTTTTTTTTTTTTTTTTTTTTTTTTTCAAAATTTCCAGGGGAGGTTTCGCACCATTCTCATCTATTTGAAAATAGAGTGGGGATGGGGGTTGAGCTAAAAAAAATTACATGAATGAGAGTTATTGAACAATTCTACCCAGGGCTGTAAAAAAGCCGGCCTAAAAGTCAGTCTTTATTGACATTTTTTCCTTAAGTATCTTACTGTGCATTTAACACATACGCTGTATGTTATGTTAGTTTATGTTATTAAGGCTACACAGTACCCCTTTTCAAAACTTTTTTTTTTTGGAGACAGTTATATTAAAAATAATTAATTACTTTGTTCGAGATTATAAAATTAAACTTATTCTAGTAAAAAAAAAAAAAAAACTGTGCGCGCACGTTTGAGGATATACGTGCGCTGTACATGCAGATTCCTTCTCAACTCAAACTTTTATTATTAAGAAAATAAAATTTAAAAAAAAATCTTTTATCATCAGGTAAAAACTCGCACCGGGACCCAAACCCATGCGCGCTGCGCGCCTATTCCTTCCCCACCGTTCCAGCCCCTCCTAATTAACTTGCATATACCAATTTTGAACAGTCTTACTCAATTAGCTGAGATGCAAAAGAAAACCTGATCAGGACACTTTAAATTGTAAATCAGGTGAAATCTCGAATTCCACTTTCGATAATGTGAAAGAACTTTAAAATATCTTTCGAATGATGTATTAGAAATAATTTAATCATAATTATAATTTGAAATATTGAAATTTTAAAATATTACAACGCCATCTGGCGATAGAAATTTTTGTAATCTACTGTTCGATTCCAAATCAACAAAGCTTTCAAATGATGTATTACTTATGAAATTATTTTAATTAGTAGCTGAGATACAAAAGAAAAACCTAATCAGGAGACCTTAAAACGTGTAAATCACGTGAAATCTCGAATTCCATTACTTACGGTAGTCGGTTAATGGAAGGTGACAGAAATTTGTGGCGTCTACTCTTGAAATTCAATTCAAATAAGTTTCAAAATGACATATTACTTATTAAATTATGCTAATTAGAAGCTGAGATACAAAAATGATATAAACACTATTATAAGACAATTTATGTCTGACTTTTTCGTGGTTTTCTCCGTAACTTGCATAATTCCGGGCTAAATACTGTTAAAAATCCATAGTATGAAATGTGAAAGGAGTATCAGAATTCGAAACTCTGCAAAATATAAAAGAGTAAAGGCGTTCTGGGTTTTTCGTTGTTTTCTCCGAAACAACCGTTCCTTTTCTACGTTTTTGCCCCTTCCCCCCTTTCCGTCCCTTCTAATAATTTTACACTTGAAAATATCCGCAATCGATTTATCTTTCCTCAAAACGTAATAATAACAATTTCAAACGCTGTAACTTTTTTTTTTTTTTTTCCCTTCGCCCCCTTCCCTTCCCCCTCAAGCCCTTCCTAATAATTCTACACTTTCAAAAATATTCAGAATTGAATTATCGGGCGTTAAAACCAAATATTACGAAATTTCAACGGCATATCTCAATTTAAAAAAAAAATACAAAATTTAATCTAATTTTTTTGTTTATCCAGATATTTTCATGAAAATTGAACAGTAGCTTTATAATATGCTGTCTAGGCCGAATATTAATTAAAATGTAACGTGAATGAAAATTTGAAAAAAATTGAAAATTGCAATTTTTCTCCCTACTACAAAACACGTGACATCTTGATCGGTTACAATCATTTCCCTTTTCATCTCAGACAGTCTGGCATTTGAAATGATGTTGCCACAAAAAGTTCATACTTTAGTTAATTTTTAAAAATCTAATTGTTGTAGCAATAAGCCGCTTGCACACTTAAATTCAGAAAAAAATCCCCTTTCATTTGGTACCGAAATCGTAACGATCGGACAAATATTTCTAATTTATTTTCCACTTTTTCTAATTTTAATTCTGTTAAAATATCTTTTTTTATGCAATGGCGGTGAATTCTCAGTCATTGAGATCGCTTTTAGATTAGACATGAGTGGACATTTTAATTAATATCTCCACAACTAATTAAAATTTTTTAATTCTGTTTCGAAGAGGAACTCGGAAAGGCTCCAGTGCATCAGTATGTCAATTCTTGTACTTCTGCGTTCAGTAGGGGCTGAACGTATAAAAGAACAGACAGACAGACAAACCTTTCCTTTTATTATTATAGATTTACATATAAAATGGAAGCAAATGCTGATCAGTGTCAAATTACATAAATTTGGTAATTAAAATATGTAATAATTAAATACTAAAGACATTTTTACCATTTAAATGGGCATTTTAAAATGTCCCCCTATTAATTTATATTTAATTAAAAATATCATTTGATTTCCTTGAGAATTATGTATATAATTATTATTATTTTAAATTCTACTAGTTTTAAGCCTATCCAGATCTCTGCCCCTCCAATTTCAGACTGTAAACTTAAAAATCATCCCCCCCCCCTTTTTTTTTTCTTTAAATTATCATGCAGGAAAATCTGCTGGAATTTTTTTTTCTCCTCTTTGATGTCAGATTTGTTTTGAAATGAATGAAGCTTTTTATTTGTTATATATTGTTATATTCTTGCTCATAATCAACACATTTTATAAATCATACTTAATTAAATATTATCTTAACAGTGAAGGAGGATTTTTCAAAGCTCACTTATATTTTCCCAAAGAATATCCTTTAAGGCCTCCCAAGATGAAATTCATCACAGAAATATGGCATCCAAATAGTAAATATATATATATATATATATATTTTTTACATTAATAGTATATTGTATTTTTATGTACTTTTAACAATTTCATACTTAGTATTTACAGTATGGAACAAGTTCATTTTATCCACACTCTTCCTAAGTGAATGAAACGTTTCAAAATTTCAATATGTATTCAAATGGACCTGTTTTAACATTGAAGAGATTTTTAAGTATATAATTATTTTAATTTACTTCAATGTCAGTTTTTTGCTAAATTTTCAGTTGATTATTGAAGTTAACTAATTTTTTTTTTTTTTTTAAGGTTAATTTTTAAGTATGCTGATTTTTATGAAAGGTCTGTTTTAAGTGCAGTGATAATTGTAAAAGGTGTGATTTAAAAATTCTAGGAAAGAACTATTTTTGCTGCTAATTTCTGCTATGTAGATGTGTAAAACTATACAAATACTTCAAACAAATCGGAGATCTATGTTAGGATTCATTCAAAGAGACAGAAAGCGAAACACTTGGATTAGGGAGCAAACCAAAGTTACTGATGTTATTTCTATAGTTAAGAAGGTAAAATGGAGCTGGGCTGGGCACCTTGCCAGAAGAAATGATACATGGACCACCAAAGTCCTATTTTGGATACCAAGAAAATAAGAAAAGACTGAGAAAGAGACTACTGGGTCATTGGATAGATGAAATTGGGAAGTTTGGAAGAGCAGAATGGTGAAGGATTGCAGAAAACAAGCAGATTGTAATCACCTAGGAGAGGCCTTCATCCTGCAGTTGATTCATAAAGAAGTGTAAATGACAAACATACAACTTCTAGTAACAACCATGGTCTAACAAAATTTTAAAATATCAGTTTTATTCTCTTTGAAATGATTTAATGCACTTCAGATATTAGCCCCCTTAAGACATAATTTGTAAATATTATTTCATGCTTTCCTGTTAAAAGGGAAAAAAAAAAAAAAAAAAAATTGATGCACTTATCTTCTCCCATTATAACCAAGAATAACAAATATAAAAATTCTTAGTCGCTTAAACAAAAAAAAAAAAAAGAAACTTCTTGACTACATACTATAAACTTATGAGCAAACATACAATACCTGATCTTGCTGGCAGGTCAACTCAGGGAAAATTTTTTTCTACAATTACTTGTTACCTAATGTATTTATTTATTTATTTTCCACTTTCAAATTCAAACATTCACCACCTTTTAAATTAGAACTTGTTTTTCAAAAAAATTTCTGATATTTTTAATATTTCATTTTTGAGTATAAAAAAATAACTAAGTGCATTTTTCACATTTTTTAGCTAGAAAATAAAATATTATAATTGCAGGGTGGCCACTAGTCAGGGAGTTTGAGAGAGTCTGGAAAATTCAGGGAATTTTATGTGAAGTCGGGGAATTTTGACAAATTTTGTGGAAATAAGCCATTTCTGAAAGCTCGTTATGGTAAATTGTTCGCTAATTTTGTTAAATTTTTTGGGAAATAAACAGCGTAAGCAGGTTTTAAAAAACCTGTTTTTTTTTTTTTTTTTTAATGAAAAAAACTGATAACTTTATTACTTTCTTCTGTATTCAATAGGAGAAAGTGTTGGATTCATAAAAATTTTTGACCTCGGGTTTTTTATGGAATTACACGTTTTGAGAGCTGTATAACACGATTTGACTATTTTTAGAAAATGTCTGTGTGTGTGACAAAATTTTGTGGCAACTGTATCTCAGGAACTACTGCACAGAATTTCATACAAATTGGTATGTAGTTGCACCTTGACATAAATTAGTGCCTATCAACTTTTGGTAAAAATTGTCTTACAGGTTGCATTGCCATCCCGCTTTTTCTAAATTTTTAACATGGTGGTATAGGACAAAATTTTGTATAAATGTGCATAAAGAGAATTATTTTTTAAGAATCATTATGAAATTTACCAGAATTCTTTATAATATAGTCAACTGGGAAAAATGTTTTGTATGTAGGAGCCTCGCCTCCCCCCCCCCCTGGGGGGGATGGTAGTATCGAGAGGAGTAAATTTTCATGATGGGTATCTTTCAAAAGAGCTCGCCAGTATCTTTAAAATGAATGGTTGAACCATAGATCTGCGATAATTTAAAATAAAGTTATCAATTTTTTTCATTTTTAACCAAAAAAAAAAAAATTTTTTTTTTATTTTTTCTTTTTAATGTAATTTTGACGATAAAATTGACTTTTTTTTAATATTTAGTATTATACTTCTTCTCTAATATGGAAATCATCTGCATTATCATGGAAGATAATGTTTTTAAATAATAATTTTAATAAATTATTTTTTACTGAGTGAATTTGTATAGGAAAATATAGAAGAGTCATGTGGTGGCCACAACATACTAGTTTTAAATTATCACAGATCGATGGGTCAACCATTTGTTTTACAGGTATTGGCAAGCTCTTTTGAAAGATACCCATCATGAAAATTCCCCCCCCCCCTCCCCAGGTGGGGAGATGAAACTCCCACATACACAATTTTTTTTTTTTTTTTTTTTCCAGTTGACTATCTCTATTACAAATAATTCTTTTAAATTTCATAATGATTATTAAAAAATAATTCTCTTTATGCACATTTATACAAAATTTTGTCCTATACCACCATGTTAAAAATTTAGAAAAAGCGGGATGGCAACGCAAGCTGTTGCACAATTTTTACCAAAAGTTGATTGCACTAATTTATGTCAATGTGTACCAATACCAACATACCATTATATATGAAATTCTGTGCAGTAATACCTGAGATACAGTTGCCACAAATTTTTGTCTCACACACACACACAGATAGACATTTTCTAAAAATGGTCAAATTGTGTTCTACAGTTATCAAAACATGTAAATCCATCAAAAACCCAAGATTGAAAATTTTACGAATCCAATACTTTCTTTTGTTGAATATAGAAGAAAGTTTTAAACTAGTATGTTGTGGCCACCACATGACTCTCTTCTATATTTTCCTATACAAATTCACTCAGTAAAAATAATTTATTAAAATATTTAAAGTGAAATTTAAAATAAATGAGATTGAAAATTTAAAATAAATGAACTTCAGAGCTCGAAATGACAACGTTGTCATTTCAAGCTCTGAAGATGGGCCCCGTTTGGGATGCCGAAATGTATTAGCTCAAACTTTTTAAGGATTTTAAATAAGGTATATTTAAGATAATAATTTTCCAATACTTTCTTTTATTGAATATAGAAGAAAGTAATAATTGTGTGTTTTTTTTTTTTTTTTATATTGTTAAAGTAAAACAAGGTATGCAAAAAATTTTTAAGTTTTTGTTAATATTGATACTGATATAACTTAATCATATTTGAAAACTTATTTAATAAAGGAATTAAAAACAAAGTTATCACTTCCTGCATTTTGTACTTACGTGTCAAGAGTCAAACCAGGTTTTAATTTTTGGACCCATTTTTGTGAGAAACAAAATATTTTTGTAAAATTTTTATTTCTTTGGGGAAAAAAATGTATATATGTATGCAACACCTTCCAGTTTATCAGTCGTTCTATATAAATGTTTATTAGCAAGGTAATAGTGTTTCGTGGTACCAAGATATAGGTAATCATTAAAAATAATTCTAGAAACACAGAAATTTTTTTATAAAAAGATCATTTTTATAAAACTAAATCTTTTTAAAGGCTGTTTTAATGAATTTGAAGTTTTTGAGGTCAACAAAAGAATCTTTTTTTGCTTGTATTGAATCTTACCAGGTCAATTTGTTAGTATGTTTAAAATTTGTTGTGAAATCCTTAGAATTTTATACAAAATATTGCTTTTTTTTTTTCTTTCCCCATCATGACTTACAATACAAAAATGGCTTGCAATTTTGTTCATTTATTCACATCTTTCTTAAAAAAAAAAAAAAAAAAAAAACTTCTGTTCAAAAGAGATTTTGCAGATAGATAGTTGAAATGAAAGGAATTTTTCTAACGAAGTTTAAAAATAATTACATAATTTCAAACTGTCATATATATATCAATAATATGATACACTATATGTAGATATATGCATAATAATTACGTATATATAATATGATAATTATATGTATAATTATTACATTATATATATATATTTATTACATATATAATAATGTCAAGTAAAGGAATATAAGTGAAAAAATAATAAATTATTTTTTAAAAAGTGAAAAATTTTATTAGATTAAAAAAACCCAATGAAACCCACTTAAGAGTAGAATTTTTTTGTTTAAGTGAAAAAAAAAAAAAACTTTTGTGTTTTTTGGGGGTATGTGAACAGGTTCGAAACCCTGAGTGTAAGTCAAGGAAAAGTCAGGGAATTTAGAAAATCTCTAATGTTAACCACCCTGAAATGTGAAAAATGGATTTTTCAAACATGTGTACTAATTTAATGATAGTGAATTTTCTGAATGTGAAAACGGAATTGAAAAAAATATATTATGTAATGAGTAATTGTGGAAACAAATCTCCCCATAGAATAACATGAGCTTTGACTGACAGCGAGATTATGTATTGTAGGCTCTTGAGACTGATAAAATTATGATAACTAATGTAATAAATTATTATATCAATACAATAATTGATTTAAAATATATTCATTCAAGAAAACTTTTAATTTTGATAATAATGATAAACAAGACTTACTTCATTAACACTAAAATTGTCTTGAGCTTCATCAATTTTTTTAATTGAAATAATTAGAAAAGCTAGTAATTTTTTAAAAATGCAACCTTCGTTAAATAAATAAATAAAAGAACTCTATTTCTTATTTAGTATACGAAATGCAAAAGAGAAAGGTTTACTTTTACATTCAATTATTATTTTAATGAATATTGGAGAAGCCTTTCAGAAAATTTTCTGGAATTAAGACTGGTGCTGCTATCTATCAAAAAATAGGTTTACAATTATTTCGATTTCAGTATAGAGCTATAGTTATTTTATATTCATTCTCACACACACTTCATTGTTATTTTGTAGAACCAGAAGGAGAAAAGGGGAATTAGTAATTTTTGTTGTAAAAAAATCATTTTAAAGAATAAATTTATTTAAAATCATTAAATATACTATAAGATTTCGGAAATTAATTTTTTACTCAAAATGAAAAAATGGAGGATGAGGACTTATTTTTAGGATTATGGAAAAAATTCAAAATTACTTAAAAGTAGGAGGAGGAAGCTTATATTTGCATAGCTACCAAGTGCTTTGATTTAATCGGAGTTTCTCTGATTTTTATCAGTGTGCTCTGTTAATCCGAAAATTATCAGATTTTTTTTTTTTTTCTTGTGATCCTGAATGACTCTGCTGCTTTTCAAAGTCATTTAACATGATTTTAAACTCACAATTATATAACATCTGTGAAGGTAAAACTTTGTAGTATGAGACAGAATTATAATATACTAGAATAGAATTTGTAATAACCTACAAACAGTATAAATAACATACATCATAAAAGATAAAATGCAGCATGGAAAGAAAATTTTGAAACTAATTTTAGAAAAATGTTTTGAGTACAATTATATTAGAATTTGCCTCAGGTAAATAAATAAATATATATATATATATTGCTGTTTATTTGATCATTCTTTCATAGTGATAGTTTAAATGACTGTGTAAATGTAGATTATGTATGGGAATCTTACTTAAAATTTTCGTATCATAATTCCTCCAATTTTCTTAAGCCTGTTGCTTCTAAATTTTTAATCATGAGATTGACAGTTCTGTATTTGGGATTTTATGGTATTCTAAATGCCACCGAAACAGTTGTCTGCTATTAAATGTTTCTCTTTGGCATTCAAAGCGTTAAAGATTTTGCCTGAGTTTAGTTAAATAACAGCTCTAACATTAGAAAAATTCCCCAATTTCAGTTAAAATAAGTCATTGTCATAAAATAGTAGGCATAATCATATATTATTTGTTTTAAATAAACAAATTAAACAATTAGTTATTCATTTTAATTAATTTATCAATTCACAGATGTTAAATATTATTCTTTTTTTAGCATCGAAATAATTGTTGACTTTTTTAATATTTTATGCTTGCATTTGTAAATTTTATTCTGTAAAGTATGTAAAAATGTAATTAGTTGTTCTAGAAATAAGATTCTTGTCAATTTTTCTAAAATTTAAGTGATGCAACTAATTCATCAAATTTCGAAGTAACAAGTTTTTATTTTTTTTATTATTTTGTCATAGAAATACTAATGTTCTTATCTATTGCATTAATAAATTAAAAATTACATTGTGATGTAAGGTCTATAATAAACATAAGGTTTAAAATTGAAAATTTATATGTAGCTTTAATATTAACCTACACCTTATAACTGATATACTAGAAAGAAAACTTCTTTTTAAACAATCTTGTATATCAATACTTTTTAAAAAATAACTATCACATTCACACTGTTAAAATCTAATTTATATGTCTCAAGGCAAAAAGTATGTATAATGTAATATTTTTAAATATCCTCTATATATGTTTATAATTATTCCAATGTTAAATGTTGTTCTCTTTTGGTCTTTAATTTATTTCAAATATCCATTATAGTTGATAAAACTGGTGATGTCTGCATATCAATCTTGCACGAACCTGGTGATGACAAGTTTGGGTATGAAAAAGCTTCTGAACGGTGGTTACCTGTGCATACTGTGGAAACTATTTTAATTTCTGTTATATCCATGTTAGCAGATCCTAATGATGAATCTCCAGCAAATGTAGATGCAGCGGTATGTATTATTTTCTATCTCCCAAGCAAAAATGCTTAGCATTATTACGCCTTGTAAAATTTATTTTTAGCTTTTCTCCAATATATAATTTCATACTTGCCAACTTTTCCGGTTTTCACGGAGACTTCTGTTTTTTTAACGTGTCTTCCGGACAGATGATGAAATCTTCCGTTTTTAAAAAAGTCACAGATATCATTCATTTTAAAAAGAAACCCAAATGTTCTACGAAAACTCCTGATTCCCATTCTTTCTCCATCCATAACATAAATGTCAATATTCATTTCAAACACTTGCTTTATGATATTCTAGAACATTTAAAGGAATAGAATTGTTTAATATTTCTTGCTGATGTAATTATTTTTTGCCCCCCCCCCCCCCCCCCCCCCCCCCCCAAGTCAACGATGGGCTTCGGAGTACCTGCATTTGGTCGCAACCAATGCTTACCTCCAACGAAAAATGAGAAAACATAAAAATAATTTTCCATAAAATAATTAAAAGCCAAAGGGATGAATTTAGAATTTTGATCTCTGAATAAATCTCCGCGTGAGCAGAGACCAATCAGAGTGAAGCACCAGCAGTTTAAAAAATAAAAAATAAATAAAATAAAATAAATAAATAAATAAATAATAAATAACTCCTTGAAAAAACCTAAGTGTAACAGTGAAACTGTTACGTGCGTTGACGAGACGGTCTGGACGGCGAAAAGGAATTAAGAGTTGAGCAGGGCGTCCAAAGGGGCACAGGAAACCGCTAATAATAATCAGAGTCCCGCAATTAATAAAAAAAAAAGGGGGGGCATACATTTTTTTTTTTTTTTTTCCTATCATAATTAAAATTCAGGAGGATTAAAGTGAAGTGCATGCATGAATCCTACGAAAGTCTCAGTGTCCAGCCAGAAACTAAGTTCTGAGCTGGATCTGCGGACCTCTCAGAGACACACATAGCACTCACAATCCTCACTGAAAGTAAAACGAGCAAAATCGCAGAGGATTTTGTCCTGAAACTGAAAGCCAATCAGAGGCCAGGAAATCGGCCAATGAGAGGAGACCTCAGATCCCTACACAACAAGACAATAAAATTAATAAAAAAATTAAAAAATAAGCCAAATAATAAAAAAATATACAGCAATTAGGAAATTTTGATAAAAAATAATTAAAAAAGAAGTAACAATTTCACTAGTAAGAAGGTTCAAAGCTCGCGACTGACAAAGTTCAGTAGATAAGCCTGATACTAGGGTTAGCCAAAGCTAGATGAACATTTCGTTCAATCTAGGGGAAATAGAATTTTGGATGGAAATACTAAGTTAGGTGACTCCGGAAGTTATACTCCTACGCTTTTTAGAGACGGGGAGAAAATCATCCCCTCTAACTAAAATAGCCAGAGGCCGTTTTTTACCACGACCGACTCTAGCGTCGTATCTGTGAATAGAGTCCAACAGTAGGAATGGATCTGTGAAACTTCAATGCAAGTTTCCGAAATTGAGCATAAATAGGCTTAATTCAGAGATCCTGATGAATAGTATCATTGCGGACGTAGCGAGTAGCTTTCAAAAACCTGCGCAATAGCTTGTTTTGAAACTTTTGAATTTTATCCAAGTTGTTTTTCGAAGCAGATCCGTATATCATACACCCGTAGGTTGAGTAGGACGGATCATGGATTTATATACTAATAATTTATTTTTGATGGACAGGCAGCTATTAAAAGCTAAGAGAGAATGAAAGGAATGCGTGGCTCGTTTGGCTTTACCCAGAGTTTCTGAGATGTGACGAGACCACGTTAATTTGGAATCAATTATAAACTCCTAAGTATTTATAACATGTCTCCCAGGGTATGGGTTCATTATTTAAGAGAAAGTTAGTGGAGGTGTCATAGTTTTTATTGGTGAAAAATATGGCGGCACTTTTGGAACTGTTTACTTTTATTCTCCATTTCCGTAACCAGATCGAATATTTATAGAGATAATTTTGAAGTACTTCAAACGCAGCGTTTGGAGTGTTTCGTTTACAGCAAATGGCAGTGTCGTCAGCAAAAGTCGCTAAAGTGACGTCAACATCACGCGGAAGATCATTGGCGTAGATGTTGAAGAGGAATGGCCCCAGCAGAGAACCTTGAGGAACAGAACTTAAAATAGGTGAAGGGTTAGAGATAGAGTTTCCGACTTTAACGGAACTCCAACTAGTGATCAGCAATCAAATGTTCTGCAGAAATCTTTTGTTTCCTAATCTCTATCCATCTGCAACATAAATGATAATATTAATTTTAAAGTTCTTACATTAGATTCTAGAAGTAGAGTTGAAAGAGTTTAATATTTCTTACTCTGTAATTATTTTTGTATCCCCCCCCCCCCTTTCCCCGGATTGTGATCAATGATTAATTCTAGAAACAATAAAACAATGGAAGTGCTCAATATTTCTCATGTATGTAATTATTTTTAGATCTTTATTGCTGAATTTAATGAATCTGTTTATTTTTCCTCAATTAAATTAAATATTTGTATGTCATATTTATACCAAATGTGTAAACATGGGGAAAAAATGAAGAATAATTTTTTCAGGTAGGAAAATTTTTCCCAAATCAATTTAAGAAAATTAATACTCAGTTGGTTTTATGCACGTTTAAAACTGATAATTAGCTACTGCTACTTTTTTTTTTATATGTATGATTAATGTACATACACAAAAATCATATTCTATATTTATTTTTTAAAAAAATAGTTATTAACTAAGTTTACTAAACTTAACTAAGTTTTTTTTTTTTAGTCTATTGTTAAGTAAATTTCTTACAGATTCTGTTTTGTAGATATTTATATGTTGAAGAGGAATTACTTCATTTAAAACTTTTGTATATGTAGTATAATCAATCTATAGTAAAATGTTTTTATAGATTGCTTCTAAATATTAAAATTGTAAAACTGTATTGTTTAATACGTCAAAGAGAAGAAGAAAAAAAAATCTTCCCTTTTTTTATGAAATCTTCTGGTTTTTCAACAAAAATCTTCCCCTTTTTTTATTAAAATTGGTTGCCAAGTCTGTAATTTAATAAAAAAATCAATATATTTTGAATTATTTGAACACTGTTCAACTGAGTTATGCACTTGATTTTCGTTATTAAATAGTTCTAAAAAATAATCTAATCTGAATCATAAACACAACTTTTGCTGCTTAAGAAAAAAAAAAAAGCTATAAATTAAGCAAGTAACTATGATGCTGTGAAAATTTTACAAGTTTGTATGATTTTTTTTTTTTTTTTTTTTGTCATAAGCATTAATTTTTTCGGTTGATGCTTACCATCCTAAAAAGTCTGTATGAAGAAAAAAAAAAAAAATTACAAAAATATTGCACATGCTTTCCCAGGATCCTGTATTAAAAAAAAAATTTAAAAACTGGGGATGTACCGAATAGTGGTTTTGTCCAGATGCCAAATATACAGCAAATCGAATAGTAACTATTCAGCCAAATGCCGAACACTCGGCTGACTGATTACTCTTGTCAGTGTACTTAGTTTTTTCTGCTTTTTCAATACCATCATATACATTTAGCAGTGTTTCCTTTTTTAATCATAAAAAATATAAAAAATTACTCTTTAGAAATGAGGGTTTATTTAAATGTAGAAAATTATTAGAAAATATTATTATACATAAGTAGCAGTGTGATGTTAAGTTCACAACAACGAAAATTTTTAATTGTTAGACATCTTATTAGCACTTAAAATTTCTTAGATGACACTATCATATGATCTTTGATTTCTTAAAATTTTCTAGATGACAACATCTTGTGGATTATGCACATCCCTTGGTAACTCTACCTTAAAAACATAAACTTAAATAATAATTTTCTTGTCAGATAGTTATATACCTATAAAAGTAACAAAAGAAGTAGTTACCTTTGTTGGTGCCGATCATAACTGTGACATTATCCATGTTGCCAAATAACATATGGTTTTGTTTATTTTAGGTTTCAATTTAAGTTGAACAGACTATAGCTATAACACATAACATGAACCACGGACTTAGAGAAGAAGGACAGTTTTCCCCAACGGCAGCCTTCCCTCAAAAATGGACCCGAAATGGTCGCTATTATTCGTTCGCCGCTAGGGGTCGTATTTGTTCTTTGACTGTCCACTGCCTCCATAGAAAACCATTGCGCGCAGACGAAATTTTAGTTTTATTTTCAGTTTTCTTTTTAATTTCTTTTTAATATTGGATTTTTTTCATAATGTCGCATTGTTACGCACCGGGTTGCACCTCCGGATATCGAAGTGTTCGAAAAAAAAACAAAGAAATAGGTGAAAAGAACCCAAGTTTATTTCGTCCACCTAATGTAAGCTATTGATTTTAATGTTTTGTTGACTGATAAAATTATTATCTTATAAATATTCTATTACTATTAAAAAAAAAAAAAAAAGGCTGATTTAATTGGTATGGTTCTTAGTAAAATTCTGTTTGATAGATTTTTTTTTTAAATTAATTAAAATGTAATTTTTAGGTCACTTTGCATTAAGATTTTAAAATTTGCGTGCTAGCAGTATTCCTTTTTTCATATTATTCGGCGAAAAAAAAAAAAAAAAAAAAAAAAAAAAAACATGCGAGCTTGCAATCTTACGAATTTAAATCATGTTAAATTATAAATTACGTTTTTTTTTTTTTTTTTTATTTGCAGCTTAAAAAAAAAAGTATTTTAAAAATCTTGAATTGTAAACCGATTTTGGCAAGAGTTAAAAATTGGTAAAAAATGATATGAGTTCACAGTCAGTCTTTTTTCAATTCATTTCAAAATTACTGAGTTTTAAGATATTTAAAAAATAATTTAAAATGTTTTTTTTTTTTTTTTTTTTTTTTATGCCACTTTGCAGTGACATTTTAAATTAATTTTACAAACTGCCAATCTTTTAACTTCCAATTCATGTTAGATGATGAATCACGTTATATTATTATCATTATTATTACCATATTATAGAAATGTACTGTTTTTAACAAAAAAGAAATTTTTAATTGGTTTTGTCAAAAATTAAAAATAATGATTGTGATGTCACAGTAAAAAAACTCCTAAATTCAGTTGAAAATTGGAGATTTTAAAGAAAAATTATATTTAATTAAATTCATCACCAGTGCCACATTCACATTTCATAATTTATAAGCTAGTGTTCTTCCAGCTGAAAATTAGAGATTTTATGTAAAAATTAGAGTATTAAATTCAAGGTAAGTTGTTTTTATAAAGTTAGCTTTACACTTAATCTCCGTGTCATCTCGTCGGTGTATCGAGCTATTCCCTAAAATAATATATATGTGATATGTATACATATAAAATAAATAAATAAAAAAGTAAATCATGTATATTATAGCATGAGCATAGTTGTGAAAAAATAAATAGAGTCAAAGACATCCAACAAATGTCAGATAAAACTTCCTTCTTAATACGGTACACATTTCATTTGTAACCAAGTATATACATATTACATGTCTCTTGAACGTTCAAATTTTACTTACAATATTCTGATTTAAATATGCACTTAAGGTATAATTTTCTCATAATCATAAAACATCAATATAAAAAATTACGTTATTTAATCTTCATAATGTTAAATACTTCATGAACAAATGCATGACTTCCAGAAATCCGCATGTTGTAACCAATGTAACTATCAAACCGACAGTAAAAATTTTAATATGAAAAGTTCAAGATAGCGCTGATATTAACCCCTTAACGCGCGCTGTCCGCGCTGCGAGGATGCAAAATTTAAGATCCAGCAGCGAAAATTCATCCCGCTAATTTTTTAGAAAAAAAATTACCTTTATAAAATAGCAGAAAAGGCCATTTTTTTAACCTTAAAATTTAAAATTTCTTTTAGTTTAATTTAGTTTATAAATTCCAGTGGCACTATAATTTAAATGATCAGAATTGTCTTGCGCCGCAAAGGGTTAACAGTGATTCATTAGAAACTGAATATCACGAAACACAGAAAGCCAATTTTATGCAGATTACTTTCTGTTGATGATAAATTTTAAATGCATTGATGCTATAAACAAGAAATAATTGTTCATAAATAACAATAAATAAATAAAATAAAAAACGATTTTTGCCTATATTTTAAAAAAAGTAATAAAAGGTAATATACTTGTAATATAAGCTTATATTGTATCATATGTTATGTAAAATTTTGTATCTTACTTTATTAGGTACATTTTAATTTCTTAATTCAAGATTGGTTGGATGGTTGGAGGATTAAGGCCGATTGACTCCTTATGTGTCCTAGGCCTATGGGGGGAATGCCCTCCGTGGGGGTCTTTCTAAGGGGTCCTAGCCCGTATTTACGCGAGTTTCGGAGGAAACCACGGAAAACTCTGAACGGATAGGTCGATGAGCGTGACCTGGGATCGAACCCGGCACCTCCCATCTACCAGCTGTGAGCGCAGAACCGCTCGGCCGCTGGTGGACCTCCTTAATTCAAGAAAAATTAAACTTCATTATCATGCATATTTTTTACAGAGTTGCTTATTCTCTATTTAATTTTTTCTTTTCTTTTTTAATTATTTTCCAAGCATACTTATTTGTATTTTTCCTCATTTTTTATGCATTACAGTATCAAAATCTCGTTTCATAAATGCTAATTTTCACAAAATTCCAAAATACACATAATTTTTGTTCCAATTTGTGTAGATTTCTGGGAATCTCCTGCATACACATTAAATTTAAAATTAAAATTAAAAAAATAAAATCCATTTACGTATTAATGTAACTGAATTCGGCTTTTGGGATAGGTTTTACCAAATATTGTTACTATTCTTTCTAAATCTAATTTCTTTGAATCCCTAAAATCATCAAATTTTGCAACCTGCTTTCTGCACTGCAAGTTCTGAGGTAGTTTTTCACTATTCTAACATTTATAAATTGAACCGACGGATGTTTCAGTCGTTGGCTGAATTATTTCATAATTATTAATATATTTTATAGTTGTTTGGTTGGTTGGGTATTAACGTTGTACTAGTGCTGCTCAATAGACAATTGGCGGACACACCCTATCCCTAAGGAGGGCCCGGAAGCATGCCATCACAATTTTGATCTTCCACGGAGGGGATAATATTCTTTTATGTAAAAAAAAAAAAGGCTGAATGAAAAATTGCAATATGACTTTTGAAGATAATAAAATATAAACATTCATGAGAGGCTGAAATGATAAAATAGAGCAAGAATATTTTTTACTGTTTCCGAAATTTTTGATTTTTATACAAACAAGCATTAAAAATCGGTAAAAGTTGTATTGTTCCTCGATTGCCTTTTTTTTTCTTTTCTTTTGTTCCCTGAATCTCTAGCAAAAAGTAATTAAAAGTAAATTTTAAAAAGAGAAATACATTTTTAATTTCTTGGTGATGCAGAGTGTCGCGACGTAAAATAAATTTAACAATTTTAAATTCATATAATTATTAAAACGACTTTTAATTACACGGAAATATTTTAATGATTTGAATTTGACAGATATTAAACAAATTACCGTTATGAAATTTCACAAATAATTAAAAGAATTTTCTCTTTAGAAATAGAATGCAAAAAACAAATCTTATTTAAAGGTCTCAGTTATTTTACTTATTTCATTTCTCATTGTTAAAGCTGTCTTTAAGTTCTAAAGCAAAAGCAGCACATTTTCATCTTGTTTTTTAGATATTTCCTTTCCAACGCCTTTGTAAAAAAATCATAAATTTTTAAATTTTGTCTTTTTTACATACTTCGCATTTTTTTTTTTTTTTTTTTTTTTTTTTTGTTTGTTTAATTGGAAATGCTGGAATAAATTCTGATTTTTAAAATACATTCATTGTTTTAAATTATGAAAATTCATATTTTCATATTTATTTTTTAAATATCATATATTTATGTTTTCATTATACTATTTCGTCTATTTTTTTTTTTTTTTTTTCTTTTTTTTTTTTCGGGGTGGGGGGAGGGAGCGAATTCTTTATATTTATAGATATATTTACATATAATGAATGTTTTCATTCTTGGATTTTGAAAAAAAAAAAATATTAATAAATAAATAAATTTTTTCATAGCTATATTCTTTATTCCTGTGAAATATCTGAATAGGTTTTTCAATAATTTTACAAATTCGAAAATATCCGCAATTGATTTGTAAGTATCGAAAACCTCTATAAACCAATTTTGAACGATTTAACTCTATTTTTATTTTTTTGCCCCCCTCCCCCCCTCTCCCCACCCCCTTCTCGCCCCTCCTAATAACTTTACACTTTCGAAAATATCCCCATTCGACTTGCAGGCCTCTAAAACCTATCTGTACCAATTCTGAACGGCCTAACGGTATTTCTATTTGTCTTTGCCTATAGCCCGCCCTTACCGCCCCACCCCCTACCCGTCCCTCCTAATAATTTTACAAATTCGAAAATGTCCCCAATCGATATGTAAATATCGAAAACATCTATATACCAATTTTGAACGATTTAACTCTATTTTTATTTTTTTGCACCCCCCCTCTCCCCTCCCCCTTCTAGCCCCTCCTAATAACTTTACATAATCGAAAATATCCCCATTCGACTTGCAAGCCTTTAAAACCTGTCTGTACCAATTTTGAACGGCCTAACTGTATTTCTATTTGTTTTTGCCCATAGCCCCCCTTTACGGCCCCACCACCCTTACCGCCCCTCATAATAATTTTACAAATTCGAAAATATCCGCAATTGATTTGTAAGTATCGAAAACCTGTATAAACCAATTTTAAACGATCTAACTCTTTTTTTATTTGTTTGCCCCCCCCCCCCCTCTCTCCACCCCCCCCCCCTTCTCGCCCCTCCTAACAACTTTGCACTTTCGAAAATATCCCCATTCGACTTGCAGGCCTCTTAAACCTATCTGTACCAATTTTGAACGGCCTAACTGTATTTCTATTTGCTTTTGCCCCATAGCCCCCCCTTACCACCCCACCCCCCTTATCGCTCCTCCTAATAATTTTACAAATTCAAAAATATCCACAATCGATTTGTAAGTATCGAAAACCTCTATGTACCAATTTTGAACGATCTGACACTATTTTTATTTTTTTGCCCCCCCTCTCTCCACCCCCCTTCTCGCCCCTCCTAACAACTTTACACTTTCGAAAATATCCACATTCGACTTGCAGGCCTCTTAAACCTATCTGTACCAATTTTGAACGGCCTAACTGTATTTCTATTTGTTTTTGCCCATAGCCCCCCCTTACCACCCCACCACCCTTGCCGCCCCTCATAATAATTTTACAAATTCGAAAATATCTGCAATTGATTTGTAAGTATCGAAAACCTGTATAAACCAATTTTAAACGATCTAACTTTTTTTATTTTTTTGCCCCCCCTCTCTCCACCCCCCTTCTTGCCCCTCCTAACAACTTTACACTTTCGAAAATATCCACATTCGACTTGCAGGCCTCTTAAACCTATCTGTACCAATTTTGAACGGCCTAACTGTATTTCTATTTGTTTTTGCCCCATAGCCCCCCCTTACCACCCCACCCCCCTTATCGTCCCTCCTAATAATTTTACAAATTCAAAAATATCCACAATCGATTTGTAAGTATCGAAAACCTCTATGTACCAATTTTGAACGATCTGACATTATTTTTATTTTTTTGCCCCCCCCCCCCCCCCCCCACCCCTCCCCCTTCTTTCCCCACCTAATAACTTTACACAATCGAAAATATCCCCATTCGTCTTGCAGGCCTTTAAAACCTATCTGTACCAATTTTGAACGGCCTAACTGTATTTCTATTTGTTTTTGCTCCATAGCCCCCCCCCCCCCCCCGTTGCTGCCCCACCTGGGGGCTGAATTTCTAAAATTCCAGAAATTGGTTTTTAGATAGTTGCATTAGCTATATTTTAGAGCAAAAATTTCACGTATATCTATTTTTTTTTTTTTGTTTGAGATATATAGGATTATGCGAAATCACGTTTTGCCCCCCCCCGCCCCCCTTGGGGACCGAATTAAAAAAATTCCTTAAACCGATTTTTAGATATTTGTATTAGCTATATTTTAAAGTAAAAATTTCACGTATATCTGTTTTTTTGTTTGAGTTATATAGAATTATGTGAAATCACGTTTAACGCATGTGAAATCACGTTTCGCCCCCTCCCCCTCCCCCTTGGGGACCGAATTTCAAAAATTCCAGAAATCGATTTTTAGACATTTGTATTAGCTATATTTTAACGCAAAAATTTTACGGATATATGTTTTTTTGTTCGAGATATTTAACATTATTTCATTTAATTCTCGCGTTAAAGCGCTCTTTCAAGTCTGAAGTGGAAAGACATTCGATGCGAGCGCCATCTTCTAAAAGCGACCAAAATGGGGCCATTCTGATAACACAGCGTGAGCGATCCATAGTGTACATCCATGACATGAACAAAAGGTCGAAACAGGCCACATGAAAATCATGTGTTGTGTCTGTATACTACAATGTTTTCAAAGCAAATTAGACCTAGAGGATTGAACCTATATAGATATTGTAGCTTATTAATAACTCTAATTTAGCTGAGCAATTTATGAATAAGGTTAGTAAAATTTAAAAAAAGAAAAAAAAAATCATATTTAATATTTACATTTTTCTATAGTTTTAATGTCAAATTTTGAAAAATCATTTACAGAATCAGTGCCCTCCAAATTTGGGGTGTTCCCTGGACTCGTACTCTGTGTGCCCATGACTTAATCTGGCCTTGTGACAATTACTTTCCCATCTCATTTTTTAATAGAAAAAATATATATATATGTATATACGTATTTTTAGAGGATTAATTTGGCTAATGGATAATTCAGGGTTCCCACAGGTCAGGGAGAACAGGGTAAACCTGGAAAAGTCAGAAAATTTAAAATTACTAAAAAAAGTCAGAGAAATATCAGGGAAAATTGTAAATATTGCTCAAAAACCTGGAAAAATGATGATGCAAACCTGGAAAATGCTTTTTCAGCATTCAATTTATATCGCAAGTCATGTTACTATGTTGTCTTTTATGTTACAAGCTATGTTCTGTTTTATACTGTGAGCTATTTTTTATGTTGCAAACCAAATTTTATGTCTGAAATTTTCTAAAAATAGACCTGGGAAAAGTCAGGTAATTTTATTTTTGAAATTGAGTGGGAACCCTGATAATTGTGATTTTGCATTTCTTTAAAATTTATCATGTGTTAAAATAAAGTGAAAATTTAAATTATCTTATTTTTAGATCAATGATGTGTTAATACTTCTTTCTTTAACTTTTCTATCACTTTTGAATTGAAGAGTTTTGTGGGTAAAGTTGCTATTGTGACATAAAGTAAATTTGAAAAAAAAAAAAAAATAGCTGTAAAGGTAAAATGGAATAGTTAAAAACCATGTACATAACTTCCTCCACCAAAAATCACTGTATTGGAAGATCTAGTTGAACCAGTGAACAGTCTATATATACATAGAAGATCATAATAATTTCTTTTGAGCCAAAATCTCAATATATTAATTAATGGTTCAAAATATGTTCTACCACTAAGCTCTTCTATTGCAAATCTTCCAAAATCAAAATGATTATTTAGCGTGTTTATATTTGTTTTAAAGTATTGTATATTTTTTAATTTTAGAAAGAATGGAGGGAAAACTATGTAGAATTTAAAAGAAAAGTTGCACGCTGTGTTAGAAAAAGTCAAGAAGATGTTTAGGAATTACGTTTTTAGCAAAAAAAAATTTCTGGTAAGTAACTGTTTCTTTATTATTTACTAGAATCTTATGAAATTTAACCCTGAAGGGTGTGAAAGGGGTGTCTAGCATTACCCGTTCTTCGAACAGGGAAAATCGCTGTGGTTTCCTTTAGAAGCATGAAATTTAGAAAAAGCCTTTTCTTAGGCCCTAATTAAGACAAAATTTAAGAGTCGTTTGAAATTTAACTTAAGCAAATAAGATGGGGGGGGGGGGTGATTCTACTTGTTCTTTACGCGGGGAAAATTGCAGTGGTTTCCATAGAATTTTTCAGTAGATTTGAACAAAGCATGCCTTTATCAGGAATCAAAATAAACAATCTCTGGCCGACAGGTCAAACTAATTAGATTTGCTTTCAAATTTTCTTTTTTAATGTTTCCCTCTGCAAAAAAACAGAACTGCTAGTTGTATTATAATTTGGATTTAAGATTACTATTTCTTACTGCTTATTCTACTGCTAGTAAATAAAAGCCTGGTATAATTATAGAAAAGAGTAGCAGTTTTCTTTATTAAAATGTCCTTATTCTGTCGAATTACATCTAAAAAATGACACCACTTTCAAAGATGATAGTTCTTCATTTTGGAGGTTTTGTGAAAGTGACATTCAAACATGTTATATATATATTCTAATTATATTAAAACACTAAGTCATTATTATCTGTCATCTAAATAATTCATTATGTATTCACAGTAAAATTTTTAAGTCGCATGAAATTTTGATGAAAGCATAATTTTGTAACATTTTCTTAATCGTTTTCCCCTTTTTTAATTTTGAAATTTTATAAACCTCTACTTAGGAAGAATATATACACATTAGAAGTAATCTATATACCAAATATGGAAGTTTCTAGCTACAATAATATTGAAGAAATACAAAAATACGGTTTAAAATGGTTTTTTCCCACCCTCTCCCATTGTGCATGCACTAGAAATTAAAAACACCCACAGTACTTCAACTATGGTCATAAACAGTAATTGTGCCAAGTTTGGTTCAAATCGGCCTAGTTGCTTGGGAGGAGATGCAAGACATACCCATATATATGTATACATACATACACACATACAAAAAATGACTTTTATTTTTATTATTTATTGAAAGAATATTTGCAGCTACCACAATTTTTGTATATTGTAACTTAATAATTTTAGGCATTAATAAGGGAGCTTCCAGAGCATGTTCCATAGAATTGTTCTAATTTACCATTCCCTAAATTCGTAAATGACAGAAATCTGTTCTAATTTTGTAAAAGCAAGCAAAAAATAATTTCTGGCAAAGTAAAAAATAAAATAAATAAAAATTCAGCATTAAAATAAATTTTACCACTGAAATAGTGTCATTGTTATAAAGCAATTACAAATATAAAAAAGTTCATAAGCATGTATCCATTGTAACTTGTAACCATATTCTTTTATCTGTAATAATGATGTTTACTTGAAAAAAACATTTTTTGTAAATTTTATTTCAGCAAAAAATTTTTAAAGGTATCATTTATTTATTTATTTTATTCGTTTTACAATTAATCTACAGTAGGAAGTGTTAACAGGTATCATTGTGTGTAGGATTTTTTCCTAATTTCAAAATTTGTTAAAATTATTTTGCTGTACCTGCTAAGGGAAAACTGTTGTGTAATTGGAATTTAGGAATATCTTTTCTAATTAACTAGTATTTTTTTAGATTTACAAAAACTTTACACATATTTATTAGTTACAATCATTAAAAAAAATAATAATAATAATCACGTCCTGGTCTTTTTTTTTTTTTTTTTTTTTTTCTCTAGAAGTTTTAAAGTAGGGTCACAATCACTCCTGCAGTAAAGAATTTAGTATACAAAGAATAAATTCATAACATTTCCCATTAATTTTGCAAAAAAAAAAAATATGCACTTGCACTGATCTATTTAAATCTGTAGATAAAAATGAAATTCAAAAGTTCTTATATTCATGCTAAAAAAAAGGCTTTTTATTTATTTATTTGAATAGTTTTAACAATTATTAAAATAAATAAAAAAATACAAAAAAATCAATTTAATAAGACTAATCATGTATATATTATATATATATATATATATATATATATATATATATCATAAAATCAAACTCTGTTTGGTTTTCATTTATATCTTATATCAAGGATAGTTAATATTTGGTAAAATATTTATTCTTTCCCTTTTTAAACAACTTGATCATATTTTGTCTATCAATAAACTCTGATTTTATTTTCCACACTGATGTCGTCTCTAAAATGTTAATTGTATATAAATTGCATTTATTTCATTAACAATAAAAAGCAGTATTTAGTGTTATTTAGTCTGGCTTCTTTAAGTTGATTGATGCATAGCATTACCAACTATTCTTTGTTTTTATTAAAATCACACAATCAGCTGTGGAAGAAAATCGTATTTATTGAAATTTTATTTTTCCGACTGAGTGAAAAATAAAAAATAAAATTTCAATAAATATGATTTTCTTCAACAGTTGATTGTGTGATTTTAATAAAAATTGTATTTCTTTCTCCCATTGTTTGATGGTGTTTTCCATTTCCTGCGGCTTATTTCTGTTGAGCTATCTACATGATAGACCAGAGATGTTTCTGCCTAAAGGTTGTCTGAGTGAGTAATCCTGACTGGTTGTCGTCCTGGATAGCTCAATTGGTAGAGCCTTGACCTTGTAAGTCAAAGATCCGGAGTTCGACTCCCGGTCCAGGCATTATTTTCATTCAGTCGGAAAAATAAAAAATAAAATTTCAATAAATATTCTTTGTTTATTTAATAATAGATTAAATATTTTTAATTAACCAAGTAAAATTTACTCTTGGCTAGAGATGTGAGGTGAGAATATTCTCTGAGAACGAGAATATTCTTATTTTTCTTAAATACAAATTTTTTTTTTCATGTTTATGACATAAATTATAAAACTTATTCATACTTATTTAGTTTGACATGCATAACTAAAACAAACAAACTTTATTTCATGATGTTTTCTTTACAATTCGTAATTTTCAATGGGAGAATATTCTCCAGTGAGCTCCGCAAAGCAATTTTTCTAAGCGTTCAATACTTATTCCATGACAGAAAGCATTCAATAGCAAATAATAAATAATTATTCATATTGAAATACAAATCTAAACATTTTTATGTCTACAGATTTGCATTTATAACAAAACCATCACTAAAATTCCACATTTAAAGTAAAGATTTTATAAAAAATAATTGGGGATTTACTTAAATCTAATTCACATAATTCATATTTCTGTAAGTCTTATTCTATATATAAGCCACAGGTTTATTATCTATTATGTTGACGATTTTTAATTAATCAATAATTTGATGGCGTGTGCATGAAAATTAATATTCTTGAAAAAAATTCTGAATCATTAAAAGCTCTAGTTCAAAAATAAAATTGTGCTAAAAAGTTAGCAAATTTAAATTAAGCATAATTTTGTAATAAATAAATAGTAAAATACACTACCTTTCTCCATTAATGACCAGACACTTTCAATTTCAGACATTTTTTTTTTTTTTTTTTTTTTTTTAAATCTCAAAATTATTAAACAAATCATCTTGAATCTTTAGGAGTGTAAAGAACATGATGTGTCATACATTTCAGTTTGTTTTGTGCCGAAAGTGAAAGAAGGACCGGTAGAAAATTAAAGAAAAATGAAAGTGTTTGGCATCACCCTGTAAAAAATAATGCTTGAAATGCAATCCGGTTGTAAGATGTGATTATGGGGCTTTTCCTTTATTATCTATATAATTTATGTCTTTACCTCATGTAATCAGGGAAATAAAAAGGTTCCTAATAAAAAATTGCAAAAAAATTGTTCACTTTTTTAGCTGTAACACGCAAGGTATTAAACACACCACAAAACTATTTTCAGCAAATTTGACTTACAATATTAGACACAGCATACTGCAATCAAATTGAAAAAAAAAAAAGTATAAATCTAATGAAATGTGAGAGTATTTACAAAATAATTTTTATCTGAGCATGCGTAAGCTTTAGCGGAATTTTATTTGCATAATTTAATGGCCAAATGTATTGAGCTACTTATATAAAACCCCAAATAAGTATCATATAAACTTAAAAAATTCCATATCATTGAATGATAATGAACTAAATTTCAGCTGTTCCAAAAAAATAAGAAATTGATAAGGGAGTTTTCTCAATATTTATTTACAATCACAGAAAACTGTATTACCATTCATTGAATCAAACACTTTCATTTTTCTTTAATTTTTTATTGGTCCCCCTTTCACTTTTAGCACAAAACTTTAACTGAAATGTATAAGGTATAACATGTTCTTTACACTCCTGATGTTTCAAGATGATTTGTTTAGTACTTTTTAGATATTTAAAAAAATGTCTGAAAGTGTCCAGTCATTTATGGAAAGGTAGTGTATGTTAGAGATGAGACGGGCTCAGCCCGAGCCCGGGCCCGATCGGGCTCAAATCTTACGCAAGTCTTCGGGCTCCGGGCGGGCTCGGATTCAAACTAAAAGTTCCGTTTACTGTAAAAGCACTTATTTTCGCGAGCCGTAATTTTCGCGAAAATGAAGATATCGGTGATTTCGCGAGCTGAAATTTTCGCGAATTTTATATGAACAGAACCGAAAATTGAAAACTCCTAACGTTGAATTGAAAAGTACCTAAATATAGAACCTCTTTTGCATAAGGCATTTTAAGAAAATTCCTTTTGTCCGAAAAGTTCGTCCCCACCTCCTCATCGCTCTAAAAACAATTTGTGCTTACAACGGTTTCTTATACATCAACTTTGGCTTTGGCCAAAGGTTAAATACGCTTTGGCTTTGGCTCAACGCGCACATTCCACCCCAAACAATTTTCTTTTCTTAATTCTTTTTTTCTCATGCTGTTTATCAAACTAGGGACTTCTGAACTCTCCTTTTGCACCGAAAATGTAATCACCCCACCCCCTTCACTTTTCTCGTATTCGGACTGTCAATGCATGTGAGTTTTGGTAATTGAAAAATTTCTGTTTTTTTTTTTTTTTTTAATTATTATTATTATTATTATTATTATTATTATTATTATTTGCTGCGAAAAAAAAAGGTATTTCGCGAGGCTTAAATTTTCGCGATTACGATGGGCTCGCGAAAATCGCGAAAATTAAAGCCTTGCGAAAATAAGTGCTTTTACAGTATTTTATTCTTCACTAAGTGGAAAATGTAAACAAAAAAAAAACAAAAAAAAAGAAAGAAAGAAAGAAGAGGAAAAAAAAAATGAAATTTGATTTATTTTGAGAACACCTTTAGTAATGCCATAATAGACATGATAGGTTATAAATCACAAAATAATTTTGCAAACCTTAGTAGCTTTGACTTTCCTTTTTCTAAATAGAACTTTTTTTTCAACGGGATGCATATTATGTCATAGTGTTATACAGTAATCCTTCCTCCTTCGTTATATTGGGCCTCATCATATCACTCATTCGGATAAATTTTTTGTCCTCCGATAGGCGCGTTTTAAACAATGGGCTGCACTATAAATATATATTATATAAATATATACATGCATACACAGACATTATAAATTGTTATAATGACATTTATAGTTATTTAAATTGAGGATTGATAATAAGAAAATTAATTTGAAAATGAAAACGGTATTTAATTTTACTATTGTGTATGCGTTGCGTACCACTTTCAATATCGGGCTCGGGCTCTGATCACACAAAATTTTTCGGGCTCGGGCGGGCTCAGTTAAAAAATGTTTCGGGCCCGGGCGGGCTCGGATTGCCAAAATAGAGCCCGAACTCACCTCTAGTGTATGTTCTATTTAAATTAAAAACTAAAATATCAAATAGCTTAAAAATGAAAGTAATTTTATTTTGTAATTAACTTGTTACACAAAATTTAGAATCAACGTTAGTAAGTTTTATTTTTCGATAACAAATCATTCAAGCTACCATCTTTTTACCGACAACTCATGCAGTTCTTTGTAATCGACATCACTTTGTTTAAACTCAACGGTTTCTGTTTTTACTTTTTTTAAATAATTTATGTTGTGACTACATGTCACTTCTCTCAATAGAAAAACAATTTATTTTTTGAACTGTGAACAGTTCCATATAAATATGTTTATTATTTAAGTACATTTTGGATAAAACCATTTTTATTTCATACAGATAAGTATAAAACATTTTAAAGCAAAAACATAATTAAAAATATTTTTCATTAAATGTCACCCTTTAAAAATACAGGCATGAGAATTTTCCGCGGATCTGCGATTTTCCGCTTTTTTGTGATTTTCGTTAATTTCGCGATTTTTTATTTTGTTAAAGTCAAACTCCTATAACGATCAGTGTTCACTAAAAACTTTAGATTCTCAATCTTTTTCCATCCAAAATATAAATGTTATTATTCATTTTAAACGTGCTTTATCACATTCTATAGCATATAAAAGAACAGAATTATTCAATATTTCTCACTCATGTTATTTTTTTTTCCTCCCCCCCCCCTTTTTTCCTCTCTAACCATCGCCAATCAAACATTCTGCGGGAAGCCTTTTATTTTTGAATATTTATCCATCCACAACAAAAATGTCAATTTTAAACTTACTTTATGATATTTTAGAACCCATAAAGAAGAATTGTTTGATATTTCTCACTCATGAACTACTTTTTAACCCCCCCCCCTTTCCCATTTTCCACCACCAGTCAATGTTATTAAATGTTGATTGCTAGCTAATGTTTTTTTTTTTTTTTTTTTTTAACACATGTTCTATTGTGCTGATGTGTTTTTCTTTTAGTTTAATTTGTCACTTTTAAAATATTTTGTATAGATTTTTCCTGTGAGCATTATTTTTTCATTTGAAATACATTTTTTGAACACATTTGTTTAGTTTTCCCTGCATGCGTTATTTTTCATTTGAAATACATTTTTTGAACACATTTGTTTAGTTTTCCCCGCACGCGTTATTTTTCATTTGAAATTAATTTTATGAACATGCGTGTTTCCTCTTCTTTTAATTTTCTGCACTCTCATGCTTGACAATAAGTGTCTGTAATAAAATAAAAAAAATTTGTTTAGTGGTTTGTCCCTTTATTACTTGAGTTATCACTAGATTTTATCTTCAGTAATTTATAAGATTTCATCTTTTAACCTTGAAGAGAATTTTTTTTTTAAAATATGTACAACTAAATAGATTTAATTAATTAATCTGATTATTTTATTAAAAGCAAAGTTTCATAAATTTCTAAACTTGCACATAAATTAATGCTTATACAGAGCACACATTTCAAAATCACCCACTGTATAGCTTCAATGAGAAAATTCTCGATTATTCTCTTCCAGGAGAATATTCTCGAGAATTTTACAACTCTACTCTTGGCTCACTTTTGACATAAATTTGAAAGTCAAATAATTACTTTGGCAAAAGCAATTCATTAATATCCTTGCACCTCAGTGATCATTCTCTCTCTCTTCTTTTGGTTAACTTAAATATGTTTTGGAAGTAACTCTCCCTCTCTTCCTCATAACTAGTATTCAATCTTTTTCATCTTATTACTAGAAGAGTGTTATGTTTTTTGTATAATAAATTGAATCTATGTAAAGTCTTTCTGCATAAATAAACTAACATGAGAACTTTTTAACTGTTTCTTGAGAAATAATCTTCATAGTTTTATTTATCTAAACCTGTGGAAATATTAGGGGGACTGAAAAATAATCAAAATTTTTGTTGGTTTGAATTAAAGTACTGACTCCGAAAATTTAGCCTGAATAATATTTAAGATATTCTTGGGTAATTTTAAGACAATAATTGGTGAAGTACCATTTAAATATTGTTATTTCCGATGTCATTAATGGGCTTTTCCCACCTGACGTCAGAGGTCACATGATATTTGAGAAACAAACAGCAGACGAAGCAGAGACTATATCTGTAGTGATTGCTGAAATAACATATTTTCTATTCTTATTTTTGATCAATCGTATTTAATCTGTGTTATTTTTTTATACATCATTTTTAATCCATTTTATATCATTATTCATCATCTTTTGTTTGCTGTATATATTTACAATCATCATTTAGTTTATATTTGTTATTGATGTTTATGGCGAACATGTTAAATACTCTGATTTTTGGTACTTAAATCATTCACAGTGCAACATTGTATGGTGTAAAGCCATTTAGACCAGTAACTAAGTTAATTAACTTGTTGTAACACCTTTATGCAATTAAATTTAATTGAAAACATTTTAAAATTTCAAATTATAATCCATAAACATTCCACAAGAACAAGCTATTATTTTTTGCTATATCAGTTAATGTTATAGTTACACTACAACATACAAAAATCGATGATAACGGGGAACAAAAATAATAGCTAAAAATACCTTTATAAAATCACACTTTCAAAATTCATCATATAAAATTAATACTTTAAGTATAAAAAAGACTCTCTAGAAATATCAGTAAATCCATAATACTGAGGATGTTAACAAAGTTTTTATTAAAAAAAAATCACTTAATGAAAATTTTTGACTGAAGTTGTTTTGGTTAATTCAAAATAATGTAGTATACATAATGGGAAAATAAAGAATGAAAGCAATTAAAAATGTATATAATATAGAAAAAAAAAAATACAGACACGACATTATTTAAAACATGAAAATCTCACATTGACAGATTTTAATTTAGTGTCAGAGGCCTACTGCTAAACTTGTTAATATTGACAAATTCTTCTTTAGTTAATTCATGACGATCTAAATTCCATGATAAAGTTTTCATTAAATCAAACCAATGTGTTTCAGCTGCAGATATTGTAACAAATAACGTTGGAAGTCCAAACTGTCTTATAGCCGCAAAACAACGTTTTTTCTCTTTTTCCCAATGAGGGGGAGGTGTGTCTTGGGGGGGGGGACTCATGTCAAAGGTGTGCCTTGGGGGGGGGACTCATGTCAAAGTTGTACCTTGGGGGGGACTCATGTCAAAGTTGGGCCTTGGGGGGGACTCATGTCAAAGTTGGGCCTGGGGGGGGACTCATGTCAAAGTTGGGCCTTGGGGGGACTTCATTCAATAAATCCCCATTCAATAAACCGACTGAAATAAGCCCTTAACACTATTAAGAGTGTATTATAAAAATTCGACAACGCTGTACCGACTGAAACAGGGGTACCTTGGGGGGGACTCATGTCAAAGTTGTGCCTTGGGGGGACTTCATTCAATAAACCGACTGAAATAGGCCCTTAGCACTATTAAGAGTGTATTATAAAAATTCGACAACGCTGTACCGACTGAAATAGGGGTACCTTGGGGGGGACTCACGTCAAAGTTGGGCCTGGGGGGGGACTCATGTCAAAGTTGGGCCTTGGGGGGACTTCATTCAATAAACCGACTGAAATAGGCCCTTAGCACTATTAAGAGTGTATTATAAAAATTCGACAACGCTGTACCGACTGAAATAGGGGTACCTTGGGGGGGACTCATGTCAAAGTTGGGCCTGGGGGGGGACTCATGTCAAAGTTGGGCCTTGGGGGACTTCATTCAATAAATCCCCATTCAATAAACCGACTGAAATAGGCCTCTAGCACTAAAAAAAAAAAAAAAAAAATTATACAGACACGACATTATTTCATTATTTAAAACATGAAAATCTGACATTGACAGATTTTAATTTAGTGCCAGAGGCCTACTGCTGAACTTGTTAATATCGACAAATTCTTCTTTAGTTAATTCATGACGATCTAAATTCCATGATAAAGTTTTCATTAAATCAAACCAATGTGTTTCAGCTGCAGATATTGTAACAAATAACGTTGGAAGTCCAAACTGTCTTATAGCCGCAAAACGTTTTTTCTCTTTTTCCCAATGAGGGGGAGGTGTGCCTTGGGGGAGGGACTCATGTCAAAGGTGTGCCTTGGGGGGGACTCATGTCAAAGTTGGGCCTTGGGGGGGACTTCATTCAATAAATCCCCATTCAATAAACCGACTGAAATAGGCCCTTAGCACTATTAAGAGTGTATTATAAAAATTCGACAACACTGTACCGACTGAAATAGGGGTACCTTGGGGGGGACTCAAGTCAAAGTTGGGTCTGGGGGGGGACTCATGTCAAAGTTGTGCCTTGGGGGGACTTCATTCAATAAATCCCCATTCAATAAACTGACTGAAATAGGCCCTTATCACTATTAAGAGTGTATTATAAAAATTCAACAACTGTACCAACTGAAATCGGCCTCTAACACTAAAAAAGAAAAGGAATGTATACAATGGCTCACTATGCTTTAAAAAAAATTGCAGAATCTATCACTGTTTGTAGGAACTTGAGATTTGTTAATTTTAAGAATGTTGTGGTGAATTATTGAATCATTCAAAATAATAATTTACATAAAGTGGGAAAACAAAATCAGAAAAATGCAAAGTTTATACTAAACTCGTACAAAAAGTTGAAAGCAAACACATGCCAAACCAACAACAAGCAACAACAGTTACTGAATTTGAATTTTGATTCAAGCAGAACAAAATCAAAATAGTGAGTTGTGATTGACTGCTTGCTTGTAGCTCTGATGTGGTAGAGATATTATTGAACACTGCTGTGCTTGCATATTAGTTCTAACATATCTACTACATGTACACACGCAACTCAGATATTCAGAAAAATAGGTATTTTTATTTTATTTTTTTATGTTTATTTTGTTAAAATTTCTTTTTTATTTTTATTTATTTATTTTATTTTTTATTTATTTTATTTTATTTATTTATTTATTTATTTATTTATTTTTTTTTTTGGGGGGGGGGGGGGGTTATATTAAGATTCCTAATATTTTTCAACAAACTTTACTTTTTACTACAGATTTTTCAAGAATCACATAAAATGAATCATTCAACTTCCAACAAACACAATCAACTGAGGTGCCAAGTATTACAATTTGTCCGTAATTATTATGGATTTACGGCATTTCGAACAACATACAAAAATTACAGATTATACACTTTTAAGGAAGTCGTGGATACCGTTCGTTAAAAAAGAAAAGAGACACCACTAATGATCGATGATCAAACTCACAACAGAAGCATTCCAGTTCTCAATCTTTCTCCATCTACAACTAGCCATCGTCTATTAAAAGCTCTGCAGAAGACTTTAGCTTCCTAATCTTTCTCCATCAGCAACATAAATGTCAATATTCATTTTAAACTTGCTTTATTAGATTCTAGAACCTATAAAGAAGTAGAATTGTTTCATTTCTCATTCATATAATTATTTATATTTTGACTGCCCCTCCCGCTTCCCAGCTCTTAATCAAGGATTACTTCTAAGTGATAGAAGCGCTCAATATTTCTCACATATGTAATTATTTTTAGGCTTTATTACTGAACTTGATGAATCTATTTGTTTTTCCTTAATAAATTTAAAATGCATACTATGTAATCAAACAAAAGGTATGTTAGGTTTTATGCAAGACACATAAAGAAAAAAAAAAGAAAAAGAAAAATGTTTTATTAAAAAAAGAACAATATTTTAGTATTTAATGCCATAAAAACAGTTGTCCATAAAAAAGTGATTATTAAATAACAATATATAAAATAAAAATTTGCCCCCCTCCCAATCCAAAAAAAAGGGGGGGGGGAGAGAAAGAGAGAGAGAAATCCAAATGTTTTTTTTCCCTCCAAAGCAGGTTTAAAAAAAAAAAAAAAAAAAAAATCATCTTTCTTTTGTAAAGAAGGTAAGAAATACATATTTATTTACTTTTTTTTTTTTTGAAATTTTTCTAGTTTTTTAATTGATATATATTTGTTTACAAAAACAGTCCAAATAATTATTTTTATGGGCTTATGCATAAAAATTATCCTGTGACACACACGGTTCACGTCTCCATATTGAAAGTATATAACTCTACTGATAGCTCTTATTCAAACTTGGCACCGCTGAATCGAAATGGCAGTGACCACTTTTTTTTTTATTTCATAAATCTCCAATCTTAAAAGAAAAAAAAATAATAATAATAATGGTAGAAACTCTCCCTTAGCAAATTTAATATATTTAAAAGATCTTTTGAGATTTAAAAAAAAAAAAAATGAAAAGACAAGAAAATGGCTGTGAAATTTTGCAACCAAAAATTGCTATTTTTTTTTTTTTTTTTACAGTGAGTGGTCATGGTCAAAAAGGAATTAATTTCAACAAGGAAAAATATAAATGCATCGTGCACATTCAAGTGCACCATAAGAGTGTTTAAAAGTAAAACAGATTTGTTTTGGATAATCTAGAAACAATTGTTTCAAATTTTATTATTAGAAGTAATGTCTACTTTAAAAGTTTGTATAATAGGATTCATGTATTTTTCATTGTCTTATTTAATGTTAAATGTGAAAGAAAAGTTATTCACATCTTATACCCCACTGCATATTTATATGAAAATTTTTTGTGATAAGTTTGTCTTATAGCTTGATAAATTCATATCATTTGTTCATCAACATTTCAAGTTGTAATCAATTTTTGAAATTTACCATTTTTATTTACAAAAGGATTAAAATTCATTAAAAACAATTAAAAAATACCTTACATTAAATCCTTAAAAGATGAGCTTATATATTTCGGTTCTGACTGTCTTCAGAGCTCGACGACGACAAATGCTCGGTGGCTTATTCTCTTTCTTCATTGTCTCTGTCCGTCATTTCTTCACTTCTTTTCCTGTTCTTAATAAGCTATTGCCACTCAGGTGAAATCAAACTGTGTTCAATGTCATTTACTGAATCACTGGTTGTCAAAATTTTAAGGACTTCTCTTTTTAGTGCATATTTATGCGAGTCGTTATTTGTTTAAAAGAACTATTTACAAATTTCGGCACATGACAACTTTATTTAAAGTCTATATAAGTTAAAGAAAATAAACACTCCACCACAGCAAAAGTCATAAACGTTATCATAAAATTGTCCAGCAATGGATCTCTTGTCTGGTATCGACTTACTATAATGCATTTTTATTTACAAAAGGATTAAAATTCATCAAAAACAATTAAAAAGTACCTTACATTAAATCCTTAAAAGATTATCTTATATATTTCACATAAATATGCACTAAAAAGAGAAGCCCTTGAAATGTTGACAACCAGTGATTCAGTAAATGACGTTGAACACAGTTTGATCCCACCTAAGTGGCAACAGCTTATTAAAAACAGGAAAAGAAGTGAAGAAATGACAGACGGAGACAATGAAGAAAGAGAATGAGCCACCAAGCATTTGTCGTCGTCGAGCTCTGAAGATTGTTCTGGTCGGAACCAAAATATATAATCTCATATTTTAAGGATTTAATGTAAGGTATTTTTTAATTGTTTTTAATAAATATATAAATTTAGCTTTGCTGATAAACCAATATATATCATTATGCACATGTGATACCAATGCATATTGTGGAATTTTATTTTACTGTGTATGATTATTTCACATTGATGAACACAAAGTATGATACAATTAAGCATTGAGACAAACTGATTTTTGAAGCTTTATGCACAAAAATGAGATTTCACAGCTTTTCAGTTGAATTCAGTTTTTAAGTTAATCAAAGTGTATACTTCCTGTTTCACCATCTAATCACATAATGTTTCACATGATCGTATTAATTAATACTAAATATATGCCAGTTCCTTTTTATAAGCTAAGGATGAAAAAATTGAATTATTTATTATTTCTATAATATTTTCTGTTTTTTGCTAAAGTTTACAACTTCAGTTTGTTAGTGCGTTAACCCAAATGATTTTATATTATCAGTTGTATAAATCACTCCTTTTCATCAATTTATATTGTGTAATATTAAGTGTGCTTCTCATTATAAATAATTGCCATTTTGTGTTTTGAATTACATATTTCCAGTTTTTTTTAATATTATTAATACTTATTCTTTATCTTTCAGGATAAAAAAAAAATAATAATTAAAAAAAAGTCGAAATATGAAAGCTGCAATCTATTGCTCATCATTGTCCTGCCACTAACTGACCTGGATATGACCAGAGAAACTGTGATTTTTTACATCATGCTTCAGAAACTTAATTTGAGGCATTCTTCCATTTAAATTTCTTCCCCCTGACTTGGGAATGTTTTTTTCCATCCTAATTATTATTTAAATATTTCAATTGACTGTCATTCATCAGCTACAAAGTTATTTTGCACACTTAATCACCAGTGATTTCCTCGAGTGCTTTCTTTTCTATATATAGCTCTATACAAAATCTCCACATAGACAGTTCTCTGTCAGAAGGCATTAATGGTATCACTTCTACAGATCTCAGTTTTGTATGTGTACAAAAGAATGGCAGGATGTTGAACTCTAATCCTGGATATGGATCTTCGTCTAGGACTTCGCCATGCATGCAGCTGTTGACTTTTTATCCACGCTTGTACAGTTCTAAAATAGATGACAAGAAAATACAAATTTATATATTCAACAGTACCAATTGACATTAGTTATTTTTTTATAGTAACTGATGAGTAACGTCTTCAACTTCCTGCACTACAGATAAGTGCTTTCTGAAATAAAATTTCAAAGTTTGCATTTTGTTAAAAAGTTCAAGAATTTTTTGCAAGGACAATCCTTACCTCATATTAGCAGCCAAAGAATTTTATTTAGTTGACAACATGTGTGATAAATGAACTTTTTATTACCTGTTTTTCCTCCAATAGTTTTACTTTTGTATAAAAAAAAAAAAAAAAAGAGAAAAGAAAAAAAAAAAGTAAATTTATGCAATTGGTACCATTTTTTTGTTGTGAATTTCCTGCTCTAATAATATGTACAAATTCTTACCTTATCATCATAACTGGAAAAAAAAAAAAAAAAAAAAAAAGAAAGAAAGAAAGAAAAAAAAAAAAATGTATTACTTTTTAATCTTTCTTGCCTTAGTTTTCTTTGTGTTTAGTTATTTATTTTCTCTCTATTTTTCGATGTACAAAATAAAGTACAATTATCAATTTACTTGAATGTTAATTATTACTTCTGAGTTTTTAGTCATGTATTCTGAAAACTTTTATGTTGTTTTGAAAATAACATTTTTAAATATTAATGTAAAGTTTTAGTCAAAAAAAAAATTTTTTATGTCTATTTTATTTGTATTGGTTGTATTAAAAAAACATTTTAGAAACATGTAACTTAAAATTATTAAGCTTAATTAAAACCACTTTTTTATATAAATAATTAATTTTATTATTAAATACAGAAATTCAAAGATTTCTTTGTGAAAATAATTAGTTTTAAGAAAAGCTTTAAAATATATATATATATATATATATATATATATATATATATATATATATATATATATATATATACTAATAATAGGACTGCAGTAGCCTGGTCGGTAGAGTGCCAAACCCTTAATTGTAAAATTACGTGTTCAATACTCGAGCAGGCTGAAGACTGTTGTGTACACTAGTGGTGGCTGGTGCACATAAAATCTGTCATGGCCGCAAATGTCCTCGATATTCCCATACAAATTATAACTCTTGGAGGTCACCAAAGTCAGGTGGCCATCCCCTTTGTAGAGGATCAAAATTGTGATGGTATGTTTCCAGACCACCCTTATGCAACATACTCCCAGACCATTGCCAACTCCCCATTGTGTTTGTGTAGACTATGCAGCATAAAACCCACTCAACCTCAACTTAGGTGTGTTTTTTTTTCAAGCACGAGTCAATTCTATTTTGAGAAAGTTTGCAAAATTTCGATAAGATTGGTGCAATGCATTTAAAAAAATAATATTCACTGCTTTTCCGAAGTGTTTCCAAAAACTCAGACCCACCAGCTGAATTTTCGGGATTTTTTTTTTTATGAAAATTTTATAAAATATTATTTAAATGTTGTCTTTTTATATGCTCAAAGTTTTGAATAAAAAAGGGAACAAGTCCAGTTTTGCCAGCCTTTAGAAATGTTAGCATTCAGATTATCTTAATTAATGAGATGTACTTTATGTATTAGCACAATGCATGCTGTCACACATTACTTAAACATCAAAATAATCAAATTATTTTAATTAATAAGAGATATAGGTAGAGATGTAAAATTCTCAGTAATAATCTCTTTGAGAATACTCTCATGAAGGAGAATATTCGAGAATGTAGTTCTGGAAAGCATTTATATTAACCATATCACTTTTAACATATTACAAAAGAATGCACATTTCTAAAATTAAACAATAATTAGGAATAAAAATAAATAATTAATAATAAATTGGATATTGTTTAAAATTTTTGACTATGTTTTGTTTGAGGTTTTTCTGAAAGATATAATAGCTATCTAATAAAAATTACTATGCTTGCTCATGCAATTTTTTAAATTAAAAAATTTTGCAAGAACTTCTCAGCTTGATTTTTTTAAGAATGAAGAGCAGATTACATTTGAAACATTAGGGAAAAATATGGCATTGAAGGCAATTTATTATACAGCTAATATAATATTTTGTATCCTAAATTTAAAAATGTCAAAATTCACAACATAAGAACACATAACTGAATTCAGTTTAATTTGCAGAGTTTGTACAAAATATGTGAATCAAGTAAATTCTTTCTGAATTAGATGAATATTTAACTCGAGAGGCTTTTCTTTTTGGTAAATTTTATGTCCTGAAATCAGTTAAACTGTTACACATGGTAGAAAGGGTTATGCATTGGGATCAGTTTGATAAAAATTGGTAATATTAATTAAACTATGCCTTTCACAGTTGCTTCAATTGAGTACGGTTTCAGTATTCATAAACTAGTACATATAGTAAAAAAGAAATTGACTATCTATAGAAAAAAATTGGAAAATGCATTTGTGTCCCATAACATTAAGATTTTTAAAACCAGAAAATCAAATTAGCATTGTTGAGTTGCAAAAGAATATATGTGATAGAGTTTACTGGGGAAAAGAAAAGTTTTATATCTTACATGCTTGCCAACTCTCCCGATTTCGGCAGAAGACTTCCGAATTTTTGATCTATCTCCCGATTTTCCGATCGGAAGTTAAAATTTTCCGATTTATCATAAAAGAGAGAAAATTACAAAATAGCTCGTAATAGAGCAAAATTAAACGTTTTTTACAAAAAATATCAGGCATGTAATTTTTTCGAGTTTTTTTTTTTTTTTTTTTCATATTTCATTCAATTCCACAAATTAATTTCTGCCGCGTTTAAAAAAAATCACGGATATTGTTCGTTTATAAAAAGAAACCTCATTAATCAGGGTTTAATACAGGTCGATTTTACTACCGTTTATGGGTACCTTCACAAAAATCAACATGGCAAAAAAGGTACCTTCACAAAAATAAACCTGACTAAAAAAGATACCTTCACAAAAATCATACAGCTAAATGTGATTCACAAAGCAAGAATCATGCAGAATATTGGTTTTAATCTACACACAAGCACTTGCTACGGGCGAGAATTGGTGTAGCATAAGTAAACAAAACAATCCTTGTGTGTATCGAAACAGACACACACAACTCTGGAGTTGTGGCCATAATTACTGTTTGCTGATTCATCAGGTGGTTTGATGTTTTGATAACTGTATGGTGATGTGTCTATCCTCCCTGGTGTAATTCAAGTATAGGGCAATGATACTAGCAAGAATAAAAACAACAACTACTTACGTTCTCTTTACTGAACTGTTTACTTCAGAGAGAAGTGAAATTTGGTTCTTGTTCTGCTATAAGCCTCACCCAAACTGCTGAGCATTATTTTTATTTTATTTAGTTAACTCCCCTCCCCCCCCCACACACACACACATAGAAAAAGAATGTGCTACAATTTTTCACAAAAATAAAATATAGTTACGATTTTTCACAAAAATAGGTATTAAGTTTGAAATCCTGGATTGGCCCCTGTTAATGAGCGACGATCAAATGCTCTACGAAAGCCTCCCGATTTTTAATCTTTTTCCATCCACAACATGAATGTCAATATTCATTTTAAAGTTGCTTTATGAGATTCTAGAACCTTTAAAGAAATAGAAATGTTAAATGTTTCTAACACATCTAATTATTTTTTGCCCCCCCCCCCTTTTTTTTTTTTTTTCACATCTCCAAGTAGCGATCGGCAATCAAGTGTTCTGCAGAAGCCTTTTGTTTCCCAATCTTTCTCTGTCCACAACATAAATGACAATATTCATTTTAAACTTGTTTTGGCAGATTCTAGAAATAGAACTGAAAGAGTTATTGAAAATTTTTTCTGCTAAATTCTAATTTTATCCATAGTTGTTAAGTTTCCAAAAATTAAGTATGGAAATATGTGTACTTCGTATTTAAAAAAAAAAAAAAAAAAAAAAAAAAAAAAAAATCTCCCTAATTTTAGTTAAATCTCCCTAATTTTGAATGTGAATCTTCCTATTTCTCATTTTTTAATGTTGGCAAGTATGATCTTCACTGGATGATAATTCAAGCTTTCAACTATGTACTTTTCTCTCTCTCTCTCTCTCTCTCCCCCTTTGAAAATTTTAAAACATTGTAATCAGTTCTTTATTAATAAAATATCTTAAGAATCACAGTTCATATAAAATTCCCAAAATAAAAGCCGATGAATATACCTAAATATAATATTTTTGTCATCGCTCCATGACAGTGATGAATTAATTATGTTTCATACACAAGAACAATTTATATGTGCTTTTTTTTTTTCAATATATCCATAAGAAAAAAAGAATGTTCTCGATTATTTTCTAACTTTCAGTTACAGAAAAATATTCTCGCCTCACATCTCTAGATATAGGTAAGTATTCTCCTATTTATATTATCTACGTTCGTCCAGATTCTCGTACAAGAACTTCATTTTAATCCACCACTGTACATTACTCCTTTTTTTTTTTTTTTTCTTTTTTTGCTGCAGTGAAACTAGTTTTTTATTAATTTTTATGTGTTTTATTTGATTTGAAATGGAGAATTATTTTCTTTATTTCTTTAATAATGATAAAATTACAGTAAAATAAATTATTTATATTTAGGAAGCATATTTAAATTTCGGAGCATATCATAATGCTCCTTACACTAGCATGGACAAAACACAAAACAACACCAACACTGAGTGTGTAGTAACAGAAAATGCTGGCTTGCATAATCAAAGTTCAAAAAGATGCAATCTGTGTACATTTTTCTATCTACGACCACATTGAGTAAGTTCTTTAATGAAAATGAAATGTCTTGGTTAAATAAGCAATTCTCTTTCAAAGTAAAGTATTGATAATATAATAATATCCACATTATTTTAACACAGATGACCAGGTGGCAGGATTTAAACTGTCATTAGTTCTTTTAGCATTTTGCTAAAAGAAATCTTATTTTGCTAAAATATATTGCTAAGATTTTCACTAAAAAAAATGGATAATTTCATAAAATATATTTATGTATTAACCTCAAATTTTTATTCAAATACTCGTAGCACAAAAATTATGAAACCACTGAAAATATCGAAATTTGTTATTTAGTTTTGGATTTAATTTTGTTTTTTAATAGTCAGATTTCAAAATTATCTTCATAGAAGCATTCTCAGCACTAGTATTGTGCAATGATCTTAACCCTATCTTGGAGTTTTTCATTCTGCACATATAACATAGCTGCCTCTTTTTCTATTGCTGAAATCGAAACAAAACATCACTGGTTCATGTTTTTCAAACCACAAGTACAGATGCTTGGTTAAAATTACCAGTGAACAACAACAAAAAAAAAAAAAAACCTTTTCGGCAAGCTTAAAGGCAAAGGTAGATAGATTCCTTTACGTTGTATGGAATTACAATTTCAACTTGCAATTATAACTTTAACATTAATTAACATTGGACCATTTGGGCACCACTTAATTTCAATGTTAATTGTTACGAATTTAGTAAATTGTATGATTTGGCGAGATTTTGTTGACAAAATTTGCAACTTAGCAATGGCATCTGTGATTTGGTGGCAAAATTTGATAGCTGACGACGAAATTTTTGACTTGCCGATGTGAAAGTTGTTATGTGACGACAAAATTTGGCAAGCTTGGTAATGGAGAATGGCAGCTTTAGCATCATTATATTTTCTTCCCACGCGAAAACCTCATTTCTCTTTACAGACCAATATCTTGTTTCCACAAGTTAAAAAGTCAAAGGAAACTAATGTATTACTCCCAATTTCAGTCGTAAATTTTAAATTCTTGCCTAAATAGGCATTCTAAAGTATTCACCACAAACGATGTTGTTATTAAGAATAACATATTATTTTAATTTTATATTTAATTTTTAAATGAATAATTAAAGCAGTTACCATTTTTTTTATTTTTTCAGTGATCTTTTTTATTATCGTTTGCACGTGATGTAAACATCAGAATATAAATTTAAGCAATTAAAGCTGTGGAAAAAATCGGCTTCATCACAATTGACGAAAAATCACTTTTTAACTTGTAACTTTTAAGCAATTGAAGCTATCGTAAAAGTTTAAATCCAAAAATTGTTCTTTAGGGTAAGGCGGTAATTCGCCTGATTTCAAGTTTTTTCCTATTTTCAATATTAAAGAAATTATGGGCAAATGAAAATTTCCCTTTGTGCTGGATGCCCCATCTACGAACTCGACCGAGATTTTTACTGTCCTGACAACATACCCCGAGCTGGTTAAATTTAAATAAAAATTACTCCAGTTATCGTGTTCACAACTTAACATGGGAAACATCATACATTTATATATACAGGGGTGAAACTTTTCAGGGGCTACCCCTGAATTCAGGGTTTTTTAAATATTTGCTGTCTCTGAATTTCATGTTAAATTATTTTGTTTTTATAGAAATTTGTCATTTTGGTAGTTTAATTTGCCTTAAAAATGTATTAAGAACTCTTTAAATATTACTTATTACGGGTAGCTATATGATATACATTATTGAGTCCCCTTCTATCTGCATGCAAATAGCAGATTTCAGGGTTTTTGCATGTTAGGTAGTTTCAGCCCTGTATATATATATAAACTTTTGAACGGAGGGTGATTTTGGGTTCTAGGGGTCATGATCGGTCAAGATATGAAGAAATTTTCCAGAAGCCTTGTCATGAGGATTATTGCAATAGGTAGATTTCCTATAAGGAATCTACCTAAAATGAGGATGACCAAGTTAAAAAAAAGAAATCAACAAATAACTTATAATTAATAAATTTAACTAAAAGCTAAAATACTGTGTGTGCATTTTTGCCAAAATGCTAAAGAAATTTTTTTGATACCTTAAATCCTGCCAGGTAGTCATTTTAACATACAAGGCCGTTTGGGGTCATCCAGTTTTCCCATTGTTACGAAAATGCTTATTTGTCATTCAGATAAATCCAAGACTTGCTTTTAAAATCATTAATGATACAAGAATTTATAAGGCATCTATTTTTTTCATAAGGGAAGCAATAACTACAAGATTCATAATAAAAGAATGTGTAATTCAGCTACAAAAATACTGAAAACCCACATGAAAAGTGGTCAATAAAGATTTCTGTGCATTTTAGCCAAAATGCTAAAGAAATATTTTTGATAGGTTAAACCCTGCCAGGTGGACATTTGAAACATGCAAGGCCATTTGGAGTCATCCAGTGTTTCCCATTCTTACGAAAATGCTTATTTATTTGTCATATTAAATAAACCCAAGACTTGCTTTTAACGGCCCTCTTCACTTACCGTCACCGGAAGCCCTAGCCAATGTTATTCTATGGGGAAATTCTCTTTACAAATAACTTATTAACTAATAAATATTTTTAAATTCTGTTTTCACATTCAGAAAATTCCCAAATGTTAAATTGACGGACTTTTCTTAAAAATGTATTTTTTTTATTTTTAATATTTTATTTTGAAATTGCAAAATGAAAAAATTTCACATATTGCAAATTCGTATTTTGCAGCTTCAAAATAAAATATAAAAAATTAAAATAATTTTTTAAAAAAGGTCCGTCAATTTAACAGCTGGGAATTTTCAGAATGTGAAAACAGAATTTAAAAATAGGTATTAGTTAATAAGTTATTAGTAAAGAAAAATTCCCCATAAAATAACATTAGCTTCGGCTTCTGGCGGCGGTGAGTGAAGAGGGCCCTTAAGATCATTTAATGATACAAGAATTTATAAAGCATCTATTTTTTTCACGAGGGAAGCAATAACTACAATATTCATATTAAAAGAATGTATAATTCAGCTACAAAAATATTGAAAACCCGGGTGAAAAATGATGAATAAAGACAGTATTTCTCAGATTTGCAAGTATAGAGTTAGTATTTTAGAAATTTAATCAGTAAAGTCAATGTTTTTGGCGTAATTATTTCTGAACTACCATTTAAAAAAAAAAAAAAAAAAAAAAACTTAAGTTTTGTAAATATGTAAATAGTTTGTTTTTTTTTCCTTATCTTATATTTAATCCAGAAACTTATTAATCTTGAATCAACTTAAATAAGTTATTGAATTTGGTTAAGCTAACTTTCAATGTAAAATTTAAAAATGTAAATATTTACTTGCATTGTTTATTTCGATTTCTAAATTCTTACTACTATTATTAGATGCTTGATTTTAATTTATGATTGTGTTAAGTTAACCTCTATACTTGTGTTACTTTTGATTAATTGATTATTCAAAAGCATTATCATTCCTCTACAATGGCTCTATTTAGTAAATTTTTAGATCCTGGCAAAAAATACTTAGCTGTACAGCAGAATGTTTATAGGGATATCCTTGGATCGACAACCTGTTACCTATCTTCTCCTCCTGCTTTACCTAAATTTCGAACATGTGGTTCTAATCGCTGTAGAGCTTGCCCTATGGCCTCTCACACACAATTACATAGCTGCCAAGTTTTCCGATTTTCTCGTATTTATTCCATTTTTTTCGTTTTGTTCTGAAAATCTGATTTTTCAGCTTCATAACATTTAAAAGGAAATAAAATTATCCGTCATCAAAAGTCTTACAGAAGCCTTGCGATTTTCAATCTTTTTCCGTCCATGCCATAAATGTCAATATTCATTTTAAACTTGCTGTATTAGATTCTAGAATCTATAAAGAATTAGAATTGATCAATATTTCTCACTCATGTAATTTTTTTACTCCCCTCCCCCCAGTTCTCTTCCCGCTATTGATTGGCGATCAAACACATAGAAGAAGCCTTGTGATTGTAGCATAAATGTCAATGATAATTTAAATTTTTTTTTTTTTTTTTTTTAGATTCTAAAAGGAATAAAGAGGTATAATTGTTAATTATCTCTCATTCATGTATTTTTTGTTGTGACACTCCACCCCCCTTACCTGTTTAAGTTTAAAAAATGTGTAATATAATAAGCTATTTGTATACTTAAAATTATAATCTATATAATATTTCTCTAACGTGGTCCAGTTACAATTATATTTTGTCGAAACGGTACAATAATGATGTAATTAATAAAATACACGAGGATAAAAAATATTTATAAATGGACAATATTTACGCTCACAGACTCAGCTCAATGATCTAACAAGAAAAAATGATGACATTTGTCTGATAAAAGTATTTTATGGAAAGGATGTATTTTTAAAAGTTGAATCTTAAGAATCTTTACAAGCTTCATTTTAAACTTTAGAAGTACTTTAAAGATATGTACAGAAGATGATCTATTATCATAAATTGACTAAAAAACAGATAATCAAAATAGGAATTTTTTTTATAATTATGCCAAAATAAATAAATGAAAAGTCATTGCCAACATGGCAATAAAAATTTAAAAGTCGTTTATGGGGGTCCTATACTAAAACAGTACTGCCTTGCAGTAGTATAAAAACTGGGTCGTCAATTACGAATTTTATTTCGAAACCTTTCTTTGTATCATTTTAGTTTCACTATTGCACAATATTAATTTGGTTCTAATAATAATTTGGTGAATGGTGAATTAAAATTTTAAGTGGTGAAATTCATATAATATTTATGTGTTTCAAATTTTAAAAGTAAATAAGAAAAGAAATAAAGTGCAAAAATTTCCCATGGGTTTGCTAGTGAATAATAATTAAAAATGATTTTACTGTAATTAATCTATATAGTGAATAACTTTAAATGTTGACAAACTTGTGCATATGTTATATATATAATAACATGTATACATAGAAAAGAAAAATCATGAATTCGTCTCTCACGCAAACTGTTTCTATTTTTGTTCCTGGTGGGTTGGCAACTATGCAGTTAAATGATCACTCTTTGGTTCCATTTTGTCAGGCTTACAATGTTATTTATAAAATAACTTATGGACTTTGTAAACTCAATTATATTGGTGAAACATCTACACCTCTACATCTACGATTTAATCAGCATCGCTCTGATTCAAAAAACCTCTCATCTTCTGCAGCACCTTCTAAATCAACTATAGAACTACAACACTTTAAATTACATAATTTTAATTCTACCATAGATATTATCAAAATCATTCAGTCTAAATTCTGAATACTTTAATAAAATTGTTAAAGCATATTCTAACATCAACCCTCTTCATGATTATTCGATTATTTATACACAACTCAGTCACAATATTAACAATAAAACTTCTAGAACTAAAAGTGGTAATAAAAAACAGATTTAATATTTTCTAAAAGTGCCATTCTTAAACTTATTTCAGATCAAAAGACTAATTACTCATCTAACTATAACTGGTTCATTATTCGAAAATTTATTTTTGCGATTAAAAAGAAATGCTTACTGAATTTTCTGAATGTCTTTCAAAGCCAATCACAGGGACGTGTACCCATCACTGCTCTGGTAAAATATCAAATCGCTCTGATGGGTAGTTTTAAAATTATAGCGTTTTGAAATCGTAACTTTAATTATAATCACCCTATATTATTTCATGGATTCACAATCGCTCCTCCCACCTAAAAAAAAAACTATAAAAAGAAGAAAAACTGCAGAGCACTACAAATAATCTGAAGGTATTTGGAACAATAGTAAGTTAAAAGGAAATTACCTGCAATGTTTTTGCTTCCAAACTGCAGTTATTCTGCAGATTTTTTTATTCTTGTTCCAAATACCTTCAGATTTTCTTTTCTTTTTTTTTGGTAGTTTTTCTGCAGATTTTTTTAACTGGGCTGTTTATATCAAAAGCCAAGTAAACAGCGTTAAATTCACCATAGAATAAGAATTTTGCTAATTCAGGAACAATTAAGAATCTCTTAAATCTTATCACTTATGAGACAACTACGCAGCTCAAATTCTGAACACAATCTGAACTCTTTTTATAGTCTTGTAATTGTTAGTGTTTTATAGAACTTTTGAGGTAATTCTGCATTAGAAACCAATGGATCGTTCTGGAGAATTCCAGAACTCAGTTCCTATTGAAGTTAGAGCTTTCAATCTTTGGCAGTCTTGAATTGCCATATTTCCCAAATTTGGTCATCAAGGCTGACCTTTGTGGAAGTGAAACATTTGCATTCTGTTGACTATTTAAACTATATACACTGATGGAAAAAAAAATCCCAACATCACCTGGCCTCCTTCTAACCAACACACAGCTATCACTGCGACCAAGGCAGAACCGGCTTTCATCAGAAAATACAACAGATCTCCACTCCGTCCTCCAATGAGCTCTAGCTTGACACCACTCACGTCACAAACGGCAGTGGTTTGGAGTCAGTGGAATGCACGCTACAGGGCGTCTGGCTCGGAGCAGTCCTTGAAGTAACCGATTTGTAACAGTTCGTTGTGTCACTGTGGTGCCAACTGCAGCTCGAATTTCAGCTGCAGACGCAGTACGATTAGCCACAGCCATACGCCGAACACGGCGGTCTTCCCTCTCAGTAGTCCCACGTGGCCGCCCGGAACCCGGTCTTCTTGAGGCAGTACCTTCCCTTGACCACTGCTGCCAACACTCATGCACAGTGGATACATTCCTGCCAAGTCTTTCTGCAATATTGCGGAAAGAAAACCCACCTTCTCGTAGCCCTACTACACGACCTCGTTCAAACTCAGTGAGCTGTTGATAATGGCTTCTTCGTCTTCTTAGAGGCATCCTTGACTAACATTAACCCACTACGTCAAATCTCAACTGTAAATAACGATCACAAACCTTACAGCGCTTATTTAAAGCAAACCTCATTTGCATGTTCATAGTGTCGCTACTAGCACCACACATATGCGCGTAGCTCGAAATTTGAATCGACATTTTTTTTTTTTCCACAACAACTCATGCATTACAGCAGTTTATCCCTTTGTAAAAATCTTATTACAAAGGACATGTTGAAATAAAAATATGTGTGGAAGCATGAAAAACATAATAGCTTTTAATTGGTTTCATACGAAGTCTGTATTGATAACAAACTTTGTGATTAAACTTGGCGAAAAGTAGTAGTTTAGGGTTGTGAAAATCTGGAAGCCCATTCTCTTTCTCTCAATTTGAAATGGAGTTGTTTTTATTTTATTTTATTTTATTGTATAATGGCAGGTATAGTACGTAAGGTGATAACGTCCGCAAATGTCCTTAAATATGTTAAGTTGTCTTAACTTTCCTAAAATGTTAAACTGTACTACCCAAATTAAGTGATCAAATCCTAAACTTGCACTGTATGATAAAAATATTTTGCTGTGATCATTAGTTTAAGTTATAAATAGAAAACCTCGCAAGCAGTTTTGATACTGCACTGGTGTTTACGTTTTCAGTTTGATGTAGGGTTGCTATTATAGCAACACAAAACAATTGTTGAGAGTTTTTTTGCATTCGGTGATGATTGCCTAGAGTTTTTTATTTATTTTTCTTTACCACCAGATTTTTATGTATTTTTCTGCCGATAGTTATATTATAAACAAATTACATTTGGTATGCTGTATTTTTTGTTCTTTAAGAATATAACATCACAGAAGCAGTTAGAATAATGTGTGTTGTAGTGTTACTCAAAGCTAACAATTGTTATTTTGTCACTATGGGCTGAATATTTTATCATTTATAAATGCCAAAAACTAGTGTTGTAACTTATTTTATGTTGACATAAGCATTTCATTTGTTATTCTATGGCCTTACTAGATACTCCTCGGCACCAATGACGTAAGGGACCATAACAAAACTGCAAAGATCAATGCATGCCGTGGAATAAAGTAGATGGCGCTTACTGCCAACCCTGAAAATCAGTTTGTGTTATCGATTCCAATTGTAAACAAACGTGAAAATAAGCATTCTATCTTGTAAAATGGTGTACTATTGTGCACCTTGCTATTCATGAAGAAGGGGTAGGGATCTGTCTCCTCTTAATTTTTTTTTTTCCTTTAAAAAAATTCTTAAATTATTGTTTTTTGTTTTTCTAGTCCTTATTTCATTTCTTTCATGCAAAACAAAAATTTGAAGAAGATTATATTTTATTTAGGAGAAAACGACTAATATCATTTATTATTTTTCAATGAATTGGTTTAAAATTATTGCCACTAGTGCTGGGCGATGTTGTCATTTCTTAAATCGATATATCGTTCATATAAAATACCGATATAAGGATATATCATTATTACTTACAAACTTTGAATAAACACCATAAAATGCAATAAACTCGCAACAATTGTTTTGGGTCGAAAAAACACACGACCCATCATCAGGCGAACAAAGTAAGCACGAGTGCTGCAGTCAAAGCGGCAACGCACGACCCTGATGAAGGGTCGTGTGTTTTTTCGACCCGAAACAATTGTTGCGAGTTTATTGCATTTTATGGTGTTTATTCAAAGTTTGTAAGTAATAATTTTTACAACGCCAGTTTTGTGATGCTTCTTTATTAAGGATATATCGATTTAATGCAGTGTTACCAAAAATGGTCAAAATGTTCTCCAGACTTCTCAAAACGTGTAAATTCATTGAAAGCCAGAAGTTAAACATTTTTACAAATACTTTCTTATAATGAATACAAACGCAAAAATCAACAATGGACCATAGAAAAATTATTTTAGTTTAAGCAAATTAATTTTTTTTTCTCGAAATTATCATCTTAATCGCAGACATTTATTTTTTACTAAAATAAGACTTATGAAAAAATCAGACTTCTGATAAAGATATAATGCTTATACTAATTATTATAAAATTATTCATTATTTTCCACAGTTTAAAATTTATACATCTCAATACAGTATAATTAATGTAGCGCAGTTTTGTTTTACCACAAATTATAGAATTTCACATTGACTCGTGACGTGACATTTTGTGAGTAACCTTCAGAACATTTAAAACACCCCAATCTATTATTATTATTTTAACTAATTGATAAATTCAGAATTTTATTACTTCTCATTACTTTTTAATCCATTAAAATTTTTATAATTCCCACTACATGCGAATGAATTGCAAAATGGCAATCAGCAGAAAATTGCTAATTAATAGAACTTCACACATGATATCAAATTTCTATAGTGCCTTGTATCCCCTAATAAATATATTTCTTAATTAAAATTTTCTAAAATGCAATTCCTTTAAAAAAAAAAAAATACAAGATTTTCTTTTTTTTGAAATTTTAAAATTTTTACTTATTTTAGATTAAATTACATCAAATACTAAAAAATACAAAAAGACTTAAATAACTATAACTCAGTATAGAAAAATAAAATTGATAGAAAGATGAACAATTCAGTGCATTGGAAGAGGGGGGGGGAAATCAACTTTCACCGTATTTAAAATTATTTTTAAATACCCATACTATAAACTGTTAATAATTGACTTCGAAATAAATAAAAAATTAGATATTTAAACATTAGAATAATCATATCTAACTAAGATAACGCCGTTGATTAAATTAATTTATTTTTGACAATATGACAATGTCATATTCTGTACTGAAATTGATGAATTTAATGAAAAAATATTAATTACATAAAATATTGATAAAGAATAGTTAATTCACTTATCTAATAAACAGAAACGGGTTTCTTATTTTTGAATTATAGGAACTGGAACTATAACAAAAAATAGCAAAATAAAACACTAATATTGATAAAAGAAATCTCCAATAATCAAACGAATTTTGAATGAATGTATAAATCGCATTTCAACTAGTCAAGCTTAACCGGAAAGCTTTGTATCAGAATCGGTTTTCATTTTGCTAGTTCGCACGCGTTTTTGGCTCGAAAGAACAGTCTAAACCGATATTCTCTTTGTCCCAATGCGCCTGCGTAACATTACATCGAAACAGCACTTCAATCTTCATGATTTAGCTGTCTATGACTGTGCATGCTTTAGACTAAACCGGAATCTTATTCCAAATCCGGATTTTCATGATTTAGCTGTTCATCACTGCGCATGCTTTAGACTAAACCGGAATCCCTTTGAATGAATATTTATCTGGCATTATTCCAACTTTATTCATTCGGTTTAGCCTGGAATCACACGTTGGCGTGTTCGGATGTTTCTGCATCGACATTTTACGAAAGGTGAAATATTTAAATCGGATAAACGGTATTAGCGTTAAATCGATATTTTAATTCACATCGATATAAAGCCCAGTCCTAATTGCCACAATTATTTTTATGATTCATATATTTTTGCATATCGGAAGACTGCATTTTAAATTTAGTTAAATCAACTTAAATGCTCTGCAAACGAAAACAACGTATGCAGCTTCGTATACAAAACTAAGTTAGTTCTGCCGTGGCGGCACTGTGCGCCAACCCTAACTTCCAATTCATTTGATTCCGGAAAAATCGTCGATTGTAACGGCCGCTTTCACGACATTGGCGTGTTGGTGCCGAGGAGTCTAGTAGGGCCGTGGTTATACTTAGCATTCACAATTATTAATTTAGAAATTCACTAATTGGAGAAAAAACGTAGTGAGTGAGCTATAAAGCTGGTTAACTTCTTAGTAGTTGGTATGGAGTGGTAAAGGTTGGATATATACATAGTCACACTTTTGCAGACCATGTAATTAATGATTTCACATTAAGCATATCCAGTATGACTTTTTAGACAAATTGAATCCCATGTGAAAAATTAAAGGTAGTTAAGGATTATATGTGATGCCCTGCAACAAAATAATTTTGAATGTTCTGCAATAAGTTTCCATCAACTGGATTCCGTCAATAGATTAGTAATTTTGTTCTAAAAATATCTTTAAAATGTATGTCCTGAAATTTTACTTGGTGCTTGTACTAACCCTGTAATGTATTGTTTCTCACTACTGATAAAAGGAGGCCATCGAAATTTGAGTGAATTCCATTGAATTCTGAGCTGTGCATTTGTGAATGAGAGATTCTGCAATAAACTATGGAATATTGTTCCTGAACAAGTGATATTTGCCGTCTGCAGTGTATATTATCTTGTTATAGAGTTTTTTATAGCCTGAGTTATAAAAATAATTGGCTTGTTTCGAGAATATTTTTGGATTGGAAATTGCCCGTTTATTTAAACCACTAAGCACACACAAAAATGTCAATGTATTAGTAACAATATGTACTGGGTTGATTTTTTAAAAACTGATACTAATGAGAGCCACCTGTAGCTTGTTCTAACAAATGAAATAGCCCCAAACTTGGTATGGAGATTAACCCTTTGTTGCATCGTGTCCACTGTAGTGGACAAAAGTTTAATTTTTTTTTTTTCCTTTCACGCAAATGATTTTACAGATTTGGTTTTAATGTTTATTCTTTCTGTATTATTTAAGCTTTCAACTGTTGCTCATAGATAGCAGCATAATATAAAATTACAGATTGCATTGCTAGTTTGAAAATAGCATCAACCTCTACTTCCAAGTTAGTATGATTTCTCATTGTAAACATTGTATGTAAGTGCTAAACCTTTTTTATTTTGCATTTTGAAATAGTAATTTTAGGCATTTTAGAATATCTTTGAATAGAACACTTATTTTCAGATGCTACATGCTTTTTAAATTTGACCTGTGGTCCATCCCCATGTCATGGACCATTGTACCCCGAAGTCGAGGTACAATGGTCCATTTTGTCAGTTGTTATTCAAAAATTTATATTACAAAAGTAAACATAATTATTGCTTTTGATTGAGTACAACATAAGACCCAATATATAGGTAATACGCACACATATTTTCAATAACAAGAAACTATCAATAAAATGAAAAGTGAAGTGAAGAGAAGAGAATTTTTAGACGCATGAATAAAAAATATGCGGTTTGTTTTGTTTGTTGCAATATTAAAGTAGGAGGAAAGGGGGCCCATTGAACATGAGTGCCCTGGCCTCCAAGTGAGTAAATCGGTCCCTGTACTATAGGTATGGGGAACTAATGTAATCGGGAAAATTTTCGACCTTGTTTTTTTTACTTTTTTATACGTTTTCAGGTGTGAGGAATCCGAAAATGAAAAAATTTGTTTGGTGTCCGTCTGCAGGGTGTCTGTTAGTTAGTTTGTTAGTCTGTGTACACAATATCTCAACAACAAATAGTCGCAGAGAAGTCAGATCAGTTTTAAAATATTACTTTCGACACTGGCAAGAACCCTATTCATTTGCAAAATTCGAATTAAAAGCTTCGTAAGTTATTAGAAATTTGCGATTTTCTTAACATGGGAGAATAGGGCAAAATTCACTTAAACGTTCAATAAATGGAAAATGTTTACTGTAGAAATGTCAGACCAGTTTTAAAATATGAGTTTTGGTGCCGGAATGAACATCATCAACTATAAAAATGCTACTTTGAAGATTTCGCAAGTTATTCGAAATTTACGAATTTCTTAACTTGTCAGAATAGGGCAAAATTTCACATAAACGTCAATTTTGAGGGATATTTTCATCGTAAAGCTGTCAGACCACTTTTGAAATATTATTTAGTATATTGGCATGAATATCATTGACTATGAATTTTCCATTGTAAAAATTTCGTAAGTTATTGGAAATTTATGAATTTCTTAACATGGAAGAATAGGGCAAAGTTTCACATAAACACCAATTTTCAGGGATATTTTCGTCGTAAAGATATCAGACCAATTTTGAAATATGATTTAGGATACTGGCATGAAGGGTGTTATCCAACTGCCCTCACTTAATCCCCCCCGCCCTTTTTTAAAAAAAAAACTACCAACTGCGCTCCGACTTGCAAACATGCAAATACCTAATGTACCTGAAACCCCCCATTATGAATTTGGATTCTTCCTCTTAAAGTAATGAAATAGAAAAGGAAAGATGTAATTATTTTTCCAGGTGTATTTTTATGAGTACTTATATATTATCCGTATGCCAGTGAATAATCGCCAAAGATAGCAAATTTCATATTTATACAAATATAAATGATACGGTAAATTTATAATTAATTATTGTATGTAATATATATATTTTTAATTTATAATATGAAAGCTAAATATTTATAACTAATTGTTATTAAATAAGATTAATTGTACTTACTGATAATACGCAAATGCCGCAATTTCATGTATTTTTAAGATTCATGTACATCAAGATAGGATTATTCAGTGATTTATTTATTTTTATTATTTTTTTTTCCTTCGTGTTCACGGTGATAGTGATTGCTGCGGAACAGAGTTTTGTGTGTTTCGCGATTCATGTACAGTGAGTCAGAGACACCCAGTGATTTTTTTTTTCTTATTTGTTTGTCATGTGCACGAAGCGTACATACATGCGTAATAGTGATAGCTGCGGAACTGAGTTTTGTGCATTCTCAGTTTCATGCAGATCGAGGTAAGGGTGTCCAGTTATGTCTTTATACGCGCGTGATGCTTATTGCTGCGAAAACGAGTTACATGCACATATGTGCGTAATATTGGTTGCATCCAGTAATTTTATTATTATTGTTATTTAATTATTTTTTTTTAGTTTATCATGTACGCCAAGCGTACATACATGCGTGAGTGTGAATGTTGTTACTGAACGCATTCTTTTGTGTTTTGAGATTAATGCACAGCTAAGAACCTTAAATTTACTGGTATGTGTAAGTACCGTTGTACTGGTATTGCACAGTATCTTTGGTGCACTTAATAGTGTGCAAATAAACAAAAATATTATAAACAATAAACAACTATAAATTTAACATATCATTTATATTTGAAATTTAACAATCCTTGGCGATTATTCAGTAACATGCGGATAATACATAAATATCCATAAAAGTACGCTTTAAAAAATATTTCCTATTACATTTTTCGTTTTCTATTTGATTACATTAAGAGGAAGGATCCAATTCATAACGGAGGTTTCAGGTAGCATGAGGCGTTTACATGTCCGAGCGCTGTTGGTACTTTTTTTAAATTGGGGGGGAGGGGATAAGCGAAGGCAGTTGATAGTCGTCCGGCATGAATATCATAGACTATGAATTTTCCAATTAAAAAAAAATTCTTAAGTTATTTGGAATTTACGACTTACTTAATATGGCAGATTAGGGCAAAATTGAGCATAAACGTGCATTTTGAGGATCATAAATATACCAGACAACTTCAATATAACATTTATGATACTTGGTTGAACATGATTGACTACAAATATTCTAATAGGAAAATTTCGTAATTTAAGATTTTATCAACATAGCAAAATTGGGCGATATCTGTATATATACATATAAATTACGTGTCACGATGTTTGTCCGTGATAAACTCCTAAACTAATAATCCAATTTTAACAAAATTTTGCACACTGTGTGTAGTTTAGTCCAACTTGAGAGATAGGATAGTTTTTATCTCAATTTATAGTCACAATATTTTTTTATTGCAAATTATTTGTTAATTATAGCCCTTTGTTATAGTTGCTCCAAAATATCTGCGAGTTCCATAAGTTTAATTGTTGCCAAGAAAAAAAAAAGAGTTCATTTTTTTCGACATAAAAATAAATACATTTAATCAAGCGTGAACGTTAAAAAATTTATAAAAAGTTAAATTATGCATCTCACGAAAATTGACGTCATAATCACTTTAAAGATTTTATACACATTGATAAAGTGCTAATGTAGTTATACACAAGTGAAGTGTAACGTCACTGACCGTCTGTGAAGTCAAGAAAAAAATTTCCTATGTTAATCGCCCATTGAATTTTTTGTAAAAAAAATATTAAAAATCGAGGAAAATTATTTCTCGATTTTAATCCCCATATTTTTGTAAAGATATGTATTAGTTATCATGTTCATACGTTAGACTGAGTTATTTTGCTATCAAATTGACAAAAATTTTATTTTAAATTTCAAAACTCTGTCGTCTTTGGAGTTTTTTGTGTTTGGCGATCAAAAACGTAACACGAAAAAAACAATCCAGATGTATATTTTCGTAATATGTATTGTGCGAAATATTGTTTCATATTATTCATTACTCTCTTAATATACGTTGTTAAAATAACCATGATTTTTGAAAGGGATTAAATATGTTCGCCAGATAATTTGGCGATTTTTTTTTCCGCCAAGGATGACAGATATGCAATTCATTCCGCTGCAACATATCTTATATCAGATACATTATGTATATGCTACAGTTCATTTTACGTGACGCGTGTGTTAAAAATTTATTTACGACATAACCTTGCTTTTTCAATTTTTGTTGCATTATTGTAATCTGTATCACTTCGTTTTCTTTAAGAAAATCGTGTTCTATACATATAATGTTCTAAATAAAAAGTAACCATTTCAATATTTTAAAACTTATTTAAAAGTCTGTTTTATTTAACATTAAACATTAAAACTTAATTTAAAACTTATTTAAAAGTTTTGAAGATTTTAAGTCTGTTTATTTGTTTTGTAACGCTTATCTATATAATCGATGTTCGAAACTTTAAATAATTATTTCTCTTAATCTTCTTTCACTTTTCTTTAATAACTTATCAATTTACTGTTCCTTATTAAGTTTGTGATTTATACATGTATTTAACTTTAAATTTTTACTCATATTTCTTGCTAAAAAATGATCTTAAAATCTTGCTATTTTCTTATCTTAATCCTCAATATTTCCCATCTTGATTAACTTGAATTTACTATTAAAATTTTAACATACTCAAAATCTTCTCATCACTTCGTTAAAATATACTAATCTTTTCCAAAATCCTTTTGTATTTAAAATGATACCTTTATTTACTTTAAATGCCCATTATTTCATAAGATATCCTATATTAAAGTTTTAAAATAGTTATCAAATTTACTTATTTTTCTGGATTAACCATATAGGGCAGTTCCTTGTTTGTAAACAAACATCTCAACTTTTATGAGTGGTTGGCAAAAAGGCATAGCGATGGCGATTACTTGATTACTACCAACCACGGAGTAATATTAATAGGAGTTGAAGGTCCAATGGGAGAAAGCTACGAAACTGTGATCTAAATTTTTGGTAAATATTGAGGGCGCCACTTGTCATTCCTCCCTACTTCGGCGCGGATATACTGTTGTTTTCAATAGAATTTTGCTAAAGTACATTTAATTTTTTTTATTTTAAGCAATTTAATTTCTTTGTAAGTTCTTAAAACTGCATAATTCAGATGTTTCAAATAAATGCTTCGTTCCTAGTTGTAAAACAGGCTATGATAGTGATAAGAAAAACAAAAAAAAAGCCCTAGGAGAAAAATAAAGTCCGAGTTCGTGTTTTCTGCACCTAAAGTAAGTTTATTTTTTTTCTTTACAAAATTTCATCCATTCTCCTTCCTCCCAATTGTCTGTTTTAGCTAGCTTCGGTTCATAAGAATCGTCATTTTTTAAAAGCTTTCTTTCAAAGTAAAATTAGTATAAAATGGCTCTTAAAAAAAACATGTTGGTTAGAATACTCTATTTAATGAAATTTGCTTTCAATCGAAATTTTTTCAGCTTGATATTATTTTTAAAAAAATAATTAAAATGAGACATTTCCCCATTGAATAACATTGCGGAAGCTGGAGAGAAGGAAGGATTGCACGCTGGCGCCATCTGTAAACATTAGAAAACAACATCACAAAATTTCAGCGTTACCTTCTTCTCCTGTCTTTTTACTCCGTGCTACCAACGGAAAATCAATGGTGGGCGGGGCGCGGGAAGGTCGAGCGCGCTTTTTTGCCAACCACCAGACGTCACGAGGAAATGCTCTATTGTTTTCCTCTTTATAACTACAGCTGTGGCCATATTTAAAATATTTAAAATGATGAGGTCATTTTATAATAAAATTATCCATAATAGCATATATTATATTTCACTCCTCCATAAAAATTGATTTTAAAATCGTCTGCTTCTTTTATACTTTTATTTTAATCCGCGATTGTAATGAAATGCTCGCCCTCTGGTGGGCTAAGGTGAAATTATCATACCACTGATAGCTTTCACGCTGAAACAATGATAGAACAATAAGAAAGCACAATAATAAATACATGTGACAATTATTACACGTGGCAATATTTACTAACAACTGCAGTTGAGAAAGCACCATCTATCGATCCAGAGCCTCATCGATCATTACAAACGCGGATAGAATTTTAATAAAATTAAATTACATATTAGTCATTTTAGCATTTTAATCCAAAATAGCTTATGACCATAAATAAGTTTCAAGGTCAAACGATGTCCATTTACGGCTTAGACTTGGAAAACCCATGCTTTTCCCATGGGCAATTCTATGTTGCATGCTCACGTGTGGAAAGCCATCGAATCTATTTGTGTTAGCAAAGAATAGGTTAACCAAGAATATTGTGCACTGATTAGCGCTGAATTAAATTAAAATTGAAAATTTTTATAACTCAAAATGATGAATATAATTATTATAAATAATGAATAATCTACGCTACCTACCTTATTTATAAGTTAATTGTTATATGCACGGAGTAATATTAATAGGAGTTGAAGGTCCAATGGGAGAAAGCTACGAAACTGTGATCTAAATTTTTGGTAAATATTGAGGGCGCCACTTGTCATTCCTCCCTACCTCGAAGCGGATATACTGTTGTTTTCAACAGAATTTTGCTGGAGTACATTTAAAATTTTTTATTTTAAGCAATTTAATTTCTTTGTGAGTTCTTAAAACTGCATAATTCAGATGTTTCAAATAAATGCTTCGTTCCTAGTTGTAAAACAGGCTATGGTAGTGATAAGAAAAGAAAAAAAAAAGGCTGTAGGAGAAAAATAAAGTCCGAGTTCGTGTTTTCTGCACCTAAAGTAAGTTTATTTTTTTTTTTTACAAAATTTAATCCATTCTCCTTCCTCCCAATTGTCTGTTTTCGCTAGCTTCGGTTCATAAGAATCGTCATTTTTTAAAAGCTTTCTTTCAAAGTAAAATTAGTATAAAATGGCTCTTAAAAAAAAACATGTTGGTTAGAATACTCTATTTAATGAAATTTGCTTTCAATCGAAATTTTTTCCGCTTGATATTATTTTTAAAAAAATAACTAAAACGAGACATTTTCCCATTGAATAACATTGCGGAAGCTGGAGAGAAGGAAGGATTGCACGCTGGCGCCATCTGTAAACATTAGAAAACAACATCACAAAATTTCAGCGTTACCTTCTTCTCCTGTCTTATTACTCCGTGGTTATATGTTATCAACTAAGAACTTTGTAAATTACACATTTATTACAAACTATACTTGAATATATGAGATGAATAAAACATAAAATTCAAAATTGTATGTTTATTTGTGCTTAATATCAACTCCATGAAAATTTTTATCAATCGCTTCCAAATTTTGACCTAAGGTTCAAATCTCAATCCCGTGGGTTTTTACTTCGGCTACAACGTTTTCGTCTTTATTCGTAAATATAAATTTGACTGTATTGAATAGTTTACTACAATATAATTCAACGTATAACTTAGACACAGCAACGCATGGCCGGGTCTGCTAGTTCCATATAAATATGCATTTTGAGGATTGTTGCATTGGAAATAGTAGCATGAAAATAAACTACGAAATTGACCCCAATAAAATAAATTAATAGGTTAGAATAAGGTAAGTATATCGAACTGAACGGTGGGTAGCCTATTTCGTTCTGTCACTGTGTCATGATTTGGTCAAATTCATTTCTCTTAACATGACTATAATATGTTTTGCACTAGAAATTTATGAGAACATACATATGATGGGGAACTGAGCAGAATCCACCTACGCCAACTAGTTTTAAAGTTGTAATTTTTTAAGATTTTGTATTAGTAAGTAATATAGAATTTTCAAAATTATTTTAAATATAGTTAGCAGCGGCGTATGTAAAAAACGTTAGTTTTAGTATATAAAAAAGTTTAACTTTAAATATTAACTAAATTAATAGATATAGTAAAAAAAAAGAAAAAGAAAGAAAGAAAAAGAAAGGAAGAAAGAAAAAATGAATTTGAAACTGCATCTGGAGCTTTTCATTCACCTTTAGCACATAAATTATTCATAAATTTCATTTGCTAAATTATCCGTGTGTATTCCTGATTCCTGTGTGTATTTACTCGGGGAAAGGCAACCATGAGAGTCTTTCCCCGAGTAAAGAGGAATCACTTTTTCCCCCTCGATGATCAATCTATGTCTTATTACTATATCTATGAATTAGGCATCTCACAAAAATTGACGTCATTATAACAAAAATTTTCTACACATTGATAAAGTGCTAATGTAATTCATGATGCTAATATGTTTTTCTAAATGGATTAATATTTTATTTTTGAAACCAACGTTTTTTTACCATGTTTTTATTTATAATTTAATTGTTGCCAAAAAATTTAAGAGTTCTTTTTTTTTTTTTTTTCGACAGGAAAAAAAAATACATTGGGTTTAACCAACTGCACTCGCTTGCATTAAACCCCCTTTCACTTACTCTGTTGCGAGTTTCTATCTTACCACCCCTTCGCTCTGAATAGGAAGAACCCAAAAGTTTGTTGGTGGAATTATATTACCTGCTCTAGCTGGAAGTTTGTAATTTTATTTGTAACTAGCAGGCTTTGCCCGCTTCGCTGGACATTAAACTTAAATGAGTTGTCAAAATCCCATATCTTTATTAATAACCTAAGTTCTCGCTGTGATTGGTAGAGGTTTTCTCGCTCGCAAAGTGAGGAGTCTAGGTCTCCACTGTCTTCGGCACAACTTACCCACTTCTTACTTCCCCTTCCTCAGCGGGTGAGTTCGAAGTTTTGCAAAATCACACTAATGTACATAATGCGTACACTTAATCAATATACAGCCTGGGTCCCCACTGCCTTAGGCACAACTTACCCACTTGTTACTTCCCCTTCCTCAGTGGGTGAATTCGAAGTTTTGCAAAATCCCACTAATGTACATAATGCGTACACTTAATCAATATCCACACACCAAAATTCGCCATTCTAAGATAATTCAAAGCGAATTCAAACGGAAAAACATGTTTTTACACATGTTTATTGGGAACGACTTCAGTATAAACCCATAACGATATTTGGCGATTTTTTTGTTGGCGATTATGGCTAAATCATAAATCTAAAAATCATATATGATAAATGATAAAATCATAATCTAAATCATAAATCCAAAATAAGCAACATATTAGGCTGCCATATTATATCGCAAACAGTCCAGAACGACATCGTTATCCTTCAAAACGACGCCAAAGAAAAATCGCCAAATTCAGCTGTGGGGTTATACTGAAGTTATACCGTTTGTTGCCCTCCGACTCCGAGAAGGAGGGGGGGATTTCGAATTTCGTGAAATCCAGTTACAATAAGTGCCGGATGCAAACAAACAATTTACGCACCAAATTTCGTGACCACAGAAGTCTTTAATAGAAAATATAAATAAATAAGTACAAAACGCACAGCTTTAGTATGGGAACCCTTTGGTGACTTTAAATATTTTAAGCCATTTTTGCGATGAACTGAATTGGCTATCTCAATTGTGCAATCAAAGATCTTGGCGAGAAACGTCCGAGCTACTTCGGTTCCGAATTTCAAATTTTGCCAAAGGGATCCAATACTAAAGCTGTTCCATATCGAATCTAGGTTGAAAACGGAAAAAGGGCAAAATAAATTAGAAATATCAGACCTATATTTATAAATTTGGTACCAAATGAAAGAGGCGATTTTTCTGAATCCAGGGGTGCAAACAGTTTTTCGATGCGACAATTAGATATTAAAAAAATAACTAAAGTATGAAATTTAAGTTGCAACGGAAAAAGGGGAAAATAAATTAGAAGTATCAGATCTATCGTTTCAAATTCAGTACCAAATGAAAGAGGTGATTTTTCTGAATCCTGGGGTGTAAACAGTTTTTCGATACGACAATTAGATGTTTTAAAATTAACTAAAGTATGAAACTCAGATGACAAAACTTCATTTCAATCTTTTCATAATTTGTAGTGCGAATCACGCGAATGAAAAAAGTCTTTATCTTAAAAATTTATTTTTGCATTTTATTTTTCCATTCAAAGCGTTTTAGTGAAAAAATATTTATGGCGCATGCGCAGGCGTTTTTTACCCACAATTTAAACACTAATCAGAATTTTGAAAATTTCTATAGATATAATTTTAAGTTGGGTGAAGACCTAAGTTTCTGCCAAGCGCCGTTGAATTCCGTCCAGCCGTTCTCGAGTGATGCCCGGACAAACGTGTTTTAGTCTTTTACCCCCCAGGGGGAACGGGGGAGAATTTCTGAAAAGTTGATGGATATAATTTTAAGTTGGGTGAATACCTAAATCCCTGCCAAGCGCCGTTGAATTCCGTCCAGCCGTTCTCGAGTGATGCCCGGACAAACGTGTTTTAGTCTTTTACCCCCCCAGGGGGGAACGGGGGGGAATTTCTGAAAAGTTGATAGATATAATTTTAAGTTGGGTGAAGACCTAAATCCCTGCCAAGCGCCGTTGAATTCCGTCCTGCCGTTCTCGAGTGATGCCCGGACAAAAAAAGCGGCATACGGACACGATGACACACACACGCACGCACACACACACACGCACACACAGGCAAAATTTTCTGAAGTCATTTTCGGCTTTCATGGGGTGTGAAACGTGAAGGTATCGCAAAATTTTTCGATTCCGACAAATTTACAGACAAAAGTCTGATTTTATTAATATAGATTTAACCGAGTTACTTGCGCTTTCAGATTCATGCATAGCGCGGTAATGCTGTTCAGTAATTTTTTTTTTTTTTTTTTACGTCGTTTTTTTTACGTTTGCGTGGTAGTGATTGCTGCGGAACCGAGTTACGGACGTTTTCAGATTCATGCACAGCAAGGTAGAGGTGTCCAGTGAATTTTTTTTTTTTTTTACGTGCGTGGTAGTGATTGCTAGGAGTGGGCGATACATCGATACATCGCGAAACATCGATTTAAAACCATGCAATTTGAAACCGATAACGAAATCTTTCTGTTGGCGATATATCGCAAGCGCCACGATTATCAGGAACTCAGCTGCGAACGTACTGCGAGCGACCATATCAGTTTCCGTGAGCCCAACGTTTCACTCCGTGAAAGCCGGTAATCGCTGATACGAAGGAGAGTGGATGATACACGTATAACGCATGCGTGATGCTAGACATTGACTTAATCTGAAATCGCTACTCACAGCTACGATCTGAATATTCGATATCGCCTTTTCTGATCATGATCTTGCTTTATCGGGAATCGATTAACAGCTAAGCAATAACGCATGCGTGATATGAGACTCTGATATGGCTGAGACACTGCGTGATCGTCATCCCATATCTTTATTCGCTGCTACGATATGAATATTCATTGTCGCCATTACAATATTTAGATATGTAACCGTAACTGTATATATATATATGTAAGATATGTAACCGTAACTGTATGAATAAGATGTAACTGCCACTGCGTGGCAACAGTCAGATTGTCTGCAGCGGTTCTTAAATAAAGAAGCAATAGATATAACATGGCGCAGCCGAGCGTCGAACCAGAACTGTTCCGAAATTAATTTTCGAATAAATCCTGAATGGATTCTTTAAAAGTTCCAAGAGGTTTAGACCTCTCCGGTAATATCGCCGAAACATGGCGAAAATTTCGACAGAACTTTGAAATTTATTTAAAGGCAGGAGACCACACGGAGAAACATGACGACGTCAAAGTAGCAATATTATTAAATTTCATTGGTGAAAATGCCGTCGAACTCTATAATACATTTGAGCTAACAGATGAGCAGAGAAATACCTTAGAGGATCTCCTGAATGCCTTTGAGAACTATGCAAATCTACGCAGAAATGTTGTGATCGAACGCTATGTATTTAATAGCAGAAATCAAGAACAGTTTGAAAACTTTGATGAGTTTCTAACAGATTTAAGAAAACTAATAAAATTCTGTGAATATGTAAATTTATCTGACAGTATAATTCGGGACCGCATTGTAATTGGAACGAAAGAAAAACAGCTTCAAGAACGTCTATTAAGAGAATCGGATCTAACACTCCAAAAGACGATTGACATTTGCCGAGCAGCAGAATTAAGTAAAAAACAGTCTGAAGTAATACAGCGGAAATCAGAAGTAAATATTCTAAACGAAACGAGTACCGTAGCAGACGCTGTGTCTCTAATAGGGAAAAATAAACAAGCAAAAAATAAGGCTTCGAACAATTCGACGTCGCGAACGCAGACAGCTGCTGGAAGTGAAAATAAAAAAGAAAAGATTTATCTGTGTAAAAAATATAATTATAATCATGTTAGAGGAAAGTGCCCAGCTTTTGGAAAAAGATGCAAAATTTGTGATAAGTTAAATCACTTTGCTATTGGTTGCAAAAATAGGTTTAACTCCAAGAGAGTTAATAATATGGAAAAATGTATTTTTGTAGATTCAGTGCTGTGTGCTAAAGAATCAAGTTGGATACAATCGTTACAGGTAGGAAAAAAAATCTTATCAGTTAAATTAGATACTGGTTCGTGTGTAAATATAATACATAATGATTTACTTAAATCGCTAAAATGTAATTATTCCTTAAGCCCTACTGAGATTATTTTAGAAGCGTATGGTGGTAATTTAATTAAACCCCTAGGTATAGTTAACTTAAAATGTAAAATGAATAATTGTACTAAATATCTAGATTTTATTGTTGTAAACTGTAATAATTATTCTAAAACATTGTTAGGATTACCTAGTTGTATTGAATTGGGTTTGATTAAAAGAGAAAAAGTAGATTCTACTGAAATAAAAAATAAGGATGAATTTATTGAGAAAAATAAAGATTTTTTCAGGGGTTAGGAACATTTAATTTAATGTGTTCTATTAAAATTGATGGTAATGCTAAGCCAGTAGTTAAACCCCCCAGAAGGATTCCAGAATCCTTAAAACCAAAATTAAAAGAGAAATTAATTGCTCTTGAAAAAGATAAAATTATAAGTAGGGTGGAGAATCCAGATGGATGGATTAATAATTTAGTTATAGTAGAGAAACCTGATAAGTCAATTCGAATATGCTTAGATCCACAAGATCTTAATAAAGTTATTAAAAAAGAATGTCATTTAATACCAACGATTGAGGAATTAATGCCTAAGTTATGTAATAAATCTATGTATAGTGTGTTTGATTTAAAGGATGGATTTTATCAAATTAAATTAGATGAACCTTCTAGTAAATTATGTCAGTTTAGTACTCCCTTTGGTTGTTTTAAATTTAACCGCCTTCCGTTTGGTTTAAATATTGCACCTGAATTGTTTCAAAAAGCTAATGAAAAAAATTTTGTGATATACCTGGTGTGATTATTTATTTTGATGATATGTTAATTTGTGCAAATTCTGAAAAGGAGCATGATGAAATTGTTCTAAAAGTATTAGAAAGAGCAAGAAAATTAAATGTAAAATTTAATCCTAAAAAGTTACAATATCGCGTTAATGAAGTTAAGTATTTGGGTCATGTATTTAATAAAAATGGAATTAAACCAGACCCTGAACAGGTTAAAGCTGTAATGAATTTACAGGCACCTAGTAATAAAAAAGAGTTGCAAAAAACTTTAGGATTAATTAATTATCTAAGGAAATTTATTCCTAACATGTCAGAGATAACTGCTCCTTTGAGGGAATTGCTCAAAATATCTGTAGTATTTGATTGGTTACCAGTGCATACAAAAGCTCGTAATGAAATAAGCACAGCCCCTGTACTTGGTGTTTTTGATTCTAATAAACAAATTGTATTGCAATGTGACAGTTCTAAAAGTGGACTAGGGTGTTGTTTGTTACAAGAGGGACAACCGATTTCCTATGCATCACGTGCTTTGTCTGAGGCTGAGCAGAACTATGCACAAATCGAAAAAGAGTACTTAAGCATAGTATTTGCTACTAAAAAGTTTCATAATTATATTTATGGTAGAAAAATAACTGTTCATACTGATCATAAACCCTTAGTATCGATTCACAATAAAAGTGTTGTAAATGTTTTATCTAGTAGGTTACAAAGAATTAAATTAAAGTTACTTAAATATGATCTTGATGTCTCTTATGTACCAGGTAAGCAAATGTATGTTGCTGATCTATTATCTAGATCTTATCTTAATGAATATGATACTGATGAGTTTTTAAAAGAAATTGTTCATTGTGTGAAAGCTACAAGGCATATGCATGTAACTGATAAAAAATTAAATGAGTTTAAGAAATGTACCTTAAAAGATCCAGTATTAAATAAATTAGTAACTTATTGTAAAAATGGTTGGCCTAACAGTAAAAAAGATGTTTCAGACAATGTAAGATTTTATTATAAATTAAGACAGGATCTTTTTGAAGAAGATGGAATAGTCTTTTATAATGGTAGAATAGTTGTTCCTGTTGATCTTAGAAAAGAAATGCTTAATAAAATTCATGATGGACATTTCGGAATAGAAAAAAGTAAATCTAGAGCTAGAGTAATTTTTGATTGGCCTAATATGGGAAATGATATTGAAAATTTAATTTCTAAATGCTCTGTTTGTGAAAAGTACAGACCAAAAAATTGTAAAGAACCACTCATTTCACATGACATTTTGTCATTACCGTTTGAAAAAATAGGGTGTGACATTTGTGAATTTAGGAAAAATAATTACTTAGTCTTAATAGATTATTTAACTAAGTGGTTAGAAATTGTTCCCTTAAATAATAAACAAGCAGATGAAATAATTGGGAAATTAAAAGTGATATTTAGTTCGCATGGAATTCCTAAAATTCTAGTCGCAGATAACATGCCCTTTAATTCGTATCAATTTAGAAAGTTTTCATCGGAATGGGATTTTGAAATCGTAAATAGTAGTCCGAGATACGCGAAATCAAACGGTCAAGCCGAAAGCGGTGTAAAAATTGCTAAAAATATGTTGAAAAAATGTTATGAGTCTAATCAGGATATTAACAGTGCGCTCCTAGAATATAGAAATACGCCCATAAAAGGGTTAAATTTTTCTCCCGCTCAAGCCTTAATGAGTAGACGAACACGAACTAAATTACCAATAAATAGAGAATTATTAAAGCCAGAACTCCAAACGAACATCAGAAATAAAATTATAAATAAACAAAACTTAAGTAAATTCTATTATGATAGAACGTCTAGTCTAGACCCTTATCGGAAATGTCAAATAATCAAAATGTTTTGATTCGTTCTGGAAATCAGTGGGAAAGAGGCATAGTTATTAAAAGAGATAAAAACCCTAGAAGCTATTGGGTAAGAAATGAAAAAAAATAACATTTTAAGAAGAAATAGAATTGATTTAAAACCTTCTTATAATGAGACAATTTTTGAACAGGATTTTGAAGTGACTGGTTCTACTTCTACTAACAAAGACTCTGTAAATATTAATTTGAATGGTAATGGTTCTAATAATGATAATTCAAAAAAGAAATCGGACTCTAAACAATACATTACCAAATATGGTCGTATTATTAAGCCCCCTAACAGGTATGGGGTAGTAAATAAGTAAGTAAATAAGTAATTGTTTTTGTAACAAAGTAAGTGTTAGTAGGGTACGGATGAGAGTTCTAACTCAGGTGGGGGAGGGGCTGAGGGGCAGGCAAGCCGTGCGGGTGTCGCACCACCCCCTAAGGGCCTAGATGACTTGGTATCGTCCTTGACACCCCCTCTAACTTAATCGTAAAAGATGACGAGGGTGTTAATGAGGAAATTTAATTAAAAAAATTAATTAGTGATTTTTGTAAAAGTTGACGATGGTTTTAAAGAGATGTTTGCGGTAGAATGAAAAAAGCAGGATATTGTTTGTGAGTCATTAGGAGATTAATTAGGAGGTTAATTAAGAGGTTAATTAGGAGGTTAATTAAGAAATTAATTAAGAAAAAATTTAAAAATTGGGAAATAAATAAGAAATCGATTGAATTTAAGAATGCGAATATACTATGCAAGAAATAGAGAGGTCTGACGGGGGTTCGAACCCGGCACCTGGCAGTAAAAATATTTTCATAAGACAGTAGTTTTCGAGCGCGAAACCACGGACCTATGAAAATATAGCCTGATGACTGTATCTTAAATATAAATATGAATTTTTCGATTGTATATCATTTAGTGTTCGTCATGTTACCGTCCCGAGAGGAAGGGATTTTCGTGTTCTGCATTTATTTTGTGATGTGTGTTGTCTTTTCGATTCTTTATATTTTTTCTGAAGGTGGGAAGTTTAACGTTGATTTTATTTTAAATTTAAACGATACGGGGAATTTATCCTTTTCAATGTGATGTCTTCACACGCGTGCTGTCATGGAGGAAACTTATCGAGACCCGAAAGCGGTTGCAAGTTTTGGAGGTGTAGATGCCTTACACCGTGCTGCCCGCGGCAAGTTATCAAAGAAAAAAATTCGAGAATGGTTGCAAGGAATAGATGCATATTCACTTCACAAACCGATTCGAAAAAAATTCCCCACGAACCGTGTCATAGTATCCAGAATTGATCAACAGTGGCAAGCAGATTTAGCTGATCTAACGTCTCTTCAAAAGTTTAACGATGGATTTCGCTACATTTTAACTTGTATAGACATCCTCTCAAAACGAGCGTGGGCGGTTCCTCTGAAATCTAAAAAAGGTGAAGAGATTGTGAAAGCTTTTAAAAAAATTTTCTCTGAACGAAAACCCAACTGTTTGAATACGGATGCAGGAAGGGAGTTTTTGAATAACAAGTTTCAAAATTTTCTCAAAGAGGAAGGTGTGAAATTTTTCAGAACTTTTAACAACACGAAAGCGTCCGTAGTAGAACGATTTAACCGCACTTTAAAAACTAAAATGTGGAAATATTTTACCAGTCGTCGTACTTACCGCTACCTAGACGTGTTAGATCAATTACTTTATAGTTATAACCATACTTATCATTCGAGTATTAAAAGGGCGCCCGCCGAAGTAACTCCTGAAAATGAAAGCGACGTGTGGTTTACTCTGTACGGAGATATGGGGAATGAAAAGAGAAAGTCTTGCGTGTTTAAACCGGGAGATACGGTTCGAGTATCCAAACAAAAATTAACCTTTGAAAAAGGATACGAAACTAATTGGACGGAAGAACTCTTCGTCGTGACCGAGTGCGTGCGACGGGAACCGCCCGTCTACCGGATCAAGGATTTGATGAATGAACCTATCTTAGGGACATTTTACGCAGAAGAACTTCAAAAAGTTCAACCTAAAGAGAACTTTGCTATCGAAAAAATCTTAAAAAAGCGAATGAGAAAAGGGCGATTAGAGTATAAAGTGAAATATAAAGGATATCCTTCTAAATTCGACCAATGGATACTGGCTTCTAATTTATTCCATTTATAAATTGAATCGACATTTCTTTTGAGAATCATTCGCCAACATGTCTTTCTACGTGACGCTACCTTCCGACAGTTCTTTGAAATTTTACCCAGAAAATAAAATTTCACATTTTATTACGAGATTACCTTCCCCTCTTGATCTGAAAGGTGAATGGGAGGTCGGACTTGTGGAATTGATTTATCCGCATATGTGGAGTAATATATTTGACGGAGGAAATGAATACGAATACGATGCAGGTATTGGAACGATGAAAAGAACTAAAATCCCCTTTGGATTTTTTGAAAGCCCTTCAGACATTATTAAATGGATGAACTATCAAGACTTCAACGGTTTAATTCAGATAAGCTATAACAAACATACTAGAAAAGTGAAAATTGGATTAAAACCAACAGCTAGAATAAAGTTATTACCGGGACTTGCCGAAACTTTAGGCTTTTATCCGATCGAATTGGCTAACAATGAGGATCCTATACGCGATAGTCCTTTTAAATACTTTGAAGGGATTAAAGAAGCTGACCCGAATTTTGATTTAAAATTACTTTACATATATTCGGATATAGCAGAACCTCAGATCGTTGGTCATATAGTATCCCCTTTACTTAGAGTAATTACTGTGAAAGGTAAAGATGGTGATATGATTCACGAAATGTTTGACAGACCACACTATGTCCCTCTTTCAAGGAAAAACTTTCAAACAATTGAAACTGTTATAAGGACACACACAGGACGATTGGTGTCATTCGAGCGTGGACAGTTGATCGTGAAACTTCATTTTAGACAAAAGTACCTCTCATAATGTTCGTTCCTTACAAGTGTTGTGCGAAATCTTTTGAAGATTATTACATTCACCAGTCAGGTAGTGGTTTGAACTACTACCAAGGTTCTACATTACAAAAAGGATATGGATTAGGTGGACTGTTTCGATCTCTTTTTCGAGCTGCAGTACCCCTTTTTAAATCGGGTGCGAAAGCTGTTGGTAAACAATTGTTTCATACGGGTGTAGATGTGTTGAATGACTTGTCACGAGGTGAAGATATAAAAAATGTTGCTAAACGTCGGTTGAAAGAAGCTGGGAAAAATTTAACCGACAAAGCTGCTACAAAAATGAAAACAATGATTGGTTCAGGACAACGCTATAAAAAGAGAAAGCGATCTAATAAAACCATCATTCGTCCCAAAGTGAAGAGAGTGAAGACACACGATATTTTTGCTTAATCATGTCGGGTCTCATTCATAAAGATTCACCTGCCTGTGTCAAATCTGAACTGGACTTGTTTTTGATACCACCCACACAGACAGCTATTGAAAAAGGACATTTCGTCGAATTTCACCCTCTCGCGAATATTCGCGATGGGGGACCTGTAGAATTTAACATTACGGGTAATGGTGAAGAATACATAGATTTATCCTCCTCGCACATGTACCTAAAAGTGAAAATTGTGAATGCTGACGGAACCGCTCTGGCTGATAAAGAACCTGTTGCACCTGTTAATTTATTTTTTCACGCATTGTTTTCTCAAATCGATGTGAGTCTGAACGAAAGATTAATATCTTCTTCGAGTAACACCTATCCATACCGCGCCTACATTGAAACTTTGTTGAATTTCGGTGAAGATGCTAAAAAAAGTTTACTAACCTGTGAATGTTTTTACAAAGATGAAAATTTAACTGTATCCGACCCCACACAAGCTACTCCCCAAAACCCTGGATTGGTAAAAAGACATGAACTCACCAAGACAAGTAAAATTTTAGATATGATCGGTCCTTTACACTGTGACATTTTTCAACAGAATCGACTTTTACTGAATATGGTGGATTTGAAAATTAAAATGATTCGAAGCACTCCCCAGTTTTGTTTAATGGCAAAGCAAGTGGCTGGTCAGGAAAAGAAATATAACGTCGTGTTAGAACATGCCTCGCTGTTTATTCGAAAAGTGAAAGTGAACCCCGGAGTTTTATTAGGGCATGCTAAAGCTTTGGAAAAAAATTCTGCAAAATACCCCATTGATCGAGTTTTATGCAAGACTTATACAATACCTGCTGGAAGTATGTCTTTTATGCAAGATAATGTTCTTTTGGGTGCTATGCCAAAACGTGTCATAATTGGATTGTTAGATAATGCCGCCATGAGTGGTAAATATGACTTAAACCCTTTTTACTTTCATCACTACAATGTTAACTTTTTAAGTGTGTATATGGACGGTCAACCTGTTCCTAGCAAACCTTTGGAATTGAATTTCGAGGATAAAAACTATATAAGAGCTTATCATCGATTATTCTCTGGTTTCAATCGTGATGCTGGAAATTATATTTCACGAGAAGATTTCGTGAATGGTCATACTTTGTATGCTTTCGATCTAAGTCCTGATTTGTGTGACGGCCCTCACCTCAACTTACAACAACAAGGAAATTTTAGAATTGAGATAAAATTCTCCACAGCTTTACAATCCACCATTTCTGTGTTTGTGTATGCAGAATTTGAAAACATTATTGAAATTACCAAGTCTCGACACGTTTTATGTGACTTTGCCAATTAATGAAAATGGATTCTCTGCAAATCAAGAATATTTTATCCAGTGATACAATTACGAAAAAATATTTTTTAGATGTTTTCCCAAGTGATCATCTACCCGAGGTGGTCGTGCGTTATCCAGCATGCCTCGTATGTAACACAGATGACTCGTCTGAACCTGGAACTCACTGGTTAGCCTTTTTCATACAATCTGATGATGAAGTGGAATTCTTTGATTCGTATGGAAACGACCCCAGTTATTTTAAAGGGCCTATCTCGAACTTTGCATCTCGATTTTCGCATGTGAACTATAATCCTCTGATGCTTCAGAGTGCTATAACCGCCGTTTGTGGCCAATTTTGTGTTTATTATATATATTGTAGATGTAGGGGAAAAACCCTGAAAGAATTTTTGTCTATGTTTGTAACCAAGAATATCTGTAACGACCATCGAGTCTATAATTTTGTTGCCAAAAGATTTCGTGTGTATGCTAATTTTTATCAATAAACACTTATTTAAACTGTATACATTTTGTGTCTGTGTTCATTTATCATGGAGTTTCCACGTCTACAACATCCTTTTACTATGATTCTTGCCGGTCCAACGGGATGTGGCAAGTCTTTTTTTATGAGAGATTTGTTACATTTTAAAGAACAAATGTTTCATCCTACCATCGACAAAGTGGTTTGGTTTTATGGTATTTATCAAACTTTATATGATGAAATACCTAATGTAACTTTTGTAGAAGGTTTCCCATCGAATTATAAAGATTATTTGAATGGTAATACTTTGTTTGTGATAGATGATTTAATGACCGAATGCAGTAACGATAAACGTTTGACTTCGTTATTCACGAAAGGTAGTCACCATTTAAATCTAAGTGTTGTTTTTTTAACCCAAAATTTTTTTCAAAAAGGGAGTGAAATTAGAACAGTGTCTTTAAATGCTCAGTACATTTTTCTGTTTAAAAATCGTCGCGACATGAGCCAGATTATGCATTTGGGTAGGCAGTTGTACCCTAAAAAATCTAAATTTTTTCAAGAAGTGTATGAAGATGCTACAAAGAAACCCTTCTCATACTTGTTTATCGATTTAAAAAATGAAACTGATGAAGATATGAGATTGCGAACACAAATTCTACCCAATCAAATCCAGTTTTTATACAAGTATAAATAAAGTAATAGTGTGTGGGAAGAGTTAGTTGCTAACATGACTTTGTCAAGAGAACAACTTAGAGACCTGGAATTGATTCGCTCATGTCCCAATAAATTACGTAAACATTTTCTTAAAAAATTACCTAATCGTACTGTTAAAGCTATCTGCGAGTGTACGTTGAATGTTTTAAAAGGAAACGTGCCTCTTTCTACTACTCAGAAACGATCGTTGGCGAAATATAAATCGACTCTTAGAAAGATTGGAACGAAAAAAGGATCCTTATTCACTAAAAAGAAACTGATTGTTCAACAAGGTGGATTTTTAAACATTTTAATCCCCGCTGCCATATCAGCCATCAGCACACTCTTCCATGGAATTCGCTAAAAAATTTGCTTTGGTACCTGAAGAGGTGTTGAACAAACACACACCTTCTCAAAAACAGCTAAGTGAATTGGATAAAGCTTTGCTAAAAATATTAAACAGTTCCTTACCAGATTACGAAAAAGTGCAACGCTATTATGAATTATTGCAAAGAAAAATGAATTTACAAGAAAACAATCTACCGTGGATTCAACGTTCTGATGAAGAAGTTGAGCAACAACCTGCAAAACCCGAACAAGATTCTGTGAAACAAGATTCTGTGAAACAAGAACCCACACCAACACAAGAGAGTGTGAATCCTGAACATATCAAACAAGAAATTGATTATAACCATCTTCCTTTAACTTTAGTACCTTCAAGAATGAAAAAACAAGCTTTGAAATTACTAGAATTTCTTAAGACGAGCCCCCACAAACTAGAGTGGAATGAAAAAGGAATAGTATCTTTTAAAAATAAAAAAATACAGAACTCTAATATTGCAGACTTTTTTCATTTAATTTTTTCTACAAACAAAAAAGTACCTATTAACGCACAGGGTGAATTGTTACAAGTTCTCAAAGAAATGCACGTACCTCAAAGTTTCTGTTGAGTAAATCATTATTGAAAAATCACAACAAGGTAAGACTTTAAAGAAAAATAATAAGTTCTTCACTTACCTTGTATTTAGTAGTGCAGTAGGAGCTTCTGTCTCCGGCAATTAATATTGTAGTCCAAAAAAGGGTCATCTTCAAACTGGTGAATTAATCCTAATTTCATTTGTAACTTATTATTCTAACGAGGTTTGACTAATAATGAAAAGAATGTTCATTCAAATTAGCTAAAATAATACTGCAAATAATTTGATCTATAAATGTCTTTTTATTTGGATAAAGTTTAAGGGATGCATTTTTATGCATCCTTACTAGTTGAGGAAATGTTACAGACTGCAAGAAGAATTTTTAAATTACAATTTTTAAGTATATCATTATGGATCATAAATTGTTATATTATATTATATTATGACATTTGAAAGGAAAAATTAATATCTTATTTTGTTTATACTATCATTAAATTACATTGTTGAAATAAATAAAACAGTAATTTAGAATAACATGATTTCCCATAAAGTTTGAATTTAATAGTTCTGTAAAATAAATAATGGTTTGAAAATGTTTATTTAGAGAAGAGAAAGTCATTATGAGTCTATAAATCTTTCACTCGCGGTGTTCAAGGTCAAATTTAATTATAGTTGATATTACTTTGTTTATAGTTCTGAAATAAATGACAGTAAATAAATGAAAAGTTTATGGAGATGATAATACATCTATCAATTCCCCCTTCAGCTCCATAAATCTTTTAAGTTCCACTAATCAGTTTCAATTTCTCTCGGTGTTTTTCGTGAATCTGTCTTGGAAGTGCCTTGGTGAAGATATCACCAGTCATTTTGTCACTTGGACAATATTCGGGTTCTATCACACCTTTTTCTTTTAAATCCTTTAAGTAGTTGAATTGCAGGTCAACATGTTTCAGTTTTCCAGTAAAACCGATGTCTATCAGTTTTATACACGAAATATTGTCTTGAAAAACTTTGATAGGTAACTCTTGAGGCAAGTGCAAGTCTTTTAATAATTTTAGTATCCACATGATTTCTTTCGCAGCAGTCGTGGCAGAAATAAATTCGGCCTCAGCCGACGAAAGAGCGACACAATTTTGCCGTTTTGTGATCCATTGAATAGGATTATCTCCTATCATGAAAACACTGCCTGATGTTGATTTTCTGTTGGACTTGTCTCCTCCCCAGTCCGCATCTGCGTAAACTACCAGTTTAGGTTTTTCATTGGCACTGATAACGAAATTTAGATTTTTTGTGGTATTTAAATACCTGACAACTCTTTTTACTGTTTCCCAGTCCTTTTTTCTTGGACTTTCATTTCTCCTACTTAATATGTTTACGGCAGCTAATATGTCAGGACGGCTAACTGTAGCCAAATATAGCAAGCTTCCTATTGTTTGTCGGTATTTAGTGTTGTTTTCTAATGGGTTATCATTATCATCAAATTTTAAGTAATTTGTTTCCATTGGTGTATATGTTGGTTTAGAGATTTCTAAATTTAATTTACGTACTAACTCTTCGATTTTGAGTTTTTGATTTATTTCGAAATCCCCTCTATCATTTCTAGTTATTTTCATGCCCAAATAGAAACTAACCTCTCCTAAATCCTTAACTTCGAATTCTTTGCTTAATTTCCTTATTATTTCATTAATTTGCCCGTTATTTCCGGCAATTAATATGTCATCGACATATACTATAATAAATGAAATGTTGTCTGACGTATTGTTTACATAGAGGCATGAATCAGCTTTGCTCTCGACATAATTTAGGGTTTTTAGGAAACTCCCAATTTTTAAGTACCAAGCTCTAGCAGCTTGTTTAAGCCCATAAATTGATTTGTTCAACCTACACACTTTATTTTCTTCCCCTGGATTAATAAAACCGTCGGGTTGTTGCATATACAGTTCTTCGTTTAAGTCACCGTGTAGGAATGCTGTTTTAATGTCTATGTGTCTTACATTTAATTTGTGGTAAGCTGCAGAGTTTAGGAAAGAACGTATTGTAGTATAGGACACCACCGGTGCAAATGTTTCATCATAATCTTCCCCAAATTTTTGGAGAAATCCCTGAGCTACCAGTCGTGCTTTAAATTTTTGTATTTTCCCAGTGTCATCATATTTTGTTTTAAAGGTCCACTTTGAACCGATAATTTTCTTTCCTTGTGGTGGATCTACTAATGTCCACGTGTTGTGTTCTTTTAACGATGATATTTCATCCTCTGCTGCTTTTATCCAATTATTTTTCTCAACGGGATTTGTGAGATTTTGAACTTCCGCCCAACTTTGCGGTTCATGTATTGGATCATGTTTTACCATGTAAATTAGTCGATCTGGAGGTACACCGATATTAGATCTCGAGGATCTTCTAGGTTCATTGTTTATTTCAAGTGTTTGTTCGGTGTTATTTTCAGGTGTGTCATTAAGTTCTACATTTACAGTTTCCTTTTGACTAATATCATTTTCTGGTTTTTCTTGTGATGAGAGTTTAGAGTTTTGATTTTCTATAAATTTAACCGTTCTTGCGATAATAATACCTTTTCCTCCCGTGTAAATCCTGTATCCCTTTGATCTATAGTCATAACCTACGAAGATTCCCTCTTGCGCTTTATTGTCTAATTTTCTTCTTATTTGTTTATTTATGTACGCAAAAGCTTTACACCCGAATACTCTCAAATGAGATAAATCAGGTTTAATTCCATTCCATAATTCGTAGGGACTTTTATTATTTCCTTTTGTGGGGAGTCTATTAATAATATAGTTTGCTGTGTTGACAGCTTCCCCCCAAAATTGCTTATCTAGATTTGCTTCTGATAGCATACTTCTCACCATTTCTACCAGTGTTCTGTTTTTCCTTTCAGCCACTCCGTTTTGTGCTGGGCAATAAGGAACTGTAAGTTCGTGTTTAATTCCCATTTGATTTAGGTAATTTTCTATTTCACTTCCCACATATTCTCTCCCGTTATCAGATCTGACTCTTTCAGGTAATTTACCAAACTTATTTTTGACTAATGCTATATATTGTTTGAGCATGGTTAATACCTCGCTTCTATGTTTCAAGAGATAAATCATGCAGAATCTGGTGTAATCATCGATGAACGTTAAAAAATATGTTTTCCCCCCTATGGTGGGTGTTTGAAATGGCCCACAGATGTCTGTATGTATTAATTCAAGTACTCTATTAGTCCTGTATTTAGATTGCTGTGGATATGGTAAATCTGTCAGTTTTTCTTTAATGCATGTTTCGCATGTTTTGTCATGTTTGCAGAAATTTATATTAATTCCCACTGCTAGTTCCTTATCCATAATGTGTTTTATGTCAGCATAATTTCTATGACCGAGCCGCTTGTGCCAAAGCGTGATACAATTCTTATTGTTACATTCGTGAGTTAAATTAATATGTTCATTTGAACTGTTTTGGGGTTGTTTTACTTCATATAAGTTACCCTTTAGTTCCCCCTCAAGGAAGGTTTTTCCGAATTTTTGTAGTATACATTTATCATTTTTGAAAATTAACGTGCAGCCATTTTTGGTGGCTTTACTAACAGAAATTAAATTTGTTTCGAGGTCTGGTACAAAAAGTACGTCGAGTAACTTTATTTTGTTTATTTCCCCCTCAGATGTTTCGGTAGTAATAACTACATCACCTGAGCCCTGTGATGTTAAAATATTTCCGTTTGCTATGACAACATTTGAATTGTCATAATTTTTTATTTCACTAAATAAATTTTTGTTATTTGTGATATGCGAGGAGGAGCCGCTATCTACGATCCAATTGTTTTTGTTTTCTTTACAGGCGATGAATGCTAAATTTTTTAATTTATTTCTTGTATGAGTTTCATCGTCGGATGCATTTGATTCATCCCTGTCATGTTTCATTTTTGGTTCACTATTTTCAAAACATAAAGATGAATTAAAGTTTTTATTTTTATTGTTATAGCCACTTGATGAATAGTTTTGTTTTTTGTTTTTGTCTTTTCTGTACCAACAGTCGTTGGTATTATGATTTTTCATCTTGCAGTATGTGCAGAATTTATTCACTTGTTTTTTCGGAAAGTTTTGTTTGTGTCTTTTAATTTGATAAGCTACGGCATTATCATCAACTTGCAACGCTTTGTTATTACAAGATCTTCTGTTATATTCATCCATCAGCTTACTTTGAATATAACTAGGTGTAAGATCCTCTTCAGATTTTGCTTCTAAAGCAGTAATAAGAGGATCATATGACGGAGGTAGCGAACACAGTAAAAGTGCTGATAGATGAGAATCATTTATATTTTCGCCGATGGCAGTAAGTTTCTCTTTGATTTCTAAAATGTTTGTGATGTGTTTAATCATGTTGCCTCCTTCGGCTAATTTGCAGCTATACAAGTTTTTTAGTAAGTATAACTTGCTTGAAAGGTTTGTACGTTCGTGTAAATTTTTTAGCTTGACCCATGTCTCTTTTGACGTGGACAAACCCTTTACATGTACTATCTGATCATCACTAATAAATAGGTTTATCATGGCTTTGGCTTTTTTGTCTTTTTTGGACCAATCTGAAGTGATAGGCTCTGGTGGAGTTTCAGTTATGGCGTCAAAAAGATCTTCTTTTATCAATAACATTTCTAGCTTAAAAGACCACGTAGCATAATTAGAAGCATTGAGCTTCTCAATAATTGCATTGTCTTTATAAGACGCCATTGTTAATTTTAATTTAATTTACAGTAATAACTTCCACCACTAATAGCCTATGTAATATGAATTTAATTATTGTATGCCAGAGATTTTTAAGTCGGTCTTCATAATCAATGTTGAGTAAATCATTATTGAAAAATCACAACAAGGTAAGACTTTAAAGAAAAATAATAAGTTCTTCACTTACCTTGTATTTAGTAGTGCAGTAGGAGCTTCTGTCTCCGGCAATTAATATTGTAGTCCAAAAAAGGGTCATCTTCAAACTGGTGAATTAATCCTAATTTCATTTGTAACTTATTATTCTAACGAGGTTTGACTAATAATGAAAAGAATGTTCATTCAAATTAGCTAAAATAATACTGCAAATAATTTGATCTATAAATGTCTTTTTATTTGGATAAAGTTTAAGGGATGCATTTTTATGCATCCTTACTAGTTGAGGAAATGTTACAGACTGCAAGAAGAATTTTTAAATTACAATTTTTAAGTATATCATTATGGATCATAAATTGTTATATTATATTATATTATGACATTTGAAAGGAAAAATTAATATCTTATTTTGTTTATACTATCATTAAATTACATTGTTGAAATAAATAAAACAGTAATTTAGAATAACATGATTTCCCATAAAGTTTGAATTTAATAGTTCTGTAAAATAAATAATGGTTTGAAAATGTTTATTTAGAGAAGAGAAAGTCATTATGAGTCTATAAATCTTTCACTCGCGGTGTTCAAGGTCAAATTTAATTATAGTTGATATTACTTTGTTTATAGTTCTGAAATAAATGACAGTAAATAAATGAAAAGTTTATGGAGATGATAATACATCTATCAGTTTCATTAAAAATAAAAATTTGTTATCACGTCCTATGTCAACGCCTAAAGTTCGAAAACAATCCCATGTAAACCCATTTTGGATTAGTCTTAAATAAAATTAATTTTTTATTATTTTCTGTCTCCTCATTCTTTCATTAAAATATGTAGACACGTGCAAGTTTGGACAAGACCTGAGAGGGGTCAGGTGGTGGGGGTGAAGACATTCCTTGAATAGCTTTAGGGTATGTGGTAACAATTGGGTTCCCACAGTTGACCACACAGGTTGGTTGGAAGGTACCAGGTGCAGGTAGACGACATACCTTTAACAGTCTTAAGGTGTGTGGCAACTATTGATTTCCCGCGTTTGACGTCACAGGTTGGTCATTGGTTATTTTTGAACAATTGCAGGCGTGGGTTTGACGTCACGAGTTGAGGGGGTAACATTCATTCTGACTCCTGTTCTCGCTTTTGTAAGTTGTATTTTTTCATCGTGCTAAACTTTATTCCAAAATGAGTATCCACTTTTATGAAAACGGTCTTAATGTCAGTTATTATCCTAACTTTATCGAGAAAGAAAAAGCTGATGACTATTTTAACGAGTTGAAAACTTTACCGTTTTACGCTCCCACCTTCAACATTTGGGGAAAAGATGTTATGCCGAAACGAAAAATGTTAGCATTTGGTGACGAGGGCCTGGTGTATGCATTCAGCGGTGCTCAAATTGTTGCCCAACCTTGGATCCCAATCATGATGGAACTTAGAAATATCGTCGAAAAGCATGTTGGATGTGCCTACAACTATGTTTTATTAAATCTGTATCCGAACGGACAAAGTTACATTTCCCAACATAAAGATAACGAATTCAGTCTGGATGATACTTTCCCTATCGCAGCTCTCAGTTTTGGTGTACCAAGGAAAATTGAATTTAAAAAGCCAAACACACCTTCTACAGTGATTGAATTAGACAATGGGTCTTTATACACTATGGCTAAACCTACGAATGAACTTTTCACTCACGGTATTGCTGTAGACCCTTCGATAAAGAATGCAAGAATAAGTCTTACGTTTCGTCATATTATTACTGTTTCTCGACCTTTAAAAAGACCTAGATTGGACTTAGAACAATCGTCTCCTGATAATGGTGGACAGTCTTGTGGTGAAAAAAACGAACAATCGCCCTCTGAAAATATTGGACAATCATCCTCTATTGAACTATTAGCTTCAAAATGTGATAACGAACTTTCTTGTGTTAAAAATGAACAATCTACTAGTGGTGAACTGTCTTGCAAAATTCCAAATAATGACTGGTTGGATAAATTTTTCCAACATAGACAGAAATCAAATCCTATTCTGGGGGAATGGGATTTAGGTTGGTGTACATTTTTGCAAATCATTTTGGAAAATGAAAAAAATTTACAAGTGCACATTCGTAATTTTACAGAAAATAGTACTGGTGATCGTTTTCCTACAAAATTGGGCGTTTTATTAACACCGATAACGTGGCTGGATTTCCAAAAAAATATATCTTCGTTTAAATTCAATTCTGTGAAGGATAGTTTTTTATCAAACAACCAACTGTTAACAGCGTTTGTGAATGAAGACATGTGTTTGTTGCAGCAAATGTTTTCCACAAATAATGCAGGATTTTATCTCAAGTCGAATGGTATAAAATTGTTCAAAGATCAGATCAACAGATTGATCGAATTGAAAAGTCAGATTTCACATTGCCTTATGGAAAGTGTTCTCGTGAAACAAATCCCAACTTTGATTTCAAACAAGAGAATTGAATGTGAGGAACATATGATTTTCGATGAAGCGCAAAACCATTATCTAACATCAATTTGTAGTGAAATTCAATCAAATATTAATACATTTTTCGAATGTAACGGGTGTGATTTGAATATAGATTGTCAGTTCGATCACGACTGTTTAATGTTAAACACTTTTGATAAATATATCTTTTCTCAAGAAACTGTTTTGCTACATTTGAACACTTTTAAAATTGTTCAAAACATTATTTCAAAACATTGTTTATGTAATTTCAATGAATCCTTTTTTAATAAGTTGACAATGCAATATTTCCATACCTATCTTGAAAAATTCTTCTCAAATAATGTATAAATGGTTTGAATAAATCACTTTTTGTTTCAATATAAAATCTATCTATGTTTTTCTTTTAATCTTATTAAGATTCTTTATGTATTTTATTTTGTAGGTGAAAAGCTTATTTGAGAAAAGAAGAAAAAAAAAAATAAAAAAAAAATAAAAAATAAAAAAATAAAACCTTATTTGATAAAAAAGAATATATTTAATCGGAAGAAAAAAATTACTTGGAAAACATTAATTTACAAAAATATTTATATGTCTGAAAGAGTACAAATAATTAACTTATTTATTAAGATTCTTTACGAATTTTATTTTCTAGGAAAAAACTTATTTTTGAGAAAAAAATAAAAGAAAAACATTAATTCATAAATTATTTATTATTATAAGAAAGAAATAATAATGAGGAATATATTAATTTTTGAAAAATAATTCATTTATAATAATTATTATCTTTTTCTATAAAGTGAAACTTGAGGAAAATCTTACTTAAGAATTAAAAATTGTTTGAAAGATCATTTTAATTTACATGAAGTAATTTATTTGAGGGATAAAAAACAAAATATTAATTTGTTTTAGAATTATTAAAAAATTAAATTCCCTTTAAATACAAATATTTATTTCACTTTGAAGCAAAATGTTTACGATAGTAACTTCTTTTTCAAAAAATATCTGACAAGAATTTCACATTTTCTGTTAAGTGAAAAGTATTTCCCACACTAACAAGATCTAAACCGAATCAAATCTTATTTCGTTCACAAAGTCACGTCTACAATCCAACTCTGATATTTTATGAGGTGGGGGATGTACAATTGAAATGAACCCTCTTTTTTGACAAAAGGGGGTGCATGTAGAGAGAATCTTCCCCTGCATCAGTCCCCATCCCGACCTACAGTGCGGGATCAAATTTTTAACCTTTCCCCCCTTGACGTAACCCTCCCCTCATCCGGGATGGGGAAAATCAGAGATGTTCGTCTCATTCTGAATTTAGAATTGGTGTCGAGTAGATCTCAAATCTAGCTCTGTCTTTTTACTTATCACTTTTTTTACTTGAAAATTATTTTGCAATGGACTTCTTCTGGGATTCTGAATTTAACGATTTTCCAGTACGTATAAAAAAACATTTATTTTCAATTAATATTAAAAAAGGTTATGCATTTTTTCTATAAATTTTTGATAAAATATGTAAAAACACAATTTTTTTCTCTCTCTTTTAAGGTTGATTTCAGCTTCGGGCTGACACCGACACAAGTGGAAGATCTCTACTCGGTGAATGAAATTAACTGGGACGAGGAGTTTACAGATAGCGATATGGAGGTAAATATAATTTCTTTAAAAACGTGTAGAATATTTTAAAATATATATTTTTTATACTCAAAATATTCTTTTTTCTTATTTCAGATTGAATCATCCGCTGAATCAACCATCAAAGTACCTCCCGGTTTTAAAGCTTACGATCCTGTCCGTCGCTCGAACCAGGGACTTGCTAACCGCTCGCTTCTTCGAAAATCTGTAAGAAAAATACATTTTTTTATTTTTCTAGGAAAATTTCAGCATACGATTTGTACTTAAAATATTTTTATGCTTTTTTCTTAGGCACCTGCATTAAACAACGAGCCTGGCCCTTCACATCTGAGTGAAGCACCTGTAGAGCCAACACTACGCTGCGCGGTTTGTGGAGGTGCTTATTTCAATACAAGGGAGCTTAGACTTCATCTGAAAAGTCATATGGTACGAATTATTTCACTTTTTCTGTTTAACTGTTTGAATAATATACAATGTTTTAAAAAATATGTTTTCTTTTCTTTTTTTGTTCAAGGTTGTTCAGACTGGTGCTGGAATTAATGCTGTAGAACCAACTCCACCAATGTCGAGATCAGCTTCTTCAGAACCTCAAGTATGTTAGTTTCAAAATTTTTTAGCGTTAAAGTTGAGTTTTCAGGATTCATTTCTGTTAAAAATTTAATTCTCTCTTTAAAGTAATTAAAAAACTAGTTTAGATAAACTTAAAATACATTTTCACTTAGAATAAAAATTAAATTCACTCTTAAAAGTAATTAAAAAACTTGATTAGATAAACTTAAAATAAATTTTTACTTAGAATACAAATTAAATTCACTCTTTAAAGTAATTAAAAAACTTGATTAGATAAACTTAAAATACATTTTCACTTAGAATAAAAAATTAAATTCACTCTTTAAAGTAATTAAAAATCTTGATTAGATAAACTTAAAATACATTTTCACTTAGAATAAAAAATTAAATTCCCTCTTTAAAGTAATTAAAAAACTTGATTAGATAGACTTAAAATAAAATTAAAAAGTTATAATAAAATCCTCTTTTGAAAAAACTTGACAAAATAATTAAAACTTGTTTTCTTTTCTTTTTGCTATTTTTTTTTTTTTTTAGAATTCTATCCAAGTAGTTTCTGGAGGTGAGAGTAGCTGCAGCGACACCGTACCCATACCTACCAATCCGAGTGCTAATGTGATGAACACCGATAGTTCGGATGATGAGATGGATGAAACAGTTGTTGCTCCAAAATCTAAGGTATATTTTTATTTTTACATGGGGTGGAGGAAAAATTGTTTGGTTTGAAAAAATGCTAGGTTTTCAAAAACTAATTTTCCTCTAAGTTAAAAAAATATTTCTAAATAGTAGGTTAGAAGAAATTGTTAGGTTTTCAAAAACTAATTTCCCGCTAAGTTAGAAAAATAAAATCTCTCTAAAAGTAGACTTGAAAAAAATTGTTAGGAGAAAATAAATAAATTTCTCTTTAAGTTAGAAAAAAATCTTGTTAGAAAAAATTTATCGAAGATAAAACCCTCTTTAAAAATTCAAAGTTAAGTTTAAAAATGTTAGGAGAAAAATTAAGATTTTTCAAATAAAAGTTAGTAGAAAAACTAAGATATTTAAAATAAAAGTTAGTGGAAAAAATCTTGATAGAAAAAAAAAATTGTTAGTATAAAAACTTGTTAGGGTTTAAACAAATCTAAAATAGAGTTTTTTGTCTATTTCAGACTTGCCCTGATTGTGGAAAAACTTTTACGAGAAATTATTATCTTTCAAGACATCTAAGAAGTCATAATAAGGAAAAGTCTTTCAGCTGTGAAACTTGCGGGAAATTTTTTTCGAGAAAAGATAACCTTATTAGGCACATGAAGGTGCATGAAGGGGAAAAGCTCTTTAGCTGTGAAGTTTGTGATAAAAAATTTTCACGGAGGGAACACCTAATTAGACATTCGAATCTCCATCAACGGGAACAAACTTTCTCATGTAATGAATGTAGTGAAAATTTCAACAGAAAGGATGTCTTGAGAAGACATATGTATATTCATGAAAAACCACTCTCACACCCCTGTATTGAATGTGAAAGGAAATTTACCTCCAAGTTTAATTTGCTTTATCATCAAAGAACTGTTCATACATCAAAAAAACTCCAATCAAGGAAAAAACAAATTGTTATGAAAACTAATAAACCGAATAAACAAGCACTCAATGTGTTTTCAACCTTTTATTTTCACCCTGATGAGAATTCAGAAAACGATCTTGATATTTTTGCTGAAAGTACACATAATGATATTTGTCAGACTCTACTACATGAAATAAATGAGAAGAAAGGAATTAAATGGTTCGGCGTTCTAAAGGCGGAATTTGAAAAAATTATTGAAGGGGATGTTGTCATCACTGATAGTTTTTATTTTTCAAATTCATGTGTAATAGAATTAAATGAAGAACAATTAAGTGTTCATGTCCACGAAATGTTTGGAAAAATTAAGAAAAAAATTGAAGATTTCACTCATTTAGGTTCTGGGTGGATATTTAAGAGAGTTATACACTTGGAAATAAAATCTGCAAAATTCATCCCTCTTCGAGGTGCAAAATATATACCCATCCCTGCAAAATTAAAATCAAGAAAAGCTATTATTAATATTCAAAATTTTGATGACGAGAAATGTTTAGTATGGTCACTTTTAGCTCATAAATTAAACTTTGATAAAAATGCAGAAAGGGTTAATAAATATCATCCTTATGAAAATGAAATTATTTTAAATGATGTGACTTGTCCAGTTCCTCATACTCAAATTTCAAAAATAGAGCTATACAATAATCTAAGAATAAATGTTTTCATATACGATGAAGATAATGAAATCTGCCCTCTTTATATTTCAAACCGTGAAGATGAGAACGTTATAAATTTACTATTATTGGAAGATTTAGAGGGTAACCAACATTATGCATACATAAAGAATTTTTCTCGCTTATTCAGTCATTTATCAAATCATAATGGAGCATCGTTTTATTGTTTCCGCTGTCTACACAGATTTACAAGAGAAGATCTTTTAAAAGATCATCAAAATTATTGTAAAAAACACCCCATTCAAGCTATTAAAATGCCAAATGAAACTAACAAAATTTTATCATTCACTTCAATACACATGCAGCATCCTAAATCATATGTGATATATGCCGATTTCGAAAGTCTTATAAGCCCCCTCTCCACTGCAAATCCTAATGATAATAACTCATATACATTAAAAATAGCACAACACATTCCATGTGGATACGCTTATTTAATAGTTGGTCCAGATGGAAATTCTTACAAACCTATCGAAGTATTCAGAGGTGAAAATGCAGTGCAACATTTTATAGAATCAATCATTCGAGAAAAAGAAATAATCGCCGAAAAATTAAAGTATATTACACCCATGCAGTTAACATCACATGAAGAAAAATATTTTCAAGAAGCTACGAATTGTTGTATTTGCTGGAATACTTTATTAAATAAACGAGTAAGAGATCACGATCATCTCAGTGGAAAATTTAGAGGTGCTGCTCATGTAGGGTGTAATATAAATTTCAAACAACCAAAAAGTATCCCCGTCATATTTCACAATCTTAAAAACTACGACGCTCATCATATAATGACAGAACTTGGTAAAATACAAAATCATCGAATTGAAGTTATTCCAAATACCATGGAGAAATATATTTCCTTCCAACTTATAAAAAACACTTGCCCTGTTAAATTAATATTCTTAGACTCATTTCAGTTTTTACCTTCCTCTTTAGAAAAACTAGTTCAAAATTTACAACAAGATGATTTTAAACTTTTAAGACAAAATTTTTTTAATTTGAGTGATATAAGTTTATTAATAAGAAAGGGTGTTTATCCTTATTCTTATATATCTAATTTTAATGTATTTGAAGAAAAGCAACTCCCTCCTCCAACAACATTTCATAATGATTTAACAGATGAAGCTATTTCAATAGAAGATTATAATCACGCTCAAAAAATTTGGAATTTTTTTAAAATGAATAATTTAGGTGACTACCATAATTTATATGTTAAAACAGATGTGTTATTATTGGCAGATGTTTTTGAAAGTTTTCGCAAGCTCTCTCAACGATATTATCAATTAGATCCTACTCATTGTTTCACTGCACCTGGATTATCATGGCAAGCTTGCTTAAAAATGACAAGTATTCAATTAGAGCTGTTAACTGATATAAACATGCTCCTATTCTTAGAAAGGGGTGTGAGAGGGGGTATCTCTCAAATATCGCAGAGATATGCAAAATCAAATATTCCCGAGACTGCTGAGTATGATTCATCCCATCCATCTCAGTATATTATGTACTGGGATGCCAATAACCTTTACGGTTGGGCTATGTCCCAGTACTTACCCTATGGTAGCTTCGAGTGGATAGACCCACAACACTTCAATTCCGAAACCATACTAAATTTACAAGCAGATGCACCGATCGGATTTATTTTCGAGGTGGATTTAGACTACCCTCAACATTTACATGATTTACACAATGAATACCCGTTAGCACCTGAGCATCTTACAATTCGAGAATCTATGCTATCGCAGTATGCTAAAGAGACTTTAAACAATAGAATGTTCACCCCATCTACAAAATTAATCCTCAATCTACTGTCAAAGAAAAACTATGTAGTTCATTATAGAATTTTACAGTTCTATTTACGACAAGGTCTCATCTTAAACAAAGTACATAAAGTTCTACAATTTAATCAAGCACCCTGGTTGGCACCCTACATTTACTTTAACACTGAAAAACGCAAGCAGTCTAAGTCCACCTTCGAAAAAAATTTCTTCAAGTTACTCAATAATGCAGTCTTCGGGAAAACAATCGAGAATCTTCGAAAACGAAGAAAAATTGATTTATGTAACACATCTATAAGAGCAGAGAAAATCGTCGCCTCCCCTTACTACAAAAATTTCAGGATATTCGATGAAAATTTAGCAGCAGTGGAGAGGGTGAAGAGTACCATATTGATGAATCGCCCCGTGTATGTTGGTTTTACCATCCTTGAACTTTCCAAACTTCTAATGTACGACTTCCACTACAATTTCATCAAGAAAACATATCAAGATAAAGCCAAGTTACTTTTTACAGACACAGACTCACTAACATATCAAATCACAACTCCAAACATCTATCAAGACATCAAACATCACCTGCATCTTTTCGACACTTCAGAATATCCCACAGACCATCCACTACATTCTCAACAAAACAAAAAAGTTGTCGGAAAGTTCAAGGATGAACTAAATGGAAAATTCATCTATGAATTCGTAGGATTGAAATCAAAGATGTACAGCATAAAGTCTGAAAACGGGGAAAAAAAGACAGCAAAGGGTGTATCATCAATAGCAGTAAAAAAAAAAATCAAACATGAAAATTACATAGAATGCTTAAAAAACAGATCAAGAAATCTAACAGAACATAAAAGAATTGCACAGGAGAATCATAGACTATTTACTATACAAGTTAATAAAATTTCATTATCGTCATTTGATGATAAAAGATATTTATTAGAAGATGGAATACACTCTTTAGCGTACGGACATTATCAGATAACATAAAAATGAAAAAATGTCAAAAAAAAAAAAAAAAAAATGAAAAAATGAGAAAAATACTGAAAAATTGTAAAATAAGAAAAATGAAAAAAAATAACAAGATCTGAAAAATGCAAGATTTCAGAAAAGTTAGAAGATCATAAAAAAAATTGGGGCGTCGCACACATGCGGCGGGTGGATGGTGGGACCCCTTTAAAACATCAAATAAAAAATTAAAGATTTGTTTCAATATATGAAGATCTAAAACTTGCAAGAATGAAAATTAGAAGAATAAAAATTAGAAGACCTGGAACATAGAAGATTGAAAATGAAGTTACAACATCCCAGAAAAGTTAGAAGATTGAAAATGAAGTTGCAAGATCCCAGAAAAGTTAGAAGATCAGAAAAAAAAATTAGAAGATTGAAAATGAAGTTGCAAGATCCCAGAAAAATTAGAAGACCTGGAACATAGAAGATTGAAAATGAAGTTACAAGATCCTAGAAAATAATAAGAAATGATGATTCAAGTTCATAAAAAATTGGGGCGTCGCATACATGCGGCGGGTGGACGGTGGGTCCCCTTTAAAACATCAAAGAAAAAACTGAAGACTTCAATATATAAAGATCAAAAACTTGCAAGAAGGAAAATTAGAAGAATGAAAATTAGAAGATCGAAAACTTACAAGAAAGAAAAAAAGAAGAAATGATGATTCAAGTTCATAAAAAATTGGGGCGTCGCACACGTGCGGCGGGTGGATGGTGGGTCCCCTTTTTTAAAAAATAAATAAATAAATAAATAAATAAGAAATCCTCTTTTGAGGATTTCAAAGAAAGAAGGAACTCTTCAAATGAGTTCCCAAAAAATATATGTTTGAACAGTTTAAAAAGAACTGTGCAGACATATAATAGAAAGTCATATACACTCACACATTCATACTTAAAATAGAACCATCAGGCTATATTTCCATAGGTCCGTGGTTTCGCGCTCGAAAACTACTGTCTTATGGAAATATTTTTACTGCCAGGTGCCGGGTTCGAACCCCCGTCAGACCTCTCTATTTCTTGCATAGTATATTCGCATTCTTAAATTCAATCGATTTCTTATTTATTTCCCAATTTTTAAATTTTTTCTTAATTAATTTCTTAATTAACCTCCTAATTAACCTCTTAATTAACCTCCTAATTAATCTCCTAATGACTCACAAACAATATCCTGCTTTTTTCATTCTACCGCAAACATCTCTTTAAAACCATCGTCAACTTTTACAAAAATCACTAATTAATTTTTTTAATTAAATTTCCTCATTAACACCCTCGTCATCTTTTACGATTAAGTTAGAGGGGGTGTCAAGGACGATACCAAGTCATCTAGGCCCTCAGGGGGTGGTGCGACACCCGCACGGCTTGCCTGCCCCTCAGCCCCTCCCCCACCTGAGTTAGAACTCTCATCCGTACCCTACTAGTGTTCTTGTGTATTTGTTTGTTTATATTTGTATCTTCCTTTTTTTTATTCATAATGTAAATATTTTAATAACATTTTTTGTGTGTCATTCTTTGTAAAAGGGGAGATGTTAGATATGTAACCGTAACTGTATATATATATGTAAGATATGTAACCGTAACTGTATGAATAAGATGTAACCGCCACTGCGTGGCAACAGTCAGATTGTCTGCAGCGGTTCTTAAATAAAGAAGCAATAGATATAACAGATACAAAACTATTATTGCCTACAAATACAATTAATATTAGTTGATGTCATTAATTTTATTAAGAAACAACTGAATAATTTCGTCATTTATTTGCGTCCATATTTGTTTTTAAAAAAAGTTTTAATATATATATATATATATATATATATATATATATATATTAAAGATTTTAACTGTTTTGATTTAAATAAATTTTTAAAAGCTATGTCATCAATTTATATTGAATTTGGTTTTAATATTTTAACAATTATTTCATTTCTTTCAAATATTTTATTATATCTGATCAATATAGCGAAAATTTGGTGTTATTTATATTTATATTTTTATTTTAATAAACAAACCAAAGCAAATTCTTTACTCAGGATACTGATTGTTTACCACTGTGAATCTAATTTCAGAGACAGCAGGAAGGAAGCGCCTTTATTTTAGAAATCTTAATATTCTATAGTATAATCTATAGATATAAAAGAGTAAATTCACAGATTCACTGATCACTGACTCAACATAGCCGTGGCTATTCTATGGGAGATAAAGATAAAAAATTTTGTGAGCAAGTTGGTTTTAGGACCCTGACGGGACACAAGACGGGATTTTGTGAAATACCTCCCCTCCCCCGTTTCCCCCGGGGCGGGGCAGAAGGCAAATCACTTTTATAAGCATAACTCGGCTCCAAATAGCTTCACGGTGAATAAATTGCAGAGGGAGGTTACCGAAAGAGAATGATATAATAATATGCACACGCACACACAAAGAAAAGCCCATACGCATACACAAACGGGCCTTGATTAACTTCATGATAGGCCCCGAGGAACACATATTTTCGTGGGCCCGTCTCCCTCTTGCTCTGTGCACCAATCAGCACATATATAGATATACCTGTTTATAGGACTAATATGGCAGAAATTGCATTATGACACCATTTTTTTTCATTTTTTGTCGTAAAAGGCAAAATGGTATTTTCAGGGCCAGTTTTATGGCCTTCGGCTACTCAGGTCACATGCCCCGAATGCCTCTTGTTAATCGGCTCTTGCACGCAAATTTTTCTTCTATATTTTTCTATACAAATTCACTCAAAATAAATAACTTTATTAAAATTAAAAAAAAATAAAACTTTTATTTAAAGTATCACAGATCAATAGTTCAATTATTCGTTTTAAAGATATTGACGAAATTTTTAAAAGGTGCCCATATCGAAAATTTGCCCTCTCGGAGGGGACTTATCCCCAGGAGAAAAGCGTCGCTCCTGTATGTCCAATTTCTTTTTTTTTTTTTTTTTTTTTTTCTACTTGATTATTACTATTATAAACAAATCTTTTTAATTTCATAATGATTCGTTAAAAATAATTTTCATTGTATACGTTTATAAGAAATTTCGGTCTATACCACCAAGTTAAGAACTTAGAAAAATTCGGATTGGAACGCCACCTGATGGACGATTATCACCAAAAAGCAATAAGAACTATTTTATGTCATGGTGCAATTGAATATAAGTTTACATGCAATTCTGTGCAGTGTAATAGTTCCTGAGATACAACTGGAACAAAATTTTGCTCACACACAGATAGGCATTTTCTGAAATTTTCTAAAAATGGCCAATCATGTTCTAGATATCGCAAAACATGTAAATCCATCGAAAACTGGAAGTTGAAATTTTTTATGAATCCAATGCTTTCTTCTGTTGAGTACGGAAGAAAGTAAAAAGATTGAATTCTTGACGCAGGATAATATATTATAGCTATAGTACGAAGGTGGATGAAATTAAGCGAAAAAATATAGCCAGATTAAGGGAGAATGGGTTTTAAGACGCTCTAGAGTTTAAATATAGAAAAAAAAGGACATAATGGGAAAATCTCTTAAACTGAATTTGTGAGTTTTAAAAAATTATTTGTATGTGGGTTAGTATTTTTTAAACATCTTTTTAGGCAGCAATGTTTGCTTTATACTTGAGACTACACGAAAACAACCATTCATCATTTATTTCTGTGGGAGGGGAAGTGGACCGTCCCTTTGCCTACGTCCTTGCACATAACATCACATTAATACAAATCATTCCCATTTTTTTTTTTTTTATGAAAGTGAGTGACTACAAATAATTATTTTCTTAATTTGTTTATCGTTGGTTCTCTAAACTCTCTCGTGGTTAAAGTTTTAATGGATAAAATGGTACTTCTATCTTGTTTGTTTACACTGCCGACTTGAACGAAAATTAATCTAATAATTCTCAGAAAATTAGAAAATAAATCCTAAATTAAAAGTATTCCCTGATATTAAACTATAATACGATTTTGTTATTTCTTACAGGTACTACTTTTATAGACTTTGGTTGATATAACATATTTTAAAGTTTTGAACTTTTTTGACGTGAACAATTCAGCTTAAGAATGCTCAAAAAATAAATTTTGATGTAGTTTTATCTGAATAAATGATATTTTTTCCATGCAAAATTCTAATGCGTCAGTTTAATTTTACTTTAAAATTAATAATATCGAGTTTCAAGTAGGTTATAAATATACGAAAAATGGAAATTTCCGAAATTTGTAATTTAAATAGCGGATATTCATTATAGAAAAAACCAGGTATGTGTTATAACAATAATCATAACACACACGCATACGCGTATAATAACAACTTTATCTAAATTAAAGGCTGTTAGCGTTACCCGAGAAACACCACGTGGAGGTCGCCATGCATCGTTTCTCATGGGGAGTTTTGATAAGGCAGGTCCCATAGCCTACTGCCAGCAAGCACCCCGAGGTAATTTATTCTTTTACACTTCGAATGCAACAACAACAACATATTTTCATAAAATTCCTCAATTTCCGGAATTTCTTTTTTTTATGATGTTGTGGAGAAACAGAAACTGGTTGATTTTCAATAACCGTTTCCACTGTCTGAGAATGAACTGATTCCACTTCGATAAACGGAGGTTCGTCAGTAGAATTATCAGGCAGTGCAGTAGAAACTGTTTCTTTTCCATCGAGTGCGTTCACTACCTGAGACTGAACTGAGTCCACTTCGGTTTGGAACGGAGGTTCATCAGTAACAGTATCAGGCAGTGAAATAATATTACCAACTTTTGGCAGTTTTTTTATATCCAACTTTGGATGCTTGCAAACACGAGCTTTATATAAAGCTGGGTTATAAAATTTTTGACAATCATTATTCATTGACAAATAACGTCCAGCAAAGATGGAAGTCACTGGACACGCATACCTTTCCCGAGCATCCTCCATAGGATGATGCTCGAAAAGTTTAAAAATAAACCACATGAGGAACTTTTTTAAAAAGTAACTCACGAAGAGAACACCTAAGAACGAAAGATACATCATTCTCAGATAAGGGTCAGTAATTAGGCTGAAGAAAATTGTTAAAAAAAGAAACTTTTCATAGTTGTAAAAAATATATATATAAACATTGTTGTTTATCAAACAATTATTTTTTATTAAATAGTTGTTGCAATTGTTCATTCAATTGTTGAACTAAAATATTGGATACATTGTTTAAAAAACAAATGATGGCAAAAATTCGTATAACATGAAAATTAATTTTATATTCCATGTCATGTGAAAATTTCGATCAAATTAAAATATGTCATTAATATAACGATAAAGTTAACAGGAAATGATAGCATATCAAATAGAGAAATTATTCTATAAACTGGGTTGCAGCCATAGATATAGTAATAAGACATTGATTGATCATTGGGAGGGAAAAACTGATTCTTTTTTACTCGGAGAAAAATCCACAACGTGGCCGTCTTTCGCCCAGTGAATACACACAGATAATTTAGAAAATAAAATTTATGAATAATTTATGTACTAAAGATGAATGAAAAACTGCAGATACAATTAAAAATAAATTTTTCTTTTTCTTTCTTTCTTTCTTTTTTTCTTTTATATATTTATTAATTTAGTTAATACTTAAACTCTTTTAAATGCTAAAACTAAACTACGCCGCTGCTAACTATATTTAAAAGAATTTTGAAAATTCTATATTACTTACTAATGTAAAATCTTAAAAAATATCAAAATTTTAAAAACGTATTCCATTAAAAATCAAACCAGTTTTTATTTCATAATTATATCAAGGCAACTGATTATAAAATTTATATTTTTCATAATTTAGTCAAATATATTTTACTTTTATAATAACTTATCTATCTCTTTTGATAAATTTATTTGAAGAATTAAAAGACGCAATATTTCAACATTTTGAAAATTCATCAACATTCTATTCTATTCTATTACAATTGCCGAATTTCAATGGTTTCTATGCCACTATATGGCTGATGCCATAAAATTTTTTCAGCATCAAACATTTTTGCATGATAACAATGGGATGATAGATCTATATAAATTACTATATCTATGGTTACAGCAAGTATTAAAACTCCTGTTATTTTTCATTATATGCTGCTGAAAATCTGTTGCCAGATAGTATGAAATTTCGAAACTTCATCAGTTGCAACTATATTAGGATGAAAAATTTCACCATAACTAAATTTCAGGACGCCCATAATGCACAAAAATGTGTCAAAACATTTAACAGTCTTATGGCAGTGTCTACTAAAGACTCTAAATTTATGTGCTGCGCTGTGTTGTGTTGTGCATTTTAAAGCCGACTACAACGCGATTGGCTTAAGTCCTAGTGAAGTACCCTTCGTGGAGATCTTTCTAAGCAGTTTTTTCTATATACCTTGAGAGTGGGGGGGGGGGGGGGGGAATAAACCCGTGTCCAAACATAACTTCGCTTCAAATTATCTCAGCAAGATTTATTTTTATGTGTAGGTTGTTTATGCCTTCCCAACACGCACTGTAAAATGATTTTACGAAATTTCTCACTGGCCCCCTTTAAGGGCGGGGGAAGGCAAAAACACGCTTATAAGTGCAACTCTGCTCCAAATTAACTCAGGATAGTGATTTTTTTTTATATGTCGATTGGTACTCAAGACGCATACTACAAAGGGATGTTGTAAGATTTCGTCCTATCCTCTCCTTGGGGGTGGGGGGGGGGAACTTGTTTCCAAGTACATATAATTTTGCTTCAAATTATCTCAGTAAGAATAATTTTTACGTGTGGGTTATTTATGAGTTCCGAACACGCGTTATAAAAGGATTTTGGGAAATTTTCCCTTTTCACCATTTTGAGGGCAAGAGGGGGGGGGGACAAAAACACGTTTTAAAGAGTAACTCTGCTCCAAATTATCTCAGGAAAGCATCATTTTGACATGTTGATTGGTTATGCGTACTCAACACACACAAGCTACAAAGTGATTATTTTAAATTCTATGATTTCCCCCCCCCCTTGGGGGGGGACGTTTCCATGCGTAACTCTGTTCCAAATTATCTTAGAATGGCAATTTTTTATGAGTGGACTTCTTATGCGTATTCAACACACACTACAAAGTGATTTTGTCAAATTCCACCCTACCGCCCCTTAGAAGGCGGAGGAGGGGGTAAACATGTATTTATGCGTAACTCTGCAGTAAATTACCTTAGGAAAGAGATTTTCGATGTGTGTCAGTTACATGTATCTAAATTATAATATAAAGATATTTTGCGAAATTCCCTCCTCCTTCTTACCTTTAAGTGCGGGGTGGGGGGGGGGGGACTAAAAAACACGTTTTAAAACATCACTCTGCTTCAAATAAACTGAGGATCCCGATTTCCTAATGTATCGGATAGGTATGTGTATGCAATATGCGCAATAAAGGGATTTTGTGAAGTGTGGCGAGTAGGAAAACCGCTACCGAATGTAGCGAAAAATTTAACTTAGATTTTGTCTAAGTTAGTTAAGTTATTTAAGTAATTTAAGTTAAGATTTTGTCTAAGATATTTTGTTCTGATTTCAATAATTTTTTTTATTATTATTAATTATATGGTATTTTAAAAATTCATTTCAATATAATGACCAGCGAAGCGGGCAAAGCCTGCTAGTCTATAATAAAAGAACTTATATCGTTATTTTAATATGTGATCATTCACTTATTTACTGATTTTGCGCGTGTTTGAATTTAGGTTTCATGTTTTTATTAATGTCTTCTGTTTACAAAAGACGAAAATGTTGGAGTTCCTGAGAATTTTTAATTATCAGTTTTCAATGAATATTTATTTATTTTCAGGTGTCTTAACACAGGATTCGGCCATTTTTAGAAAACATGTGTCGTGCGATAGCACCGGTATACAATTTCCACCATGGAAGATAAGGCTATATCGCAGTTTCTATAGCGTATCAATGCACGAAACTTGATTAGGAATGAGAGTCGTGACGAAAACCTATGCTTATTCAATTAGTGTGCATATTTGCTGAGAAATAATGCTGTTATGATGCAATGTAACCCTGTTTACGGGAATGCAATATATTAACTTCTATTATATATAAATGCAGCAAACTTAGAATGTAAAATGGATATTTTGAAAAACTATGCTATGTCAATTTGGCATTTTATAATGGTACCCGAGAAAGAAATCGGTATATCATTAATTGATGGTCCTTACATAGAATTACATCTATTCATTTAAATTGTCTTTTATTCTTGATTTATTTGTTTCATATAGCAGGTAAAATTTATTTTTCTCAATACATTGTTGCAATTGTGACGTCAATTGTTTTCTGTTGAATCATCCTTCTTCAGTTATTTTATTCATCCTCCAAACCACGAAAAAAAAAAAAAAAAAAAAAAAAAAAATCTTTATTTTTGTAGCTATGACATTAGTTTCAGCATTATCTCGGGCAAATTTGGGCGTTTTTTTTATTAAGAAGATTTTGCAAAAGTTTATTGCCTTAATTATGTATTTTAGAAACATTTTTTAGTGAAATTCTGAGACTGTTGAACGTGTTTAAATGTCATAATGCTACTACATGACAACACAGTAACGTATGAATTAAATTTGCGCATAAATGTATTTCCATTATTTGTTTTTCTACATTGATGTTGATTTGGTGTTGCATTAATAGGAAGTTGTACATATAAAAGAAGTTAGTGTATTTATATATTTTATGATATAATGAGCTTGTCACATTCAATTCGAGCTTTATATATATATATATATATATCTAGAATTGACATTTAAATTAGCATTATGAAAGGGATTAAAAAATATTGGAGTCCAATATCGTGATATCGCGATTTTGAATTGGCAATATATCGTGATATTGAAGTAGTGGCATCGCCCACTCCTAGTGATTGCTGCGGAACTGAGTTACGGGTGTTCTCAGATTCATGCACAGCGAAGTAAGGGTGTCCAGTGATGTTTTTTGGTTTCCCATTACATCTTTCATTTTCTATTTCATTACTTTCAGTGAAAGGATCTAAATTCATTACGGGGGTTTCAGGTAGCAGGAGAAGTTTTACATGTCCGAGTGCAGTTAGTACTTTTTTAAAGTGGAGAAAAATAAGCGAGTGCAGTTGGTAGTCGCCCAATACATTTAAATCATTTTTAAAACCAACTTTATTATTATTATTATATTATGTGGCTGAACTGAGTCTGCGTGCTTAAATATTGCTTATATATTAATTTTTTATCCTCGTGTATAGAGCATTTCCTCGTGACGTCAATAATTAAAGGGCACCCTGGTGGATGGCAAAAGAGCTCGTCTTTCCCGCGCCCACCATTGTTTTCAATTGACGATCCTAGTTTTATCATATGCTATTATTTTCGCTATATTTGTGGTTTTTTAAATCATTCGCCTTATTTCAAAAAAATTAATAATATTTCTTCGTTATTTTTTCCTCTCAATTCATTTTTTATAGTAAATATGGTGACAAACTGATTTAAGAATTCGGCTCTACTTACTATGCTAGACACAGACGTTGAAATAATTTCAAAGCATGCAACGATAAAAAATAGATGGATTAACGCCATAAGAGAGAAATTACACTGTTGCACCTTAAAAGTGTGGATAACATCTTTAGATTGGTAAGAATTTTTTACTTACGTACTGCATTTTTGCATCTATTTTTAATTTCTTGTGTGACTCGTTTACTATATCACGCAAGGCTTAATAATCATTTGTTGTGTTGTGTTTATTTCATACGAAGTTTTATTTAAGTTGATTTCGTTATTTAAAATAAAAGTTGAGTAATATAGTATTTAGAAACAGAGCAGTGTTAAAAATTTTAGTAGTTCTTACAGTGTACATAATTATTAATTTTTATTTTTAATAGTGTACGTATACATATGTTTGACAAACACTTGGTTTGGTTTCTCTCTCTCTCTGCATAATTTTTATACAGTTCTGGGTTTAAAAAAACAAACATATTAACCATGCTTATATGTTAATTTATTGTTGCTCCATGTACTCGAAATTTTGAAACTTATTTAAGTTATAATTAAAGAAAAACATATTCGTCTTTTTATTAAAAATGAAAAGGGGGGAAATATCCAAATTTAGCAGATAACTCTTAATGAGCGTTATATGAAAACAGCGAAATGGAAATAAAAATATCAAATGAAAGTAATAAACAGATTAAATAATGAAATATAAAATCGATGACACTGCTGAAATTTGTGACACTTTTTAAAAATTGATTGCTTATAAACTAATGCAGAAGAGAGTTAAAAGTTATTGTTTGTTTTCGTTAGCTGTGACCCTGCTCACCTATGCGCATGCGTGAGGTCTGCATTGATTTTGTTAAAATAGGGTAGAAGATGAGAGAATGTTTACATTTTACGAGTGTGCGGTTTCTTTTTTCTTTTTTTTTTCTTTTCAGGACATTATTGAATTTTGAGGCGATACTTCTTCGTTATATTCGTATAAAGGCAAAATGCTGATTTTTCCCCCTTGTAATTTTTAAATAAGTGTAGAAGATCAGTTTTATTCTTCGATGCAAAATAAAATCCGTAAACTTAAAAGTAAATGCCTGTTTTCTTTCTTCTTCTTCTTTTTTTTTTTTTTTCAGTTAAAATTATTTTTATTTGCTTACTTGATCTCTAAATTCGTACTATATCTGTCATACCTGAACACTTGTTTCATGCACTGATTATAGTAGTAAATTAATTAAAAATGACTTAAATTAGGTAAAATTTACATAATTCATTAATAAAAGAAGAGAAAAAGAACAACGTTTACAGTAGACTTTACCTGTAGTAAAAGTAATATATTTTTTTCTTTTAAATTATACTGCTAAAATAAAAATACCATATTTTTGGATCTCTATTTTACAGAAATTTACAGAAAATCGTATTTAAATCAAATCATTAGATTTTTTTATCATGATTATTTTACACCTTTTATTTTTCGCGCATATTGTCATATAAATTACATTAAATAAAATATTGTTAATTAAAATTAAAAATTAAACTTTAAATTCGCGTAAAAAGGTAAAATAAATATTGAAGACTCATAAAAAGAAAACGAACACGTGTAGAACGAAAAGCGCATTTGGCTAAGTGCCCATCTCATTCAACGCATCACCCCTTTTCCGAGTAGGATCGTTCCGCGAGAGGTAGACATGGTTTACAAAAACGGACAGTACATTAAAATTTAAGTAAATATATTAGCACCATCAGTGTATGTTACCATAGAAAAGTAAAATTAATCAATTTAATTTTCTTTCACTAAAATAGGTACTGATTAATTTGCATTTGTAAAACTTATAAAAAGCATTTTGATATTGTGTTTCATGTGAGAAAAATATGTTGCATAAATATTTAAGTAAAAATAATCACTATTTGGTTCAATTGTAATTTTTATCTTTTTATTTCCACTCTGCCATAGATAAACTAAAACATTAACTAAAGTTTCCTTTGTTAAAATATTTATATAGATTCATTTAAAATAAATCTTGTAAAAATATTTATAAATTATCTTTCATGTGGTTATACTAAATTACTTTAAAAAAATAAATAAACAAATAAGTTATTTTAGTGCAGTTAGATTTTTTTTTTTTTTTTTTTTTTTTTTTTTAACTATCATTTACCATAGATAAACTAAACATTACTGTGATTTGCTATTGCTAAAATAATTAATTTTTCAAAATAGTTCTTGTAAATGAAACAATACATATCTTTGGTATAAAATAATAAATCACTATTATAATTTAGAGAAACTATAATTTTTCTTTACTGTTATCATAAACAAAACTGCGGAAGAATTTCCCATTGCTAAAATAGTCATTTAAAGTGTCTTATGATTATTTAAAAACACTTTACTTTTGATATTTAATTATTATACGTGATATATTTTGTTGTATAACTGATAGTTGAAAGAAAATACTGTATAATAAATATCTTTAATATATGTTTATCTTATTTTTTCGGTTTGTGTGTGGAGGGGGAGGATAAGATAAAGCTATTTAATATTTTTTTGTAGTTCAATCCAAAATATTACTTATAAAGGTGAAGCAATCCTTAGAGTGGCTAGCTTTATGGCTCTATAGTTGTCTATATTTTCAAATAAGTCACTTTTCTATATATATTTTAATTTCCTCCTGCTTCATTTATTTATTTTTACACATATTTCAAGTACTTATTTCTTTAACTTTCATATTAAAAGAGCGAAAGAAAAGATGAAATTTCTCTCTCTTCAATTCAGATGAACTCTGAAAGTCCACAATGAGGCAGCTCTCCTACAGAAGAACTCTGAATGACCACCCTCTAAGGCACCCCTCCTGCATAGGACAATGTAACTAAAGTCAAAAGCCTGGTGAGTGTCTAAATTGTGTGGTGTATATTAAAAAGCTGCACGATTGAGGCACTTCTCCCTGGCAATGGTTTAAAAATGAGTGGACATCGCATCAAAGAAATGCTATATACAGGTAATAATTGTATATTTTCTTTTTCACTTAAGTTTAAATTGATTTTTTTTTCTTTTTAACTGAAATTATTTTTTACTTGATTTTATGTTGTTGCTTTAAATTACTTCTATTAAATATTAATTGTCGTAAAAGTAAGTTATTTTATTAACTTTTTTGTCTTTCGAGGGTGAATTTGTTCAGTCAGCTAATCAAATAAAAGTTAATTGAATACTAAATCATAAAATCATTCCTTTTTTACAAATTGAAGATTATAAAATATATTTCTTACTCAAATACAATAAATTTTGTTATGTATTTAATTTCAATGTCTTGTCTTGGCATATAGTAATACAGTTTAATCTTCGTCTTTTTGATAATCACATCCCTGATCAGCGGCCGAGCGGTTCTGCGCTCAAAGCTGGTAGATGGGAGGTGCCGGGTTCGATCCCAGGTCGCGCTCATCGACCTAGCCGTTCGGAGTTTTCCGTGGTTTCCTCCGAAACTCGCGTAAATACGGGCTAGGACCCCTTAGAAAGACCCCCACGGAGGGCATTCCCCCTATAGGCCTAGGACACATAAGGAGTCAATCGGCCTTAATCCTCCAACCAACCAACCAACCACATCCCTGATCAAAAGATAGTTTTGTTATGACTCGCAAAGCTCAATTGTGATGACTATATTACAGAGACACACCAAAGTAAAAGGGAACTTTTTGTTTTCTCTACTACTATTTGAATATAACTGTACTTGTAATTAGATGGTAATAAACTGTATCCAAACAGTAGTGAAAAAAAAAAAGGACTTTGTGTCAGTTTCTCAATTTATGTTAATTTTAATTATAAATTTTAATAACAGTTCAATGTATAAATGTTTACACAACATTAAAAATGCCAATGTGAAAAATATTAAGAGCAAACTGCAGTTTCCGTACCATATAGCATACTGTACTGAATACACTGGCATTTTCAATGTTATATTTCTGTTTAATATCAAGTCTTATTACATATTCTAACAGTTCAATGTGCTAAAAATCTGTTGTTCAAATTTAATAAATAAACTTTGTCAGCAGATACGATAAAAAAAAAAAAAAAATTCATCTTACAAGGAAACATTCAAAAGGTGTCGTCTTCAAAAAATATTGAAAAAAATGTATGTGATTCTACTTTTCCTAAAACACCAGAAAGGGAAAACATTATCGGCTGAAATGAATTACAGTGACCACAAAAGATTATCAAAATTAAGCATATTTGGCGATTGATTTTGAGTACTCAGTGAAGAAACAGAACACGGTTCTGTTCGTACATGGCAATCTCGGTGCTAGCAAACTGAACACCTAACAGCGCTAAATCGCCAAATAGGCTTAATTTTGATAATTTTTTTGTGGTCGCTGTAATTCATTTCAGCCGATATTTTTTTCACTTCCTGGTGTTTTATGAAAAGTAGAATCACATATTTTTTTCAATATTTTTTGAAGACGACACCTTTTTGAATGTTTCCTTGTTAGGTAAACATAATAGCCTTAACCCTTCATCAGGCAAAAAAAAAAAAGTTATGCAAGAGTGCATGAAAATGCCACTTATATCTACTTTTTTGCCTGATGAAATGTTGTAGTATTATTTTTATCTAAAACAGTTGGAGTATTTTTTATTTCATAATTTGTGTTTCATTACAAAGTTTTTCATGTACGAAAAAATTAACACACTTCAAAAGACAATCCTTTAAAATTTTATACTTTACAAGTGCTGTACCAAGAACTCAGTATGTGCTCGGTGTTGGTGAATACTGAGTAGGTATAAGAATTTCATTTTTAAGCCTTCTGGAAGACAGATCTTTATTAATAAATCAAACTATTGTGCAAAAAGCTTCTAGAACGGTGTTAGGTAAAACCACTCCAAAAAAAATTTCTGGACGGTGATTTTATTTTGATAAATTGCAGGATGTGTTATATTAGATTCTATTTTGTAATACAAAGTAAACAGTTCACTGATCTCTACAAAAATTGGTATATTTATTAACCAGACAAAAATCTATCTAGCGCTGTAACTTTTAAATCAATAGGATAATTAGTTTGCAAGATATTAAATAAAAACCCCATTTTCACTTCAAAATTAAAAAAGAAAAAAAAACTTCCTTACACATGAACATCAAATTTAAATTTATACCTGTTTAAACAAAAATATCTGATAAAACTAATGTCATAATAGCTTTAAAATTTTATTTAATTTATTTATTTTTAAAATATTCATTTAAATTAATCGAATTGTCTTATAGGTTTTCCCCTTGATTTTACATTCACAAACTAAAGTAGGCACAATTTTCTTAAAGAATCCCCTTGGCGACTTTTATTATCTTTTACCAATTTGGTGATGAATTAAAATGGCTATTGCAATTGAATAAAAAAAAAAAACTTTGCAAAAATCGCCCGAGCAACTTAGGAGCCAGTTTTCAAATTTCGTTAAGTGGTCCTATACTAAAGCTGTACCTTAATGTCAATGCATTTTTAGTCTATTCAATTCCTATTATTAGTTCACAGGTTCACACTTTCCCTATATCTTGTACAAATCTTGCAATCGATTTTTAACTAACTTCCCGACTAGCTAGAAATTTGAAACTTTCAGGATTGCTCAGAGCATGGTGACAACACAATACTTCGAATTTTTGATTAGTTTTCTTACAATTAATTAAAATATGAAAATAATAGCATCCTAATAGCGTTTCAATAACCATTAAAATATTAGCTATAATTTAATTTTATTAAAACCCGAATAAACTACTACGTTAGAAACGCCAAAGAAAAATATTGCAAATGCATACAGCTGTTTCGGTAGCCTAGGTCTTCAGTGCAAAAAGAATCCTTTTTGCACTGAAGACGAAGAAGAAAATCATCCTTTTTGCACTGAAGACGGTACGCTTTAGGCTACCAAAACAGCTGTATGCATTTGCAATATTTTTCTTTGGCGTTTCTAACGTAGTAGTTTATTCGGGTTTTAATATTCCAACGCCAAGTCTCCTGTTATTATAACTATAATTTAATTGTTGCCAAAAAAAAAAAAAAAAAAATTACGAGTTAATTTTTTTTCGACATAAAAATAAATACATTTAATTAAACGTGAACATTAAAAAATTATAAAAAGTTAAATTATGCATATCACAAAAATTGACGTCATTATAACTTTAAAAATTTTATACACATTGATAAGACCTCTATGATTCATCAGAAAATTTAAAACATGGTATATAAAAAGTTTTTTTTTAAATCTTATAATTATTTTTATTTCATTTTTCACACGCACTTTTTATTTCCTAATTCAAAATTGTTTAAAAAAAAAAAAAAAAAAACTTTTTCAATAGTGTTTGTATGTAGGAATTGACTTAAAAAATTTTCTTTTTATATTCCTTGTTTTAAAGTAACCGTGTTTCTAATCAACATAATGAACCTCAAATAGTTGAATGTCATTTATATTTTCTTAACAGCTATATATGACAGTACTTAACCATGACTTTCATTTGCTGAAAATAGGGCACAACTTTAGTATGAGACTCTCTTGGCGAAATTTGTGATTTTTTTCTTTCCCATTTTTTATTCAATCTTCCAAATAAAGAATAAATTTTTATTTCTTTATTTCAATAAAGTGTTTTAGCAATAACAGTTTACAGTGTTACTTTTCGGGCACTTGTTTTATTAGGCTTATTAATAAAGAAAATAAGCTTTTAAAAGATTATCTTATTATTAAGAAGCTGTTTATAAGATTTAAAAAATAATAATAATAATAATAATAAATAAACAATCATGCTTATGTTGTTGCAAGTTGTGAATTTTTCAATGATTTTTACTCTAACTTACATTTTACAGAGAGCCAAAAATTAATCTTATAGAGAGGAATACAGCTTTCAGATTGTTTTTGTTTTTCGTTCATGATCAATTATAACTTGAGAGTGATTCATAATTTGATCTATTGTAGTTAATAATTTTGAATCCATTAAATGTGGAGTTCGAACTCAGGACTAGCTTGTCAGCCTGGCAGTTCAGAGATTTTTCTGAAACTTACATCATGAATGTGAGCTAGGACTCTTTAGAGACCCACGGAAAGGCCACCACCCAGGCTTAGGGTCCTCTCATAGTCAATTTATGTAAAACAACACAACACCCTCCATTATATGTGATATGTGTGTATGTAGGGGGGGGGTGATCTTTTAAGGATTTTCTTTAATGAAATCTTGTGTACAAATGCGAGTAATTCAGAATAAATTGACATGAACAACCAGTAAAATATCCAATAATGGTAAAGGGCAAAACTGGATCGTGTTGTGTAGGTTGGGACTGATTGACTGTGCAAGGGTTCTAGGCCATGTTTATGCAAGTTTCAGGGAAAACCCTGTAAAACTCCAAACAGCTAAGATGAATGTGACTTAGGATCGAACCCAGTATCTTCTCCCTTATGGCCATATCACATGAGGGATTTCGCTCAGCTCTTTTACTAAACACAGCATGATAAATTTTTCTGAAAGACAGTCTAAAAAGTTGTTGACACACTGACCTCGAATCTTTTAAAAACAATTAATACACATTTCACTAACAGCCTTTAAAAAAAAAAAAAAAAAAAAAAAAAAAAACTAATGACTGTTTTCTTTTTTAGTTAAAAATACATGAAAATTTAATTTTTTCTTCCGACAGTGCTAATGCTTAATATTTAATAGTCTAAATTAATGTTTTGAAACAACAAATTAGAGGTGAAATTGATAGTAAATTGAGGAGAAGAGTGTATGTATATGAGGGGGAATTATTTTTTTTCTCCTCACAGGTACAGAACTTCAGCACATCTAACACACACACACAGTCAGTTTCTGAATGGTCAAATCATGTTTAGAACATCATTAACCCCTTGAACTGCAATTTATTTTCAGTCAGCACTGCTCATGCAGACAATTTAAATTTCTTAGTTTTAATAGGTGGGATTCATATAGAAACTTACGGTTTTGTTGCTCAAATAATTTGTTATTAATTATTAAAAATAATATTTGTTTCACACATTTATATGAATGTTTATTGTTATATATACATATAAGAACATAATTAGTGTTACGGAATTCATGACGAGCTGGACTCATCATTTAAGTTCATGGGGTTAAATATGCAATCCATTGAAGACTAGAAGTTGAAAGATTTTACGAATCCAATACTTTCTTTTATGAATATTGCAGAAAGTAAAAATATGTTAGAATATTTCTTATGGACTTTCATATATTTTGATAGATTCTTGTAAAAAAGGCTAGAAAATATTTTTAATTTAGGATGCATAAGGTTTAACTTTCAACTGGAAAAATTACAATTAAAAATATTTTTCAGCTCAATTTTCTATGTATAATTAAGACATTAAAAAAATTCTTTCAAATACAAGTTTCATGACAAATTAACTAAAACTTCTGATGAAGAAATTACTCGAATGTAAAATTATATATATATATATATATATATATATATAAAGCTAATCGTTATATTAATAATTTAACCAGTCACCATATTTAAAAAGGTATAAATTTCAAAACATTCAATTGACTAACTAATTCAGTCCTAAATAATAATAATAATAAAAAGATTTAATTCTAGAATTGTAAAAATTTCCTGTTAAATTTTAACATTTTGAGGTAAATAATTGACAAAATTCATAAATTAAATACATAATAAAAATGGAAAACTTATTAATAAAAGAATAATTCGACAACAGAAAGGTATTATTAAGTATCACAAAATCTCGTAACATGACAGGTGCAAAATGCAATGCTATACAGCAACTACTGTATTCGAATAATATTCATGTTTTAGTTATAAAGTAATAGAATCCATAAGTATTATGGATACATTATTAAATAAATCACGTCGTGAATAAATCTTATGAAAATTTGATTACATTAATCATCCCATTTTCCCCCAACAGATTGTCTTCGATGGAACACTGATTGGCCTAACGGCCGATCGCTTTTTCCTAAGAAATATGAATCTGTATGATATTATATCCTTTTATATGGGCTTCGTCGAGCTTAATTTTTAAATGTATTTTTTATTTCAAACACATTCTGAAACATCTGCATAAGTAGAACGAAATATAAACGATTTAAATATCTCTATGAGCAAAAACAGCCATAGTTGTCAATGGTGGGAACGAGTGCTTTCTGCCAACCACTCCCGAGAGTTGAGATGTTTGTTTACAAACAAGGAACTGCCCTATATTATCGCTATCGTATCGTTTCTACAAAATAATCGTAACTTGTCCACGTTAGAGAAATTTTATATAGATTTTGTTTTGTATGGACAGTTGTTTTAAGATATAAACACTTGTAATACTTGTAATAAATAATTGTAATTGTAAACTTGTAAAAAAATACTTGTAAAAATGCTTGTAATAAAATAAATACATTTACTTAAGCGTGAACAATAAAAAACTAAAAAATTAAATTATGCATCTCACAAAAATTCATGTCATTATCACTTTAAAAAGTTTATACACATTGATAAAGTGCTAATATAGTTCTATAACTATAACTTTCCGATTAGCTAAGCATTTGAAACTTTTAGAATAGCTCAGAACACGATGACAATGCATTCGTTTAATACTTTTATTCAATTAATAAATGTTTGAAAATTTCTTATAATTGCTCTCTTTATTACGCATTTGATCATTTTCTTTCAAGTTGGTGGAATAATTCATCAAAAAATTTTTTTTAAAGTATTTATTAATACATAGAATTGTCAAGTTTATATGATTTAGCAGAAAATAATATGGTATATAAAACGTTCTTTTTATCTTGTAATTATTTAACATGTTTTTTATTCACTCGCTTTCTTGTTTGTTTGTTTGTACAGTACAAATCTTGAAATCGATTTTTAACTAACTTCTCAACTAGCTAGACATTTGAAACTGTTAAAATAGCTCAGAATGCGATGACAATGCATTCTTTTAATACTTTTATTCAATTAATAAATGTTTTCTTTTAATTAATTAATAAAATGGGAAAATAATAACCTCATAATTACTTTAAAATTAGCCATTTAAGTTTTATTTATAATTTAATTGTTGCCCAAAAAAATTACGAATTCATTTTTTTTTTTCGACAGGAATATGTGTGCTATCCAAAATTTATTTCTCACTCTTTCCGTATGAATATGAGGAGAAATAAGCACACAAAAAAAAGAATATTATGATTAAGGAAGTACTTAATTTAAAAAAGATAATTCCTTGTAGCTCTAAATATAGAAATAGACTTTGTAAATTAGCAATAATTTGTAGGTTTTTTTTGCCCCATCTGAACAAATGACTTGATGATTATGGTATAAGATATATGCTAAGAACAATTATTCAAACGATAATGAAAAACGCCCTTATACCAATAATACAGGATTTCTTTATCACATTATTTATTTATTAGATGATGATAATTATAAGAATTTCAATATTATTTTAAATTTCAGAAAAAAATATATATACTTTTACACTAAATCAGCCTTTTAAATGAGCTTTTTAAAATGACATTTCTAATATAAATTAACATATATGTCTTATATACATACTGAGATATATAAGCCAATAAAAACCAGCTTTATTTAAAAAGACATTTTTTTCCCCCAAAAAAATAAAAGCTGGCCATTCTGGTCCTTTTTTTTAAAAAAAGGTGACTTTTTTGCAGCTCTGGTTAATTATAGAACAAGTAATTGCAACAAGTTTAAATTACAAATAAAATATTGCTAAAAAGATGCTTTACAAAAGAGTAAAATTTAAAGTTTAATTTCATCATACACCACGTTAGCTTTATTTATACAAATCTGAGTTACACTGTATCGTGCTTTTGATCATGTCAGATGCTTTTTCCGCCACCATAATGGTTGGAATGTTTGTATTACTCCATGGAACTGTCGGCATAATTGATGCATCAACAACTCTGAGTCCTTTTATTCCTTTTACCCTAAAAAGGAAATTATTTTTAATTTTCATTGTCAAATATTAAATTACATTTATATTTAGAATATTTATAGAACACATATTTATATTATTTAGATATTTATAGAATGAATATTTATTTAGAATATTATAAATCATATTTATGTTTAGAAATAAAATGGTTGTTTTAATGATGTATCCCTTTAATTTCAATGCAAGACCCAATTTTTTAGTTAAGAACAGAAGATTATTATTATTATTATTATTACTACTACTATTGTTATTATTATTGTTATTATTATTATTTTTGTCAGTGATACTTTTCTTCAAAAATAGCAAGATTATAATGTATTAATGTGCATGATGATGAAATGAAATAAATTTTAAATACTGAGCTTATTCTGGTATTCAGGCGAAACATTTTTCCTGAAAGTTCTAAAATTTCGATTACGTATTTATAATCATATTAAGGTTCTTCAAAAAAAAAAAAAAAAAAAAAAAAAAAAAAATTATCTGGCACTGTACATTTTATAATCTTAGACAGCAAATGCATGCATACAAAGAAAATAAAATTCCAACTGCTCTGCATCTGAGAAAGTAAAGTTTTTTATTAAATTCCTATAGTTAAATTCTATATAAAATACACTCCTTCTCATATTTATAAGGACACTTTATATTTTTAAATAACTAACGTAAAAATAATTGTAAACAAGATTATACTAAGTGCACTTAATATATCTAGTATTCTAAAAACCAAAACTGTTATAATTTTTTTAATATAAAACAAAATTAATAAAAAATAATGCAAAATGTGTTTTTCTCCACGTTATTAGATGTTCGTATTAAAGGGACAATCCAGATTTTTTCGTTTTATTTAACTTACTAGCGGATAAATTACAGTTGACATGCGAATTTGTTAATTACTGGGCTAGATTAGTTCATATATAAGCCTTCATTTTTTCTTGGACGGACATTACTGATAATTCCTCGAAAAAAAGAACGTTCAAGTAGTGAAGTATGATAAATGTGTTTTTAAACTGGAAGGATAATTTCAATCCGCTGAATTTCTAATGAAATTCGAAGGTCTAAAATTGCTGAAGGAAATGTGATCAAACATTGAACTGCTGGTTCGATAGGAGAGAGATCTGATGCAAAATCACAGTTGTTTTACAGAGATCGAAGACTCATAATTCCTCTTACTGTTCTACTCATAATGATTGCTGCCGAATTTGCTCGTAATTTTTAACGAAAGATTAGGGTCTACATTTATGTATGTTTAAAATAATTAATAATATGTTAAAATGAATAAAAAACCTGTAATAATCAATCAGCATTTAATGGGGGAAAGAACGTCTGTGTTAAAGTTGAATAAAGACAATATCAAATGGTAAAATGCTGCATTTTCGGATGAAAAACATTTTATTCTTAATTAACCAAATGGTTTTAACCGTTACTGGCACGATCTGAAGATAGCGAAAGATAGAGCAGATTTTTTAAAGGCAGATATGAATCGGGCATTTTAAAGGTGGATATACGGTGCTCTGGGGAGCTGCTTCTACTGAAGGCAGAATGAATTTAGTAATTTTTTTCTATTATTATGAACATCAAGAGAATATCCGCAAATTTTAAACGTTGAATTATCAGATTTTTGTGAGATTTTCGGGGGTGATATTATTTTTTTCAACAAGACTTACATTTTTGCTCTACTTTTAGAGCAATAGGAAATAGTTTGAAGAAAGAAACTTCTGTATTATTGCCTTTCCCATGGCCTAAAAATTGAAAAAACTATAACTTATGATATTAGAAAAGTGCATGGAAGTGGAAAGCAATTTTAAATAGTTTAAATGTATTAAGAATATCATATATGCTATATGAAATGGTATTGAAACTGAATATTAAAATAATATATATATATATATATATATATATATACATATACCGGAGAGAATGTCTGACTGTTTAACCCTAAAACGAGGCCCCATAAAATATTAATTTAAAGAATAACTGAAAAAAATTACTAAAATTCGAGCTGTCCTTATAATTGTGAACACCTGAAAAATCATCTTTTTACCATATTTAAAGTTTTTTAAGATAGAAAAACGATAAAGCTTTTTAAATATAGTCTATTAATGAAATTCAAATTAATTAAAAATATATTTGTTTAAATAATAGTGCTCAGTGTTTAGTTAATATAGAAAAACGGGTGTCCTTATAATTATAAGGAGTGTATTGAAATTCTATATTGATACATCAATCTATTCACTTTTATAAATGAGATTTTTATCTGGGATTGCGTCCTGAAACGATGCACTTTTACTTCTTTGTTACACTATTTTTTAAGATTTTATATGCAGGGTGCAAAATACTAGATTTCCTTTATTTTAGAAGCTTTTTATATGAAATTGACTTTGTCATCGTGTCTTCGTGTCACGCTAATAAACAAGGTGCCACCATTTTAAAGTAAATATAAGCTGTTCAGTTTGTCGCTCCATGTCTTAGGTGGTTAGAGAGTCACGTTACTAAGCAGCACGAACTCAAGACCACGCAGTGGTCTAGAGTTCGGTCCCCAAAGATACGGCGGCGTGTTGATTTTCGCAGATATTAATTAATAGAAAAGGTGTCAATTGATAAAAGAAAATTTTTCGTTTACTACTCAGTATTCTAAAAATTTTTGAAGAGTTTTTTGAAGAAGTTTTTTTTAGATATTAGAAAACACAAAATATTTTAGATATTAAAAAAGCACAAATTAAAAAGTTTTAGGTAAAAAATAGATAAATAAATATTTTTAGAAGCTTTATACATATACGAAATTGGATTTGTCATCGCGTTTTCTGTCACGCTAAAAAACAAGACGCTTCCACTTAAGAAAAAAAAAAGGTTAGAGCGTTATGTTGATAACGCAAGAGTTCGATCCTCGCCGAGCCGAGATGTTAATTTTTGCAAACAATAGAAAAGTTGTCAATTGATAAAAGAAAATATTTCGTTGTGTACACAGTATCCTCATAATTTTTGAAAAAATTTTTAAACAGCTTTTTATCTAGTTACTAAAAAGCACAAAATAAAAATTTAAATAAAAATAAATAAATAAATACTTTTTTAAAGGAGTTTTTTATTAGAAGCTTTTCATTGAAATTGAATTTTGTCATCGTGTCTTCGTGTCCCGCTAAAAAACAAGGCGTTTCCACTTTAAAGTGAATGTAAGCATAATTTTGTGTCGCTCGTTAGCCCAGTTAATTAGAGCGTCATATTGATAGCGCGATGATGGTGGGTTCGGTCTTTGAACGTCGAGGTGTTGCGTTTTCTCCGATAATTAATAGAAGAGATGTAATTTGTTAAAAGGAAAGCTTTCCTGTTCTGCACAATATCCGAAGAAATTTTGATAAGTTTTTTTAAGAAGCTTTTTTTAATTACTAAAGGAACAAAAAATAAATTTAAGTAAAAGAAAAAAAAAAGGGGGGGGGATTGCTAGAGGCTTTTTATTGTGGAGCTCTAAACAGAATAAAATAAAATTTTATTCTTGCTCAGACATGCTATAAAGACACAAAAGTTTCAACAATAAGAAAATTTAAAAAGTATATATATATATATATAGATAGATAGATAGGTAGATAGATATAGATGTTTTTAAGCGTTAAAAATTTTTGAATATTTTAAAAAGCTTCTAAGAATAATATATATATATATATATATATATATATTGTTTTGCATTTATTAGATTTTCTTAGCATGTTCTATGGCTTTTCTTGACTGTTCTTTGACTTCTGGTTAGAGCGTCATGCTGATAACGCGATGGTCGTGGGTTCGATCCTCGAAGGCCGATGTGCTATTTTTTCGCAGATAGTTAAAAGAAAAGATGTCAGTTGATGAAAGAAAATCTTTATAGTTGTCTACACAGTATCCTAAGAAATTTTGATTAGTTTTTAAGAAGGTATTTTTATAACTAAAAAGCACAAAATAAATATTTAAGTAAAAAAACATTTTTTAAAATTAGAAGCTTTTCATTGTGAAGCCCTAAAATGGATAAAATAAAAATTTATTGTGGCAAAGACATTCTATAAAGAAATGAAAGTTTTAACACTAAGGAAATTTTAGAGAAAAATATAGATAATTGACTTTTGCAAGAGATGAATATTTTTAAATATTCAAAATATTTTAAAAAGTTTTCGAGACCTTTCAAATGTATGGCTTAATGAATAATTAAACAAAAAACTAACAACTAAGAATATTAGTCTCGAATGTTTTTAAAAAATATTTTGAATATTTAAAAATTTTCATTTCTTGCGAAAGTGAATTACCTATATTTTTCTCTAAAATTTCCTTAGAGTTAAAACTTTCATTTCTTTATAGATTGTCTTTGCCATAATAATTTTTTTATTTTCTGCATTTTAGGGCTTCACAATAAAAAGCTTCTAATTTAGAAAAATGTTTTTTTACTTAAATATTTATTTTCGCAACCATTCTTCAAAAGGTCATGCTTCCATCAAAAACATTTACATCAAATTAATAACAAGATCAGGTTGTGAAAAAATCCACAAACACAATTTTGTAAAAATATAACATGAACAAGGAAATATAATAAGTACAAAACTTTGAATAAACACCATAAAAGGCAAGAATTCGCAACACTTGTTTCGGGTCGGAAGAAGACACGACCCTTCGTCAGGCGAACAAAGTAGGCACGAGTGCTGCAAACAAAGCGGCAATTCATGAGTGTCCAGTAGTGGGCACTTTTAAATTTAAATCCTGAAAACAAGCTTTCTAGTTCTTAAATAGGTTCCAACAGGATTTAGGGTTGGTGTTACACTTCTGAGCCCTGTGGCAGAAATTTATTATGCTTTCTGCGACAAGCTTCATCAACACCAAAATCTTTCTGCAGGAATAGTTTGTGAAGTTAACATTTACGAATTCAAAATAAATTATTTTTAAATAGTAAATAATATTCAGTATAACCAATGTATTTAAATTTTAACTAGGCACAAATGCATATATCTGCACTATTGCAAGAAAATACTCTTTTTTTTTTTTTTTAAAGAAAGGTGAAAATAAATCTATTGATCTTAATTGCTTCATACTTTTTGTTCACATTAATATACAATATTGTTTATAAAATATTCAATGAATTCAAACCATAAAATGCAGTAATACATCAAAAATAATCTGCAATTTTTTTTAAGGCATTTAAATCACGAAATGTCTAAATTAAACAAATGTTACAAATACTTTTAAAATTTCATTACCTTTTTTATATTAAATATATATATTTAAATACACAAATGCACTTATTTCATAAGGTGCAAACCAAACAACATAAAATATAATACAGAACTCAAAATTAAAATACAACAAATTAAAAGTAAAAATTAATATAGAATACTGAATATTATAATGAAATGTAAATAATTTACAACATTTATAGTTTTTGAGATTATTAGAAAGATGCAAGATAATATTCTAATACACATGATTCATTTTTTATATTATATACAAATAGCATAAAGATGTGTATTTGAAAAAAAAAAAAAAAAATATGATTTGACATTAAAGAATTCAGAATGTATAATTAAAATTATACCATCATTTAAATATATAAAGTAAAACAGAATACAAGATCTAAGTTACACAATTAAAGACAAACCATAGTCGAATTATTTTCATAAAGATTGAAGCAAGTGAAATATTTAATTTTTAAGGAAATGTTAAAATGGGAAATGTAACAGATTTCATGGATAAAATCTATAATAGAAAATAATGATTACAGATGAATGAAATAAATAGAAATCAATTAAAAGTAATATTTGATATTGATATCTATAAGAATAAGTAAATAAAAATAAATAAATAAAAGGATTTGCAGTTTAATTAGTATTTATTCAAAGCAACTACTATTAGATAAAATTCCTTTTGCTTGCAAAAAAAAAAAAAAAATCAACAAAACCTTTGGTTTGATTTTTATTCAAAATAACTACTTAATTTGCAATATTTCAATGAAAAAAATTATTTTTTTTAAAAAAAATTCAGATGTTTAAAAAATGAAATGAACAAGCTGTAGAAACTAATGATAAGAGTATTTTTGTAAAATAAATTAATAGTTTTTTAACGACTTCATATGCTTAAACAACAAAAAATAAAGCTAAGAATTTCAATCACAATTTAAATAATTAATGATTAGTAAAGAAAAAAATTAGAAAAGTTACCAATTTTATAACTTAAGATACCCATTAATATTTATTGCTAAGATCTTTTACTACATATAAAATGCTAAAAACTAATAAAGTATTTTTAAGATTAATTTCTTATTTTTTTATTTTTTGAAGCAAGGTTTGAAGCTTCATTTTTTATTTTGCGTGCAACTACAGACGTTGAAAATTTCCCCATAGTCTTATTTCTGTATATATTTATGAAATGTATTGCATAGTTTGAACCAAACATTAAAATTAATGCAGCTTTTAAAAATTTACTTGTATTTACTACCACGCACGTATGCACGCTTCGCATACATTAAAGAAAAAAAAGCACTAGATGCAACTAATTTGTCGTGCGTAAATCAGAAAATGCATGAAAATCGGTGCAGCAGCAATCACGCACTTATTAAAAAAAAAAAATCACTGGATGCAGCTATTTTGTTGTGCATTAATCTGAAAATGCATGAAATATGAAATTCGGAAAATGGTCGCAAAGTCACATTCTTTCGAAAAAACATCTTTTTGCGATACAATAAATACACACGACACGAGCGGCAGGCGCGGCGCGAAAACAAAGTGTGGAGACACGAAAATGAAGTTCCGACGTGAAGAGGTTACCAATGAAAAGTGTCGATACACCGAATCATATCACCACATCACGAATCGTTAATGCAAGCCGTATCAATGTTAACCCAAGTTAGTTACATCTCCTCTCCTTATTCAGGATTGAGGCGATCGTATCTGCAGAAACGAAAATTTGTTCTGCAGAACAGTTTATAAACCATTGGTTGAGTTTCTCTCTCTCTCTCTCTCTCTTTAAACACAATGGCAAAATTTATTTGACTTTAGTAAAAATCTTTCTGCAAGAACATTTCTATTTCTGCGACATTGTCGCCGTGTCGCCGTGTTTCTGCCACGGGGCTTCTGAGTATCAATACCTTGAAAAATTAATATTTCCAGCAATCAATATTAGAATAACACTTGTTTAACTGAAAAATTCTTAACTTTTTGTCATTTTGCAGTTCTTTCTTATAGTTCTGAATAAGAAAACAAAATTTTGTTTGCTTTCCCTCAAGGGCCAGGCAATTCAGGCCCAGTATCTTCATGTCTGTTCAAGAAAATTCTAAGGTGATCGGGACATTCTTAAAATGCTATTATTGCAAGAGTCATCAGTTCAGAAGAGTGGCAAATATACCGTAAAGGGAAAAAAATGATATGAATATTGCCATAGAAAATATGAGGAATGTACGAGCAGAAATTAAAGAGAAAAAAAAAATGAAGAAACAGGGGTAAGGAACTATAAAAATAATTAGAAGAGACAGAAGTAAAGAAAAAAAAGTGTGTGTGTGGGGGGGGGGGGGGGGAAGGGGGGATAGCCGAACAAGGAGTTAAAAAAAAGAAAAAAAATCAAATATGAAAGGGGAAAATCTTTTTAAGAACATGTAGCAAAAATATGATGTAGCAAAAATACTTTCATTTACTACTTTTTTTTTTTCCCCGATAGATTCATTGTTATTACTATTACTATTATTATTATTATTATTATTATTATTATTATTATTATTATTTTCACTTTCTTGAAAAAATTCTGAAGTGTCTGTAACTGGAAAAAAAAAAAGTGTCCACTGCTAGGGTTTAGCGGTCCACTACAAGCCGAAATTTTCTTCTTCTTTTTTTGCATACAAAAGTGCTACAACACGCAACTCACAGTACAGTCGTGTACAGGCGAACGTTAATTGAGGTGGGAAACAAAGGTGATTTTTAAGCTCTAAAATTAAGAACAGTATACAAAAAATAGCCAGAAAATGTCCTTAAATTGTCCACTACTGGTGCAGTTACCCTAATCAGTTTCACATTAATGCGTGAAAACATTCATTAGCCGAGATGAAATTTTCAACGAGGACATTACTTGTTAATATTTATAAAAGTTAGAATTTTTTCTTCGGTTTTTTTTTTTTTCTGTTTTTTATATTTTGAAGGGGAAAAAATAGTTAACTTATCTTAAAGTACAGTCGGGAAAAAAAAAAAAAAAAAAAAAAACGCAACACCCGCTGTAATTTCGTTACTAATTGACGCAGGAACATCTAATAGACATCATTCAACAGGAAATTAAAAGCACTTTCTGAATATGTCGTCAAATTCTGAATTAGGGGTCATCTACATATTGAAATGAGCGCCAACTTTGATTTTTTTTTCAATCGCAACACCCAATTTCGACTTCATTTTCGAATTCCTGAGAGTCTGGCAGTGCGGAAAAATATACTGTTTGTATACTTTATGTTTAGTATTTATAGAGTTATAATCAAAAATGTGTTAGGGGGTTATCTATAAATGTAGAAAAATAAAATTAAGATCCTATAATAATTAGAGAAAATTTTAATGTTTCACACCGGAAATCTTTCAGGAAAACAAAAATTATAGAAATTATTAAAAACGCTGCCACTTTTCCAGTTCCTTAATTATCCTGAATTCATTTTTTTAGATTTGTATATTCTTCAGTACTTTTTTAGATAATTTTAGGTCTATTTAAATACGTTACACTTGCGATTAGTCCATACAGTACTCTTTGAAAAATGTGCAATATTTTTCAAGTAAAAGTGTCTATTCTGGCTGTATTGATCACCAATAAAGCTTAAATTTTCTTTCGTAGGTTTCACATAATATACGAAATGAAATAATATAGATATATATACAACAACGCATAAACTAAATATTTTCGGATAAATTATTGTAAGGGTTCATGAAGTAAATATTAAACAATTTTAATCGCACCTACCAGTTTTGGGTCAGTTGAAGTCTTTGGAACTGTACGATTCGTTTTATAATTTCTATGAAAATATAATTTCTTAATTAACCCTTTCGCGACTGCTTACATAGATTCCCGCCATTTGAAAATCTGTAACTCTGTCAATGGGCGTTTCTTTCTTAATTTGTGTTACATATTTCTTAAGTGTGTATCCAGTGTTCATATTTTTGCAATAAAATATACTATGGATAGAAATAGTATATTGATTAGAAAGAATATAATTATAATGTATATCCATTTGTAATATAATTGTGAATACAGAAAATTTGTTCTGAAATATTTTATTTTAAGAGTATAACGCCCGTAGGCGGGTCTTACTGTCAAAAAGACAAAATCCTGCAGTCGCAAAAGTGTTAAAATATATTTATAAAAGTTAAAGTATGTTTTTTAAAATGTATAGAAATAAAATATATTAATAAAATTTTAAAGACTAAAGTGTCCTTAAAATAATAATCGTCCCCCTACAAAATAAATAAATAAGTAAATAAATAAAATAAAATAAAGCAATATATGAAGCAAATGATTAAGCCTTTTTTTTAACTATGACGGTAGTTAAGAAACGATTTTACAAGTCTGTCTTGCATTCTAATTCCATTCGTTTTTTATATTTGACATTTTTACATTAAACCCATTTTTCTATTTAAAACAGTAAACCCCGCCTATTTAGTTATTTTTTTTTCTTCTAGTGTTTGTTTAAAATATTCAAAATTTATCACCAATTAATCGATGAAGTGCATATTTTTGTCAACATAAAATAAGGGGTTTAACACGAATACTCAATGTCACATTAACTTTTCTTTTGTGTATTGTTTTGTTTAGAAGAACGATGAAGGCGGAGCTTGTCTTCTTTAGAAAACAGGAATTCTTGATGCTAACACTAATGTCTAAAAATCATCGTTTTTGTTTCATTTCTTTGCTTTTGACGTTGTTGTTATATAATTTGACCCGTAAATAAAAGATAAAAATATTTTGTTTAATTTTCTTTGTTATTTTTTAAGATTTGATTCGTTATCTCATGCAAAACTTTATAAGAGACGGCCCCCTAAACCACTTCAAAAGAAAGATTTATTTATATCTCGAAAACTAATAACTGGAATGAGCTGCAAATTTGCACACCCATATTTTTCAGCATTAGGATTCATTTTATGTAAAAATTAATATAGGTCATAATTCATAATTTTTATGAATATGAATTTATTAATATTTTTCAGAATCAAAAGTAATGATGTATTATGTTTGGGTTTCTTCACTGTATCTCGTAAAAAAAAAATTATATCGATCAAGTTATTTTTTGTGAAGATATTAATGAAAGTTTGAAATATGAATTTAACATTAGCACCTTCAAACTTTGAACGCTTATAACTCTGTGAAAAAATAAGTAAAATATACAACCAATATACTTTTTCGCGTTGTCGCGATCCCAGGAATCTAAATATAAAATAAAAATCGGGTGTTACCATTGAAAAAATCAAAGTTGGTGTGCGTTTTAATATGTAGACGACCCCAAATTCAAAATTTCAGTTCATTTTCTGAAACTACTCACAATTCCCCGTCGAATGATACCTATCACATTTTTCTACATCGATTAGGTTGAGTGTTGCGTTTTTTTTTTTTTTTTTTTTTTTTTCCCCGACTGTACATCATCTGCCAGTGAAAATATAACAAGCTTGTAAAATTTGATGAAATGTACGTGAAGGAAAATGTATTAATATCAAGAAATTCATACACCATATTGGCATAATATGCACTGTAGCAAAGCTGTAAGTAAGGAGTAGAATTTCTTATTTTGAGAATACAAATAAGTCATTCTTGCTAAAAAAAGAACTCTTACAATACGTATTTATTTGCTCATGACTTCCTTTATGACGTGTTGAAATGGTCTTAAAAAGAAAAAAATAACTAGTTATCACAGGATAGGGGAAACTATGGTGGTTTGACCCATAGGGAGACTTGACCCATACGGATTTTTCCTAAGAAAGGAAAATTTCAGGGAAATGTCGGCGACTGTACTGATTGACCAATCATACAACAGCATTGCAGGTAACAGCCATTCCAGAATTATCCGTAGTTTTCTTGCAATTTAGTGTTGATTGATATTGCTTCTTTCAAGTAAATTTTGAAGATCTTGGAGTCTGTTAAATTTGAACTTCCAGTTTTGAGGTAAGTCAGTTTCAGAAGTATACTTGTTTTAGTCACTCTTTTAGCTACAGATTGGTACATAGTAGTTTTATATAACTGTAATGCAAGTTGTTAAAAAGTTAGGATTAACAAAGCAAAGCTACTTAAGGAGACTTGACCCAGTGATTAATTTAATTTTCTTTGTTTCATTTAATGCATTTTTATTTTATGAATATCTAAAATAGGGTAATTTAAGGGTTCAAATGAAGACCGTAGGTTCACTTTGTGTTTGGCGAAATTCTGTGGCGAGAAACTACCAATTCTTGTAAACTTAATTTACCTTTTCTATGATGACGCAATATGTAGACACTTAGGAGAGATTTGATTGGTTTATTCGATTTTCTGTAATCTTTCGTGTTTTACGTTTAACTAGAGCTATGCAATGGTATATAGACTATGGTAGTTAGTCACTGACACACCAAACAGAAGAGAAATAGAAGAAAGAAAGAGGTAGAAAGAAGAAAAGGAAAATATGTTGGCTTAAGAAAGGCAAAAAAGGCTCTTAATATGAAACGTACAAAGCTTAAGACAAACAAAAGAAAACAATAAACAATTTTTTGTATTCACTAAAATTTTCTACAAAATAAAACTAGAAAACGTTTAAATTACAAAACCTGTGTTTTTTCTTTCAATACCAATGAGTTTTCTCACTTTTATGAGGGGGATCATGTCTCCCTAAGTAGGGGGTCAAGTCTCCCTTCCCTAAGCTTAGGGACACTTGACCCGTGTGCTGACTTAAGTATTTTTTTTTTTTTTTTTTTTTGCACCATTTCTAATAAGAATTGTGCTATTATCTTTAGCCACATTATGTACAAAATAACAGACTATTTGCTCATATTTTTTATTCAGCTCCAACTGTTATACAAAAAATATGAAAAATTAAAAACCAAAAACTGGGTCATGTCTCCTTAGTTTCCCCTACTTTTATTTCGATGTTGAAGCCTTTCCCCGTCAATTGCAATGCACATCTGGACTCTTGCTTGAACTTTATGTATCACTCGTGTCACTCTTTTACGCTACGCTACAGAGTGTGCAACGTGTAGTTTAAACAAGGATTCATATATGCATTTCAGCTGACGGTGAGAAGTTTGACCATCGAAAATAAAAGTAACTTAAGATGATTAGTTGTTTTTTTCCTTTCTAAGATCGTTTCGGTATGTCGCAATGTAAGAAATTGCGAATTTTTTTTTTTTTTTTCCTATCATTCTTGTATACAAGGTGTCTTTTTCGAACTAAATCAATGAAGCTTTACAACTTTGTAAATCATTTTTCTTATATATCGTGCCGTTTTCGAGATAGAAACGATAACTTTTTCACTATGCATCAGGTGGTGCTAGAAGTGATCTTATCTAGTATCACATAGACACTTTACCATACCTACATACCACTTTTATGACTATAGCTGCAGACGTTCAGCAAAAAAATGGGTGGAAATGGACATAGGTGATATATATAAAGGCAAAATGAAAAGTGGAAAATTAATTATTACAATAATAATAATAAAAGCTGAGGACGAAGCAAATAGACTTTTAGTGCTATTGTACCTCTACTGCAAATGTTACTTAAATTTTTCAAACGACAAAACGAATCTGTACACATCAACAGAATGAAATTTTTATTCAGCAATGAAAATTTGTCTTGGCTTGCAGACTTAAATATTGGATTGACTAGGAACTCCTTCATATTCCTGCAAGCTGATATTAGTGATTTTTAATGCAAAGGTACATGTAAGAACAAGTTTATTTGTCTAATTTAATTTTTTTACAGAATTATATACCAGAAAAAATGAATAATTTAAAACCCGGTATCTAAATAGCTATGAGTCTTTAAAAGATTTTTTTTTTTTTTTTCGGAAAAAAAAAAAAAAAAAAAAAAAAAAAATACCCATTTAGTTAGATTTGTTTGAAAACATATGTTAAGAATGCTTAAAGTTAGTTTACGCATTAAATATTAATATGTATGAAGTATCGATATATATAATACAAACTATTGATATATAGGATACAATTTGAAAATTTATGATAGCAACTAATATGCGTGTGTAGCAACTCTTTACATACTGTGACTGTTGGGCTTTTATAAAACTTTCAATGGATTTTCGTATTTTTCTTTACTTTCTTTTTTGTGTTCGGAAAATTCAATAATGTGCAAAATTTTTTCTCATAAATTTATTTCAAGACTTGATTAAATGAACAAATTTATAATAAGACTAACAATTATTTTTTACATTAATTTATTTAAGAAAAGACTGATCAGAAGACTGATAAAAATTATTCTCAAGCGCAGTACTCTCAAGATTGTGTATATTTATACACTCCTTCTCATATTTATAAGGACACTTTATATTTTTAAATAACTAACGTAAAAATAATTGTAAACAAGATTATACTAAGTGTAGTTAATATATCTAGTATTCTGAAAACCAAAACTGTTATAATTTTTTAATATAAAACAAAATTAATAAAAAATAATGCAAAATGTGTTTTTCTCCACGTTTTTAGATGTTCATAATTATAGGGACAATCCAGATTTTTTCGTTTTATTTAACTTACTAGCGGATAAATTACAGTTGACATGCGAATTTGTTAACTACTGGGCTAGATTAATTCATATATAAGCCTTTAATTTTTCTTGAACGGACATTACTGATAATTCCTCGAAAAAAAGAACGTTCAAATAGTGAAGTATGATAAATGTGTTTTTTAAGTGGAAGGATAATTTCAATCCGCCGAATTTCTAATGAAATTCGAAGGTCTAAAATTGCTGAAGGAAATGTGATCAAACATTGAACTGCTGGTTCGATAGGAAAGAGATCTGATGCAAAATCACAGTTGTTTTACAGAGATCGAAGACTCATAATTCCTCTTACTGTTCTACTCATAATTATTGCTGCCGAATTTGCTCGTAATTTTTAACGAAAGATTAGGGTCTACATTTATGCATGTTTAAAATAATTAATAATATGTTAAAATGAATAAAAAACCTGTAATAATCAATCAGCATTTAATGGGGGAAAGAACGTCTGTGTTAAAGTTGAATAAAGACAATATTAAATGGTAAAATGTTGCATTTTCGGATGAAAAACATTTTATTCTTGATTAACCAAATGGTTTTAACAGTTACTGGCACGATCTGAAGATAGCGAAAGACAGAGCAGATTTTTTAAAGGCAGATATGAATCGGGCATTTTAAAGGTGGATCTATGGTGCTCTGGGGAGCTGCTTCTACTGAAGGCAGAATGAATTTAGTAATTTTTTTCTATTATTATGAACATCAAGAGAATATCCGCAAATTTTAAACGTGGAATTATCAGATTTTTGTTAGATTTTGGGGGGTGATAATATTTTTTTTCAACAAGACTTACATTTTTGCTCTACTTTTAGAGCAATAGGAAATAGTTTGAAGAAAGAAACTTCTGTATTATTGCCTTTCCCATGGCCTAAAAGTTAAAAAAAACCTTAACTTATGATATTAGAAAAGTGCATGCAAGTGGAAAGCAATTTTAAATAGTTTAAATGTATTAAGAATATCATATATGCTATATGAAATGGTATTGAAACTGAATATTAAAAAAAAAAATGTATATACATATACCAGAGAGAATGTCTGACTGTTTAACCCTAAAAAGAGGCCCCATAAAATATTAATTTAAAGAATAACTGAAAAAAATTACTAAAATTCGAGCTGTCCTTATAATTGTGAACACCTGAAAAATCATCTTTTTACCGTATTTAAAGTTTTTTAAGATAGAAAAACGATAAAACTTTTTAAATATAGTCTATTAATGAAATTCAAATTAATTAAAAATATATTTGTTTAAATAATAGTGTTCAGTGTTTAGTTAATATAGAAAAACGGGTGTCCTTATAATTATGAGAAGGAGTGTACATGATCATTGACATTTGTCTTTGTATAAATAAAGCTGACTGAAAAGTCGCATCGTAGTTAATCTATATTACACAGCACATAGCTGTTAACTTGTAAGTTTTTTTATCTATCGGTTTATTTATTTATTTATTTATTTATTTTTTTGTAGCAATATTTTATACATTTCCTACACGTTTTCAACGATTTAATAAGGCGAAATTTTATACTCGGAGAAATTGGTGAAAAAAAAAAAAAAAAAAAAAAACTAGTTGGCATAGGTGGACTCCTCGCAGTTCCCCATCACGTATTTATTTCCACACATTTTAATTATTGTTAAAAACTATCAAAGTAAAATTGACATATCGTATCCCGGCCAGAAAAATGACACAACTTAAAAATGCAGTATTTGAGAAGAATCAACTTATAGATGGTCATAAAGAATGAACTTGGCTATAATAAAACTAACATGAATGTTTCTCAGGTGGAGGAATTGAGAGTTATAGATGCGACATTTTCCGCGTTCATTGAGGGCATTCTATACGCATTTTTCAATAACATAAACCCAAAATTTGCCATTTTAGGTTGTTTTCTTTCGAAATCGAAATATTCCAATCACTATGTTTATATCTCTCTCTCTCTATATATATATATATATATACATATATACAATCGAAATCTTGTCATCACGATAACTCCCGAAATAATACTTTAAATCGAACTAATTTTGTACAGCGATATTATTTTATAAATATCTTGGATAAGTTCGTTAACCAAGTTGCTCCACAATTTTGTTTTCAAGTGGCGATGTATGCATAGACCATATAAGGGTCTGAACCAAGTTTATAAATGAATTTTATCCACCATGATATTACCAATCGTTTTTATCACCAAACAATCCGTAACTCTAAACTTTCATCAAAATCACTCTGTCCATTTCCGTGTAAACCATATTTCTGTAATGTTCATAATTGGCCTTTAAAGGTTTGACAGCAAATGCGACATTTTCTGAAGATGAAAATATTTCAAATCGTTTATGCACCCCCAAACTTTTCTCAAAATCCTTTTACCCATTTTCAAGTAAACCCAATTTCTGCCATATATTACAACTGGTCGATAATGGTTTAGCTGCGAATGATAATTTTTCTGAAGATGAGGATAAGTCCAATCGTTTAAGCACCCCGAAAAGCCTTTAACCCCAAACTTTCATCAAAATTCCTATATCCATTTCTAAGTAAACCCAATTTCTGCCATATGTTGCAATTGGTCGACAAAGGGTTAACTGTAAACGTGAATTTTTCTGAAGATGAGGATAGATTTATACGCTTTAGCACTACGAAAAACACTTAACTCCAATAATTTTTTTTTAATCGCTATACCCATTTCGAAGTAAATTTCTGCCATATGTTGCATTGGGCCGATAAAGATTTGACAACGAACGAGATTTTTCTGAAGAAGAGGATATTTCCAATCGCCTGAAAAATGCCCGAAAAATCCCAAATAAACTCCAAACTTTCATCAAAATCGCTCTGTCCATTTCCGTGTAAACGACATTTCTGCCATACATTGTAATTGGCCTTTAAAGGTTTAACAGCAAACGCGACATTTTCTGAAGATAAAAATATTTCGAATCGTTTATGCATCCCCAAACATTCATCCAAAATCTCTATATCGGTTTCCGAGTAAACCCAATTTCTGCCACATGTTGCAATCGGCCGATAAAGGGTTAACTGTGAACGCGAATTTTTCTGTAGATGAGGATAAGTTCAAACGCTTTAACACCTCGAAAAACACTTAACTCCAATCATTTTTTAAATCGCTATATCCATTTCGAAGTAAACATAATTTCTGCCATATGTTGCAATGGGCCGATAAAGGGTTAACAGCGAACAACATTTTTCTGAAGATGAGGATATTTACAATCGCTTTTTCTCACCAAAAAAATGCCTAACTTCAAACGTTCATCGAAATCGCTATGTCCAATTTCGTGTAAATCATATTTCTGCCATACGTTGCGATTGGCCTTTAACGGTTTAACAGCGAACGCGAATGTTTCTGAAGATGAAAATATTTCCAATCATTTATGTACCCCTAAACTTTCATCCAAAATTTCTATATCGATTTCCGAGTAAACCCAATTTCGGCCATATGTTGATATTGGCCGATAAAGGGTTAACTGAGAACGCGAATTTTTCTGAAGATGAGGGTAAGTCCAATCGTTTTAGCATCTCCCTGAAAACACTTAATCCCAAACTTTCAACAAAATCGCTATATCCATTTCCGAGTAAACCCGATTTCTGCTATGTTTTGCAATTGGCCAATAAAGGATTAACTGTCAACGCGAATTTATCTGAAGATGAGACCCAATCGTTTTTTCTCATCAAAAATCCCTAACTCCAAACTTTCATCAAAATCGCTTTCTCCATTTCCGTGTAAACCCAATTTCTGCAATACGTTGCAATTGGCCTTTAAAGATTTAACTGTGAACGCGAATTTTTCTAACGATGAGGACAATTCCAATCGTTTAAGCACCCCCAAAAGCACTTAATTCCAAACTTTCATCAAAATCCCTATAACCATTTCCGAGGAAACCTGATTTCTGTTATATGTTACCATTGGCCAATAAATGGTTAATAGCTAACGCAATTTTTTCTGAAGATGGGAGTTAATCCAAGCAGCCCGAAAAGAACTTAACTACAAACTTTTTTTCAAAAATCCCTAACTCCAAACTTTCATCAAAATCGCTTTCTAAATTTCCGTGTAAACCTAATTTCTTCCATACGTTGCAATTGGCTTTTAACCCTTTACAGTGCACTAACCTTTAAAGTTGGAATTTCAACAAAAAAAAAGTTGTAGGCTATCTATTTAGGTCGAAAGGAGTACACAGGTATAATTTTGTAAAGATAGTACTTGCCGTTTTGAATCTGTGGGTGTTCCATGAGCGGGAACATTGCACCACTAAAGCTCTGAAAAGTGCGTCTAAGAGCATCGCAGTGAAACGCGTAAATGAGTAGAAGATTTTGCATATGAATTAAAAAACACTGTATAATACCTGTGTACCTCGGGTGTTCCATGAGCGGGAACATTGCACCACTAGAGCTCTGAAAAGTGCGTCTAAGAGCATCGCAGTGAAGCGCGTAAATGAGTAGAAGATTTTGCATATGAATTAAAAAACACTGTATAATACCTGATTTAGCATGACCTATAGTGCATCACGGGGAGGCCTGATACTCTACAACCCATTCCCCCCCTCCCCCCCCCAAAAAAAAAATCTTGGTTATATGATTTCTTATGAAATAATTTGATATTTACAGTTAGTATACATAAATACAAGTACTTTGTACAAAAATATTTACAATTAGTCCATTTTTTTAGCTTCATGAAATTTTTGGAAGCACGTCACACTCTTTTGATAGAAGCAGAAACCAACATTGCAGGTTTTGCACATGAAACTAGTTTTGTGCGGTTGTTTTTTTATATACAACCAACCCTCCCTTGCAGCATCTGATAGCTTGATGTCATTTCCTCCAAACAGAGGAAAACTGAGCACGTAAACACAGCTGTCTTCTCTCATCATTGCTTTCGCTTGCATAATATGAAAAGCGCTAGTGTCGCAGTGTTCCAGGAGATGGAACACCTTATTTTATTCAACGATTCCTCGTATGTTTCCTGTATAAAAAATTAAAAATAATACAGAATAAATAATTTAGAGTACAGCCAACGATATAACATAGAAATCTTTTTTCAAGTAATCATTTTTGTATCACAAAAAAGTAAACAAAATTTCTTGTAAATACGAGGATTTAAGATAACGCGTCCCAGCTAAATATAATGGATTGCTTTGTGTAGTGGTGCCATCTATGGGTGAAAAGGAAAGTTCAAAGTAAAAAACAAACCTATTTTTATGCATTTGCAATTGAATTTAACGGTTGGAGAAGCTAGCGAAGTTAGGTGTTCCATGTAGTGGAACACTGAACGGCAAAGGCTTAAAGATGTAACTGTAAACGCGAATTTTTCTAACGATGAGGACAATTCCAATCGTTTAAGCACCCCCAAAAGCACTTAATTCCAAACTTTCATTAAAATCCATATAACCATTTCCGAGTAAACCCGATTTCTGTCATGTGTTACCATTGGCCAATAAATGGATAATAGCGAACGCAATTTTTCTGAAGATGAGGATTAATCCAAGCACCCCGAAAAACACTTAACTACAAACTATCGCTATACCCGTTTCCGAGTAAACCCAATTTCTGCTATATGATACAATGGGCCGATAAAGGGTTAACAGCGAACACGAATTTTTCTGCCTTGCGAAATTTTCAAAGTCGCATGTTTATAGTTAATGATTTTCATCCCGGCATCAAAACTGATATTTAACAGCTGTTCTTACATCTTTACGATAAAAATATTTCTTTTCATGCACGTTTAAGTGAAAATTTGTCCTATTCTCCCATGTTAAGAAAATCATAAATTTCGAATAACTGCTGAAGTTTTTTAATTAGAATGTTGCAAATAAATAGGGTTCTTGCCAGTGTCATAAATAATATTTTAAAACTGGTCTGACCTCTCTGCGATCATTTGTTCGAGAGATATCGTGTAAGAAGACTAACAAACCAACAGACTAACACACTAACGGACTAACAAACTAACAGACACCCTGCAGACGGACACCATACAAATTTTGTCATTTTTGGATTTCTCACACCTGAAAACGTATAAAAAAGTCAAAAAACCGAGGTCGAAAATTTTCACGATTACCTAAGTTACTCTTACCTATAGTATGATGGGGAACTAAAAAGGTGCTAGTTGGCAGCTATGTGTTTTTCGGTAAATATGCAAATTTAGAAAAAAATAGCTTTATGTATCCTTGATTAATAACTTTAAAAAACGAACTTTGATGTATACTGGTGTAAATTCAGTTTAGTATTCGCTATCCTACAATATTATAAAGATGTATTCAGAATACATGCTACGGTTCCGCTATTTTACCTGACGTTGACTCTTCCACCATTATATTTATATCGTAATTTTCGATAGTATGTTTCCGCAATCAGTAAACGTAAGAATTGCAATGTAAATATAGTGGTGGAAGAGTCAGGGTAAAAAAGTAGAACCGGAGCATTTATGATTCAGTCGCTATATCATATTCTTGCCAATTTTAATGTAAAAGTTTGAAGATGGATCGCTCAAATAATCACCTAGATACACCAAATAAATTTTTCTGGTGTCAAAATTAAAAGATATAAAATATTCAAAATCTATTAATTTACATTGTAAAAAATGAGCTGATTAATAAGTATTTACCTTAACCGAGGATCTACTACTGTTCTCGGATCTCGTACATCACCCATCCTAGCTGTACCTACTTGATGATTTGTAGTGGCAATCAGTGTTCTCACGATGCATCTGAGATACATGTCTTCATCTGTGGCAAATTCCTCGCAACCTGGTATTAAAATTTCTATAGGTCTGGCATTTATTTTTCTCATCGCAGGATTTCGTATTATTTTTTGACACACTTTCAGACCTTTTTTTTAAAAAAAAAAGAAAAGAAGAATAGCATATTTAAATTTGTTATTGTTTACTAATCACTCATACAACTTTAGTTCATTTACTTATTCGTTTATTTATTAATTAATTTGTGTTAAAAAATGATAAAAATGTATAAATATAATTATTTTTAATGCATACTGAGTTCGTGATACAGTCGGTAATAAAAATATCCAAACACTAGCAAAAATTCCTATGTGAAAAAGGTAGAGTTAATATTGTTTTGTTAAATAAATCCTTGTCGAATCATGTTCTTAGTCAGTCTAAGAACATGATTCGACAAGGATTTATTTAACCAAACAGTATTAACTCTACTTTTTTTACATAGGAATTTTTTGCTAGTGTTCGGATACTTTTGTTACCGACTGTACATCTTTTCTTCCATTTCGAGATTATTATTATTTTTCTTTTTTCAGAAAAAAAAGAAAAAAAAAAAAAAAAAAAAAATTAGAAATTATGTGGAAAAGAAAATATGCAAATATACTCAAGAGTGTTACCTTGAACCATATCTTCTACGTCTTGAAAATCAGCCAAGTAATTTGGATCGATTAAGGGTTGTATATATGGATTTGTCGACTGCAGCGAAACTGTGCCGATGCTTCGTGGGCGAACAAGCTGTGAGGCGCAATATAACAAAGAGTCATTCTTCAAAGGAAGTACAACTTTTGCTAAAATCTGAAAGCACATGCAGAGGCAGACACATATTATATTGTGGTAGCATATATAAAGAACATCCAAAATGTACATTTAGTTTAAAAAGAAATTATTATTATTATTATTATTTTAATATATTTATTTCCTTTTGAAAAATATATTCCCTTATCACTTATTGACCTATAATATGATTCACCATCGCCAGCAGTTAGTGGTTTAGATTCAAAGACTGTTATTCACCAATAACTTCAACTCCCGGTTGAACACGAAAATCTGAAAAGCGTATATAGGTGGGGTTAAAATTTTCAGCAAATTTTGATGCGTTATTTCTGCCATCTAGCGGTATAGTTATTTTAAGATTTTTCACATGAAAATAACCAATAAGAGATTATATGAAATCCTCGACGCTAGGTGGCAGAAACAGCATGAAAAATTTTGCTGGAAAGCTGCACACTGCCCTTAGACGCTTTTCAAGTTTTTGCATTGAACCGGGGGTTAGAGTTAATGGTGAATACGACCAAGGGTGATGATATTCAAGATTTAATTCGAATTGGAGCCTATGGGAGTCCAGCTCTCATACTAAGAAGTTCATTAAGATTGCATACCTGGAGCTGGCCAGTGCAATATTTCTGAAAAGAATCTGTGGATTTTATTATTGTTATTCATTAAATCATATATATAGGAGTGCATTCTCTGAATAATATCAGATAATTTTTTGACCTCTAAAAAAAAAAAAAAAAAAAAAAAAATGGATTTTGGGTACAGGGCGGTATGAATGCTTTTTGAAATTTTTTAGAGGATTTCATTCAGAGATATATAGGTTTTTCAGAAATGATGCACTCGTCAGCTCCAATACGTAACATTAAAGAATTTTCACGCGTTCTGTCTAATATGTAAAGTTTCACTTCGCTAAAATAAAAGAAGTATGGAAATTGATATACATATAATTGGGCCAAGAAAGAATTGTAAGAAATTCATACTATGCGTAAATACAGTCGGTAACAAAAGTGTCCGAACACTAGCAAAAATTCCTATGTAAAAAGAGTACACTTCATGCGGTTTTGTTTAATAAATCCTTATCGAATTTTGTTCTTAAACTGACTAAGAGCAGGGTTCGACAAGGATTCATTTCACAAAACCGTATGAATTGTACTTTTTTTACATAGGAATTTTTGCTAGTGTTCGGACACTTTTGTTACCGAATGTACAGCGATCAAAAAGTTGGCTGCATGTTTCTATTATTAGGTAATAATAGAAAGGATTTATCTGCACTTTTATAATTTTAACCAAGCCGTGCGAAAATAAACTAATTAGGTTACCTTACATACGTTCATTTGTTTTATTTTTCTTTTATCTTACTAAAGATATGCCTAGATTAAACAAAGTAATAATAATCAATTTTTAAATCTAGTTTTTCGTTATTAACTAAACACTGATTGATGTGATCAAAAATGGCTTTTAAATTAAATGTGCATCTGTAAATGTTATATTGTTAATGTATTGAAGTATGCCATATATATTTACTTACCTCTGGTGTCAACCCAAATTGAAGTAGATATATATCGGCAGGATCCAGTGTGTAAACGGTGTGATCTGGTATGTTATCTTGAATGTTATAATTGCTCAGATAAGACATGAATTGCTGGCCTTCGGCAGATGTCAAAGGGCCTGTTGAAAAACATTTAACATGCAATCAATAATTTAAATTGTGGATTTTTTTTTTTTTTTTTTTGCCTTTAATAGTAAATTTGCAAGGCATAACATTCCTAACTTAAAATAGCTTACGATAATTATGCTTCAAAATAAATTACAGTGCGTTGCATACAATAACTCCATTTTAAAAAGACATTCATTTTTTTTTTTTTTTAAAGTTATTCATGACTAATGCTCGTTGATTTAAGAACTCTGATATTTTTTGTCAGTTGTATATAAAACATTTGCTATATTTATCAAAATAATTTTTAACTTTGATATTTTATTTTCTAATCATCGAAAATTCTCAAAATATTTTTAAAACAATATATAAATTAATGAATTCTAATGACATCTAAAAAAAATATGTTTCGTGTGCCATTCAAAATATGATCGATAGATGGCGCCATCATTATGCACTTTTTTGCCCCAAATGAAAATTATCGAAATTCGTTCAGAACCGAGCTGTTGCTTGAACATACATTTTGACTGAGAAGATGTTTGATCGGAAAAAGCTGATTTTACTCAAATTTGATTTTTCCGTGAAATTTCTCTCAAATTATGGCTAAAAATATTGCGTCCATTTTTGAGTAAGCAAATCCAGTCATACATTTTAAGCGTGTTCTAAAAGTTTACTTACCGATTCTTTTCGAAATATAATCTCTAATATTTTTTTCGTCTTTTAATTCACCATCAAACTTAGGAAGTTCATTAGTAACTTGGTATGTCAGAAATGAGATAGGATGATCTTGAAGATTTAGGCCCACTGGTAAATCTGCAATAACAGGAATCTAAATAAAAAAAGAAAAAGATTCGATGATCATCTATAAGAAATTGTAATTACTAATTTATTTTAGTTGTATTAAAAGAGCGTTGGCTTTACAATTACATTTTTATCGTGATTCATAAAAATAAAAAAAAATGCATAGACATGTTTTCTTCAAGTGTTCACTATAGAGTACTGTAGTACATTTATCTAAGTTATCATCTGACAGATTACACGTTGAATATACAAGGAGTAAGTGTAAAACAATTAGATTTTAGTTCGAAATAAAATGGTGGAAATGATGGAAATACTATTTAAAAAGTTACCTTAAACTTTTTCAGCTCACTCAGAGGACCTATTCCAGATAGCATCAATAACTGGGCAGAGTTTATAGTTCCGGCTGACAAAATAACTTCTTTTCTTGCTCGAACACGACGAGTTGCGCCATTGAAGTCAAATTCGACTCCTACAGCGCATTTCTTCTCAAACAAAATCTGAAATTTAAATATTTCTTTATAGAAATACTTTTAAAACATTTATACAATATTGTCAAATGAGCATAAAAGAATTTCCCCCAAACGATTCTGAAAAAATTCTCTAAATCAGAAATTTGGACCTTTCTATACGGCAGTCCCCATTTTAAAAAGAAAAAATAGAATTCTCTCTCTCTCTCTCTCTCTCTCTCTCTCTCTTTCTTTTTTTTTTTTTTTTATTTAATTTAATTTATTTTATTTTATTTTTTATTTTTTTGTGTGTCTATTACACTCGAATTACGTTTTTCTTGACTGATCGAAAGTTTTATTGATTCCTTTAGTAAAATTCAATGAAAATACCGTCTTTGAGAAATTTGTATTTTATGAGAGATTAAAATGGACAAATGAATCTCGGCACAGTAATAATAATAATAATCTCTATATACATACCCACATACATATAAAAAAATGCTAAGCCACATTTGGTTAAACTTTGATATAGGCCACCCATTATGAAAAGTATTGATTCGTGACGCGATTCGAGAGTGTCGACACTTTTTTTGATAACCTATTCAGTTCGAAACTTCGTTTTCGCGTTAGCAAAGAAAATTAAATAATAAAGAGTGTGGAAGGTGCAAGGGAGTATGCGAAAATTATTCCTAACAACGAAATATTGATGATAATTAAACTTATTTTTATGTACAATTTTGTTATTTCGTAAAAATTAGCAAATAAAAAACGAAATATTATGTATATGACATAAATGTTAAAAAGTTCAATAAATTTACTTTTGTCAAAATAATTATTTTTTCAGTTACAATATATTGAAAGAAAACATTTCTTACTGGCTTCATAAAAAAAGCAAGTAACGAGAATATATTACTAATAATAACAGTAATATACAATAAGTAATTTATGACCTACAAAATGTCAGGCTAAATTAATCCCTCCCCCCCCTCCCCTCAGTGCACATGCCTAGCAACTGCTGATCAGAGTTATGGAATGTTATCTAGTTGATCATATATATATATATATATATATATATAAAAGAAAAGAAACTTCTTTCATACTATAGCGTAACTTCGATCCTAATTTTATAACGTGAAAAATGTCTGGCTGAGTAACCCCTTTTAATCACAAAAAGTTATCTGCTAAAATACGATATGGGATATCTGTATAGAAATAGTGGTTGCAAAAATGAAAAGTCGGAACTCTCATCCCTGTATATGACGCAAAAGGTATTCATATACGAAAACACATAAAACTCACATTAAAAAATTAACTGATTTTAAACTTTTAGTGTTCAGTGTTTTTTTTTTTTTTTTTTTTTTTTTAACTTTGTAGGGTAGGTGGGTTTCAAACATTTTAGTAATTTATTTCTGAATATTGTAAAATGAAAACACAGCAGTGATTGTTTAGGACTTCTGTATCAAGATACACCACGCTTATAGGAATATTATTAAAAGATATTTATGTAATGATTCTTCCTGTAACAATAAAATCAAATATATAAAACAAATAAAAAAAGTTATTTAAGTTAACAATGTGCATACTTTTTTAACCATTGCATTTGGTAAAATGTCTAAATTTGTTCGGTTTTCACTTGGAACTAGATAGGCTTTTGCTGTGCTGCATCGCTGTCCATGCCTGATAGTTCCTTGGTAATCATAGAATCCTACAAGAAATTTTTTAAAAAAAAAGGGGAAATGTTTTTTAAAAAAATTATGTATTATCAAACAAAATGGGTTTCATTAAATACGATATATAAAGAAATCTCCTTACATCACACACATGCACATCCCAATGTTATCGAAATAGTTAATACTAGAATGCTAGTTAACAGAATAATCGTTTTCATGCATTATTTTATTGAGATAAAAGAATATTACGATTATGCCTATCAACTATGAAATGTTTAATGAAGTTTAACACTTGTTTCCATGAAGCAGAGCTTTTCTTCGTATTATTTAATCGAAGAAAAGCACTTCAAACGATCACTGAAGTTTACTAAATGAAAGAGGTGGCATTTAATTAAGGGAACGCTGAATGTTCTGAAAGTGGACCTGTGATTTCGGCCTCCTTTTCATGTTTCACTGTACTGACAGAATAGTTAACACTTTTTTGATGTATTAAAATACATTATATGAGCGTATAATTCGTATTGGATGGAAGCTTTTTAGCACTTGTAGAACAAATTTTTCCATGATTTTTAGCACTATATTGAAAGAAAAGGGCTTTAATTTCTTTCATTATTCCACTCAAAAATGCATAATTCAGTTAAATATTCCCTTCGTAACTTTTTTTTTTTTTTTTTGAAGAAGAAAAATTTTTATGAAGTTCTTTCAGGAATATACATATGTATGTTGATTAAAAGTTTTAAAACGGAAACGAAATTTTGGACCCCCAAATCCAATTCTTCTGGGCCATATCCCACTCGACCGATATATTATTCAGGCAATGGGCATTTTATAATTTATCTCTTATTTTTCTAAAACATGGTATTTTCACTGGGATCATATTATTGCATAGAAATATTATTTATGATTCCAATTATTTCTTTTCATCTTCTTGTCTGTGAAATTATAGGAATGCGAAATTTATTTATGATTTCGACTATCATAGTGTACTCGAAAAAAAATTTACCATTAGCATAAAATAAATAATTTATATTAAAACATTCAAATGAATTCTACAACAAAAGCAATCCACACAGCCCATTATATTCCATATTTTACCTTTATGTACATAAAAAGCACTGTTCGTATGTGTGCGGTATAGATTAAAAAATTACTGGCCCGATTTACGTGGGATTTTTGTGAAATGATCGGCATTATTGGGAAAGGTTAAAAGTTATATATAGAAATCTTTCATCTGACCAGTAAAAAGAAAGATGAGGACCTAAATGTTTTTGCAATACGAATTCTGACAAGCCGCCATTTTGTTTTTTACTTCTAACTTTCTTCTACTATCTTTCACGATACTTGTTATATCACTGAAATTTTGTGCGACTGTTTCTTTTTCTCCTTTTTTATAGTAATGAGTAATGGCATATTTTAAGCCATCATTTTATTTTTTTCACATCGTCTGCCTATCTGTCACCCTATTATCCTACCGTTCTGGAATTTTACCCAAAGTTTCCCCAGCAGCACATAACGTTATTATAACTAATTTTTCACTGTTCAAACTTATTTGCAATGCTATAGCAACTTATGTGCTACCTGGGTTACTCTTGGGACAAAATTCTTCGCCTTTTTATCATAGAAACGTCATTTTTAACTACCATTTTGCTTCACCAACCAAGGCTCGTTTGCTAATTCATCGAATAAGACACTATTGTTACTGTAAGAAGTGAGAACCCGAACGATAGTTCGGTTAGGAGAGTACGTTGTCAAAGACAATGGGAATGAATTTTGAGGTCGGGGTAATTTTAATTTTGAGGTCTATCTCAAAATTATAATTTTTTGAGATAGGACCATACGTGTGATGACTTACGATTTGTTCAAATAGGTCATATCAATAAATGAAGATGAACGAAATTAAAAAAATTATAGTTATTTACCGATTTGTTCTAAAGCATTTGGATCAACAAAATTATAACCTTCATTCAATATTGCTTCTGCTGATACCAACTTCTTGACTGGATTATATCTAGGTCTTGATGCTGTAATTGGTCCTCCAGTAGCATGAAATCCTTAGAAAAAAAAAAAAAAAAAAAAAAAAAAAAAAAAATGTATAAAATAAATATATTCTACTCTGTGGCATGCAATATTGGATGCATCATTTTAAAAGAAAATAATATTTCGTTGTTTAAAGTTTTTTGAATCAAAATTTCTGAAAAATTCATTCTCATTTTCGCCAAATTTAACACAAAATCTTTTTATCGTGTATTGCAGTGTTAGTTTTCAAAGAATTTATGAGTGAAATATATTGAAAAAAGGGAAAGAATACACAAACATACCGTTTTGCAAAAATTCCAAATCCATGTTATCTTCTAATTTCTTGAAATAAGGAAGTACTTCTTCGTAGCTCCAACCTTCTGCACCCAAAGCTGCCCATTCATCATAGTTCCGTCTATTACCACGAACGTAAAACATAGCATTCAAGATGCTAGTTCCTCCCAAAGTTTTGCCACTTGGCCAGGGTACAGTCTAATGAAAAGATTTATATGTTATTGTTTCTGGATTTGAAATACAGATTTGAATAACTCTACTTATGAATTGCACGAGACACGAATTTTTCATGTCTGATTTTGGTTTCTAAAATTCCCTTACGGAAAAAAAAAAAAAAAAAAAAATCCAGAACGATATTTTTAATTTTTATTATTTTCATTTTTATACCGTATTTTTTCAATATACTGCGTGTTTTCCCGGGCTGTTGTCCAGCTGCCCTGGCTTTATTTCCCCCATTATAAAAAAGTACCAACTACCCTCGGACATTCAAACGCCTCATGATACCTGAAATCCCCATCATGAATTTGGATGCTTTTCTTAAAGCAATGAAAAAGAAAAGAAAAAATTTAATAGAAAAACTTCTTTCTTTTCTTTCTTTTTTTTTTTTTTTTTTTTTTTTTTGTGTGTGTGTGTGTGTGTGTGTGTTTTGGGGGTACTTATGTATTATTCACATAACAGTGAATAATCGCTAAAGATCGCCAAATTTTAAATTAATATAAATGTAAATATAAATGGTACGGTAAATTTATAATTAATTACTGTTTATAATATGTATTTTTTATTTTTACAATGCTTATAGTACTTATGTATAATTAATTATAATTAGTTGAGTTTCTATTTACGAATAATTTGTAAGTACCGTAATTTAATGTATTTTCGAGATTCACTCTCATCGAGGTAGGCGTATGCAGTAATTAATTTTTTTCATGTAGGCGAAATGTACATACATGCGTATTAGTGATTGTTTCAATATAGAATTTCTTCAATTTTCGAGATCCATGGTCCATGTATGTGGAGGTAACACTAACTTTTTTTTTTTTCATGTGCGCGAAGTTTGCATACATGCGCGATAGTGATTGCTCCGGAATAGTATTTTGTGCAATTTGAGACTGATGTACAGCGAGGTAGCTGTGCCCAGTGATGTTTTGTTTTCATGTGTGCAAAGAATACATACATACGTAATAGGGATTGCTGTGGAATCGAATTTTGTGAGTCTTAAGATTCTTGCACTGTGAGGTAGTGGCACCCTGTGATTTTCTTTTTTTTCATATGTGCGAATACGAAGTGTACATCTTTGCGTGATATTGATTACTGCGGAACTGAGTTTTGTGCGTTCTGAGATTCATGCACAACGAAGTAGCGGCACTCAATTTTTATTTTTTTTTATTTTATGTGCACGAATAGTACATACATGCATGATAGCGATTGATGTTGAACCGAGTTTTGTGCGTTTAACGATTCATGCACAACCAAATACCATTAAATTTACTAGTAAGTACCGTTGTACTAGTAAGTACCGTTACGAGTAAGTACCATTGTCAATAAGTGCCATTGTACTGGTATTGTACAGTACCGTTAGTACATATAATAATTTGCCAGTAAATAAAAAGTATATTGTAAACAATACTTAAAAATTTACGGCACATATATATTTTTATTTGGCGATCAGTGGTATGCTAATAATACATCAGCGCCCATGCAAATACGCATTAAAAAAAAAAAAATCTTCCCATTATATCTTTTCTTTCTGTTTTATTACTTTAAAGAGGAAGAGTCCGAATTCATAACGGAGGTTTCAAGTAGCGTGAGACGTTTGCATGTCCGAGCGTAGTTGTTACTTTTTAAAAATGGGGTGGGGAGGAGTCAGCGAGCGAAATTGGTAGTCGCCCGTTTTTCTGTTCTACCTCTTAAAAGTTTACATTAAATATCGACTCTTACGTGACAGATTTCATAACTCTTTTAAAGAAACAATCGTACATGCGATACGTAATATCGATTATCGACATTGTTAATAAAATAGTTCGTTGAAATGAAGAGAAATAAGGTATTCAAATTTTGATAAATTTATGGGGGAAAAAAAGATAGCAGTTATGTTAACTAACTTTAAAAACTTGATTGGCCATTGCATTAAATCATTGAAAGAGTCGCCAAATATTTAAATAAATTAAATTAAAAAAGAAATACTTTTATAAATACCGTGCACTATTAAAATTTCACTTTCATTAAAAATAAATAAAATATGTTTAAAATGTTTCTTCTTATCTTTTATCCCAAACTTTTCCTCTGAGTATATGGCATTAGAATTGAGGGTGGTGTATCACACGAAAGCAAGTGAAACACGAAAATGTCCGGTAGTCAAGGTTTAGAAAATATATCTGCATAAACATTAAAATAAAAATTACATTGAAAAATTCATATCCCTAACGTATTTGGGGAACTATTTTAAAAGGACATAAAAACTAGTTGGCATAGGTGGACTCTGCTCAGTTCCCCATCATATTTATGTTCTCATAAATTTCTAGTTTGAGAGATATAATCATGTTAAAAGAAATGAATTTGACAAAAGCTTGATACAGTGAAGGAATGAAAACCCCGCCTAATAGGCTATCAACCGTTCACTTCGATATATTTATCTTATTCTAATCTATTAATTTATTTTATCAGGGTCAATTCCGTTGTTTAGTTTTCATGCTACTATTTCCAATGCAATAATTCTCAAAATTCATATTTATATGAAAATTTTACAATTTCGCTATGTTGGTAAAATCGTAAATTACGAATAATTTACGAAATTTTCCTATTAGAATATTTGTATTCAATCATGTTCAAACAAATATCATAAATGTAATTTTGAAGTTGTCTAATGTATTTATGAGCCTCAAATTGAAAGTTTATGCTCAATTTTACCTTATTCTGGCATGTTAAGTAAATCGTAAATTCCAAATAACTTACGAATTTTTTTAAATTGGAAAAATCATAGTCTATGATATTCATGCCAGTATCCTAAATAATATTTCGAAAGTGGTTTGACATCTTTACGATGAAAATATCTCTCAAGATTGACGTTAATGTGAAATTTTGCTCTATGCTACCATGTTAAGAAATTCGTAAATTTTCAATAACTTACGAAATTTTTATATTGGAAAATTCATAGTCATTAATATTCATACCAGTGTCCTAAATAATATTTCAAAAGTAGTCTGACATCTTTACGATGAAAATATCTCTCAAAATTGACGTTTATGTGAAATTTTGCCCTATACTGCCATGTTAAGAAATTCGTAAATTTCCAATAACTTGCGAAATTTTCAAAGTAGCATATTTATAATTACTGATGTTCCTTCCGGCATCAAAACGGATATTTTAAAACTGGTCTGACATTTTTACAGTAAAAAGTTTCCATTTAATGCACGTTTAAGTGGATTTTTGTCCCATTCTCCCATGTTAAGAAAATCGTAAATTTCTAATAACTTACGAAGTTTTTAAATTCGAATGTTGCAAATGAATAGGGTTCTTGCCAGTGTAGAAAGTAATATATTAAAACTGATCTGACCTCTCTGCGACGATTTGTTCTTGAGATATCGTGTACACAGACTAACAAACTAACGGACTAACACACTAACAGACTAACAGACACCCTACAGACAGACACCATACAAATTTTGTCATTTTCGGATTCCTCACACCTGAAAACGTGTAGAAAAGTCAAAAAACCGAGGTCGAAAATTTTCACGATTACCTAAGTTCCCCATACCTATAGTATGATGGGGAACTAAAAAGGCTTGTAGATTAATTTTTTATACAGGATAACGCATTTAGAAAATAATGACGCAGATAGAGGGGAAATGTTAAAGAATTGCATAATTGAGAAGACCAACAAGCAGCGTTATTTAAAAAGCTCATTTAAGAAGAAAACAAAAAATAAAAAAAGTATAATTGTCTTCAGAATATGAAGTGAACAAGGACTAAAAATACCTTACAACAAGCTTTGCTTTTCGGAAAATTCATAATCCAAACCAAAGCATTGTTTTTAAGGTTAACAATAGTTAAGTAATATTGTCACTATTTATTTTTGTAGGAATTCGTCGAAACGACAATATAAGTTATATCTTTGGAGTTTTCAAATGTTTTTAACAGAAGATATTAATTTGGAAAAAATTAATTAATTTCCCGTAAAAAACTATTTATTGCGATTCAAATACTTGCAGTTATAAAATGCATTGAGATAAATAGAAATCACAGACCGGAATATCACTATAGCTTCGTATAAATTTTGAAGATAGGGGAAGCTCAGTATTATTTTGAGGATTTATTTCATTTTTTTTTAAATTTTGAGAAACGTGCTTTTAACCCTTTGAGGGACAACGTAATTTTGCTCATTTAAAAATTAAAAGTCACCAGAATTCATAAACAACGTTAGAAGCCAAGAAATAAATGAATTTTTCCTCCAAGCAGTGTTGAAAACTGTAAGGATTTGTTCTTATGCGTAGAGATTTTTAGCAGTTTTCATCAACATGTAGGGTCGGAGTAGAGTCTTTTTAGAGGTACTCAGGTAATCCTGAAGATGAAAATATATCCTATGGACATCCTCAGTACTCATCCTCAGTAAGGACTTTCATCATTAATATAGGACATTTTGAACTGTCCTTAAGGACATGGCAAAATTTAAATTGTCAACACTGCCTTTAAGTTACTCGCTACGGGTTTTTCCAAGCTCCAAAGCATACGAAGTCAAGTCTTCTAAGTTATAAAAGTAAAACTTTATTAAAATTTCGGGTGTGAGTTTGGAACTAAAATTAGATATTTCACCACCTTTCGAAGAGTTAATTCAACATATATACAAACAGAAACATAACATGTTACAAATTTTATTTGACTTATAGTAGAAAAAGTGATTTAGCAGAATTTAGATTAAAGACCGACCTTCCTCTTATATATTGTGATATGAAAATACTGTAAACTATATTTACTTGCTTTGAAATTTCATAGTTATGACGGGTTAGATATAGAGCAATATTTTCCCTAGTCTAAGAAATATATATATTTAAATGCTATGAAAATGTTGTAACCAATTTGAATTAAGTCTTCCCATGTTTTTTATCATAATCAAAATACCCTTCTATTAATTGTATTCCATTTAACGAAGTTTAAAAATTGTTTTCCATAAACAAAGATAAAAATCATAGCAAATTTAAACTGAAAAAGAAAACTTATTTGAACTTTTTAATTGGCGAATGGTGAAATGTTGTCTATAAATTCAGCTCCTGTATTGCCATCGAGTGATGACCGATCAAAATAAGACACCATCAATTAGTTACTTTATAACTTAATGTTGAACGAGAGCATTTGACGCCAAATAACAGTCGTTTGAAATTGTATATATTCCATAAGAGAGTCAATAAAAACACACGTTGCTTCCAGAAATCATGCCAAATAAAGAGTTATAAATAATAAAATTATGCCCCCCCCCCCCCCCCGCAAACACACACACACACACACAAAAAAAAAAAAAAAAAAAAGAAGAAGAAGAAGAAAGAAAGAAAGAAAGAAAGAAAAACTTGAAAAAATTACGACCAAATCATTTAAAATTGTTAATCGGTTTAAAAAAAACAAATAAACAAAAGTGTATTAATAAAATCGATTATCAAAAAAATAATGATTTGTAGTTTGCCATTTACTATATTTATAATCGTTCTGAAATGATGTATATTTTCTTTTTTTTTAAAAGGTAAATTATCTAAGAAAACAATTTTAAGTCACGTGTAGAAAAGAGAAAACTGAAGCCAGGAATTTGAAGACCTGATTTTCAATCATATTTGGGACAACTATTAAATTTCAAAGGAGAAGTTTGACTTTCCGAGTCTTTTCGATAACACAGGCCTGCAACCAAAAAAGTATTTAAAAACCAATAGCTGATGCTGATACTGTTATTATTTGGTGCACTGATTTCAAATATGGCATCCATTTTTTTCATTCACGTAAGAATTTTTCACAAAATGGGCTTAAGTATATTAGACTAGGCCCAAAAGTAGGAAATCGATCCCCATATGTTAAAAGAAGCATTTCATGTAACAATTGAGGAAACAGTGTTTTTAGGGTAATTCGATCCCGCTGAATACGAATATGCCTGTTGCCAAAGCGAAATTCGGTCCGGAAGCCCGGTATCCAAGATGGTGGCTAAAACCTTGTTGCCTTATATTTCCTTTGTCCGTTGGCTTAAAATGGTGATTTAAACGTCTATTTATGGATATTTTCGGATGTTAAACACACTGCAATGCTCAAAAGTTACTTACCTTAAGTTTGGAGAGTATAGGTTCCAAGATAGTGCCTAAAATGGCCGCCAAAACTTTGTTGGTCGGAAGTAATACAATTTTATTACCAAATTGTATTCCGTAAGGTGTAAAACATTATTTAAAAACACGTAACACACAATACTTTATACAGTACACATTTAACCACTAAAGACCATATATCTGACGGATTTTATATTATAAATACATCAAGACGCACGGAGCACACGTAAACACAATAATGTTTCGGCGGCCATCTTGGGTATTATCTTATCTTGGTACCCATACACTCCAAGGTAAGTATATTTTGAGCATTGCAGTGTGTTTAGCACTGAGAAAACCCATAAGTAGACGTTTAAATCATTATTTTAAGCCAACGGACAAGGGAGATATAGGGCAACAGAGTTTTGGCCGCCAACTTGGACATCGGACTTCGATCCAAATTTCGCTTTGGCAACAGGCAGTTCATATTCAGCGAGGTCGAAATACCCTTAAAACTCTGTTTCTTCAATTGTTACATGAAATGCTTCTTGCACTATATAGTGATTGATTTCCTACTTTTGGGCCTAGTCTAATATATTAAGCCCATTTTGCGAAAAAAACCTTACGTGATTGAAAAAAATGGATGCCATATTTGAAGTCAGTGCATCAAAAAATATAAAAATCAGTTATTACATTGCAAACACCTTTTCATAATTCAAATTTTGCAGGCCTGTGTAATCTGGCTCTGAACACTATAATTTTATTTCATAGCAGATTCTGCACAAAATACCCCAATTAACTTACTCGGTTTATAATGCCTGCGGCTGTATATCTTTGAGGTGTAGTAGTGTATTTCCAATCAAGATCTGTAAAAAGGAAACTTCTAGCAATTCCAGGTATTTCTGTTAATCTTGGAGGGGGCTTTCCAGCTTCTAGTAATAACACACTGACGCATGGTACTTCTGACAATCGAGCAGCCACAACAGATCCCGCAGAACCAGCACCCACTGAAAAGTAATTACAACTATGTGATTAGTCGTATCAATAAACCTATATCAGTTTCCCCCCAAATTTTAAAATTAAAAAATACTCTAAAATTTTTAAAGTAACTAACAGAGCAAATCAGGATATTATATGATAGGTGTAACATATTATGACATTTTCGAGTGTAAGTATGAAAGCGTATTTTCGGGATATAAATGATTTAAGAAAATATGGTATTTGTATCTATATATCTAAGTATTTATATATATAAAGTTTTGAAATACATTGTAAAATTTGTACATTGCATTCAATATTATTATTATTATTTATTATTTTTTTTTTCAAGAATTGTGCTGAATTAAATTACTACCTACATATACTCCTGATAAAGATATGGAAATGAATTTATTTTATTTATATATTTATCTTTTGAATTTCTTAAATAAAATGCATTTAAATTTCAGAGACGTAAAGCGCATGATTATCCTAACATTTTTCGGTGATGATTTAATTGCGTCAATTTCTTTTCTTTTCTTCCTTTTTTTTTTCCTCTAATAATCATCTTTCAGACGGTTATAACAACAAATTGAGCAAATAAATAAATACAGTAAATATTTGTGATCCTTCTTTATCATTAAAAGAGGGAAAATATCTGTAACTGTCGCAAATGTATTATAAATTTTGTACAGTTTTCTGATGCATTTATGTAAAAATTGAAAAAAAAAAAAAAAAAAAAAAAGCTAAATTTTTTTGACGTTAAATTAAAAAAAAAAGAAGAAGAAGAAGAAGAAGCATATAACGTATTAATTTGGCTTAGCATTTTTACACAAAGGAATCAGAAAGATATACAAGATTCTTTCTATAAAATTTAGTATAACTTTGATCAATTTAGATAAATTGACCAATCAATGTAGAAATAATATGCTGCAACTAGAGTACAAATAAATATATTGCATATCTGACGAAATGTGAGCATTTGTATGAAAAATAGTTTAAATATTTTAGACATCATGAAACACACCTTTCAACAAGATTATGAACTACAGGAATAGTTTGTCCTCATTGTTTTCCACTGAAATTGTTGACCTATTTTTAACTCCCTACAAAAAAAAAAAAAAGAGGTGTTTTTATAAGTTTGTAGCCTTTGTCTTTGTGAGTGTGTATCTTTGGCGTTGTAATTTCCAAACGAATAGAGAGATTTTTTATTTATTTATTTATTATTTAATTAGAACTCTGGTTTAATCAGGATGGTTCCTAGCAATGCTTGATGAAAACATGTTTGATAGACTTTTATTATTATTATTATTATTATTAATCAAAATGTAATTGTTTTAGGTGCAGTATGCTTTAATATTTTATAATACTATAGCTGGTAGGCTTCAAATAGAACTTAGATAGTTGTAGTTGGCAGGCTTCCAACGCTTCCTATACATCTTATCTCAGATGAAAATTACAAATTTTATAGAAAAATATTTAATTAAATACAGAGTCGCCATTGACTGTTTAAATCAGAATAATTATTAGCTATATTTAAAGTTATTCATCTCATTATTCGGTTATTATTATTATTATAAAGCTAGATGTACACTTATTCTTTCTCTAATGGCAATTTCACTCAAATTACGTTTTATTTAAGATGAAAGCTATTACCTTCTCAGACTTTTTATTTTATTTATTCATTTATTTATTTTTAGTATGGTGATTTATTGCCATTCTTTAAATTTCATAAATTAAGATTATTGACACAATTAATAGGATGATTTTAAATGTATTTAAGTTATTCTCGAATTGAATTTTAAATTTTATAATTTTGTCTGAAATTCAAATTATGATAATAGGGAACTTCAGTTGTCAGACATTACATTTTAACTTACCAATGATATAGTCATACTCCTCCAAATGTGTGGTTTTAACTTTAGGTGAGTGCTTCTGAACAGACAAAGATAGTAAAAGCAGAGGGAGTAGGGGGGATGTTGCATACGGCGTCGGATACCTTTGTTCATTTGCGATATTGAGCCCAGATATAACTCCGTCCATTTTGCCTGAAATTACAAAGAACGTATAAACACACCATGATCAATTCGTGAAATCCAGTTTAATGAAACTGGATCTCACTCGGTATATAGTTCTGAGGTTACACTGTCCAATTTTATATCTTCCATACAGTAAATAAATAGCGATTAAAAGACTAATTATTTCACGGTGTTTTCTTCATGTATGTATATATATATATATATATATATATATATGCTCACTTCATATTCTCACACATACACACTGATATTTATATAAATGTAAGTGAAGTCACATTTTCAAACCTTGAAGTTTTTCTCAAATATCTAAAGGAATACTTAAATACTTCATGGAATTTTAGAGGATGAAAAAAAAAAAAAAAAGCATACTATACCTTATACATTCTAACGAAAGTTTTATTCCGAAGGCAAAAAGACAATCATTTAAAAATTAATTAAAAAATATAATGTTTGGAATCACCTTGTAAAAAAATAATTCTTGAAACGAGTTGTAGATATCGTATATGAGAGAGAGCGATTAAGAGCTTCTTTTAATTCTAGATATAAATTTATATAGGAATAACATGCATTTTCAAGGAGATATAAAGTTTTCTTTAACAACATCACAATTTTTCGTACTTTTTTTTTTTGTGTGTGTGTGTGTGTGTGTGTGTGTGTGTGTGTGTGTTTATAGCATACAGGGTTTCCAAACTAATGCAATGTCATTTTTAGAAAACTTGACATACTACATTAGGCAATATACTGCAATCAGAATATAAAAAATGTTAAATATATTTGATTAAATATGCGTCTATACTAAATAATTTTTTACTGCGCAATTTTTTTTAAATTCAAATTAATCTGCACATGTATGGATAAATAAGTACAATGATACCGAAAATTTTAATATGCCTTTTAGTAAGATCTGCAATGTTTGCTATCTTCTTATCATAGTCATCATCGTGGCCCTTGAGAGTTACTACGGTAAACTAGTTTACCTTATATCGCTTACTCCCGCAGGATTGGACTAAAAGCACAACTTTGATTGTTTTATCTACAAGCATTTTCTATAATTCAGTTTCATTGAAGTGACTATGTATAAAAGGAAATGTTTCTACGGAAACTATGATGGACACAACCGTGATAAAACCTGAAAAAAAAAAAAAAAAAAAAAAACACTCAGGCTAAAATCAGGGCCCTTTTGCTGCCATTTAACTCTTTGCGACGCAGGGTAATTCAGATCATTTAAATTACACTGCCACCGAACAAAATTAAAATAAAAGAATTTTTAAAGAATTTTTTCGAAATAATAAGATAAAAGAAATAAAAGAAATTTTTCGAGCAAAATTAAAAGAAATTTTTAATTTTCAGGTTAAAAAAAAAGGGCCTTTTCTGCTATGTTATAAATGCAAATTTTTGCTAAAAAATTTCCGGGAGAAGTTTTTGCACTTGAGAATTAAAATTAGGTGTTCCGTTAGCGGGACCACTGCGACTGAAAGGGTTAACAAAATTCCATTTCATAAAATGGGTTCCTTTACAAAATTAAAAAATTATAAAAATCATCTTTTTAACTATTTTATTTTCTAAAAAAGATCCTCTTTTACGAAATTTTTCCATGTTTTGTGTTTGACGAAACTCTTCTACTTATGCCGACCTATTTTTTCTAAAACCCGTCAAATTGACAATGAGTCGGATAAATTGCGAATGTCATAAATCAATTAAGATTTTATAAGTAAAAAATAACCTCTATCTAGCCTTAATAATTTTATTGTAAGTAATAATTTATTTATAAGACTTCCAGGCAGAAATTTAATTTATTATTATTATAATTATACTAGTATATAACCCCGTCAAAAATGACGGAATGTGAGCGATAAATCTTGAAAACAATGTTTAGATCATGAAGATTAACACGTGATCATTTAAATGTATTTTCAGTTTTTGTTTATAAATCAAATGTGTTTCGATATTTTATAATTTTCGTTCTGAAATTAAAAAAATTCTACCCGATCAATAAATATGAATCACAATAAAAAAAACTGCTGGTTAGCAAAACATATAGGCCAGAAAACACAACAGCAACAACACATCAAAGTGTTCCGTTAAGTGCTCTATTTAAAGTCCTTATAATAAGAATAATTTAGTGTGTCACTCACACGACTTTCTCTTACCCTGAAATTTAATGCTATAAGTACAGGTTGGAAATTAAGAGGTAAGATAAAGAGTACTGTTATGTAAACCTATGTTAAACAATTCAAATTAGGCTTCGGAAGAGTTTTATATGATAATTAGTTCTGGCCCCCCTCAACCCCCCGTTTCATTAATGCACCTACATTTATATAGAATTTAATTCGGTTATTAAAAAATAATCCAGTTAAAAAAAAATAATTTATTAAAATTATTATTTAAAAAAGTTATCTTGTATGATAATACAGACGATTTCCATATTAGAGAAATAGTATAACACTAAATATCCAAAAAAAAGTTGAATTTATTCTCAATATTAAAGTAAAAAAAAAAAAAAAAAAAAAAAAAAAAATGTTAAAATTGAAAGAAATCAATAACTTTATTTTAAATTATCGTAGATCGATGGTTCAATCATTCGTTTTAAAGGTATTGGCGAGCTCTTTTGAAAGATACCCATCATGAAAATTTACTCCACTCGAGGGAGGACATCTACCCCAGGGGGGAAGGCGAGGCTCCTACATACACAAAAAATTTTTCCCAGTTGACTATCTCTATTACAAAAAATATGTATTCGTTTCATTTGGTTTAGTGAAGTCTATAGATGTTAAATTCTACTTACCTGCAATTTCCCCCATAGACGTAATGTATTTGAATACTTTTGAATGTCCCTGTACACGAACCATTTGCTTCATCTTAACGAAAAGCTTACTGTAGCATCCCTATATGATACACATTTAGAATACCGAGTTTGGAATTTCTGCTACTATTTGTTCTTGAGATATGCTGATAACAGACACACACACAGACAGACAGACAGACAGACACAGAGACCATTCGCTAAAAACGTGATTTTCGTATTCAGGGGACCTCAGAACATGTAAGTATAACAAAAATTCACGTTCGAAAATTTGACCCTAAAACAATACTTTCTCGACCCTATGGGTAAGAGGAAGTAAATAACGATTCACTTCATTTTACCAAAATACTTTTTTTTAAGACTATCGAAGATCCTGTTTCCAAATACGTAAGCGAAGTGTGACGTCACTGACCGTCCGTGGATGCAAGAAAAAGATTCCCTATGTTAATCGTCCATTGTATTTTTTTTTTAAAAAAATTATTAAAAATCGAGGAAAATTATTTCCCGATTTTAATACCCGTATTTGGGTATAGATATGCTATCGTATCCATGTGTTAGATTGAGTTATTTTGCTGTCAAATTGACAAAATTTTAAATTTCAAAACTGTGTCATCTTTGGCGTTTTTTGTATTTGGCGATTAAAAACATACTACGAAAATATACATGCCAGATGTTTATTTTCGTAATATGTATTGTACGAAATATTGTTTCATATAATTCATCGCTCTGTTAATATAATTTGTTAAAATAACCATGATTTTTGAAAGGAATGAAATATGTTCGCCAAATAATTTGGCGATATATTTTTCCCACCAAGGATGACAGATATATTAAATCTATTCCGCTGCAATATATGAGTATATCAGACACTTTATTTAGACATTTGAAAACAAATTTGACTTCAAATTATGATAGAATATTTATCATTTTCCTTTTAATTAGTATATAAGTTGGATATTTATTGTGTAAATATCATCCTTTGAAATGAAATGTTTATGTTTTCAATCGAATATGGAAGTTTGCTATTTTATTTTTCTAAAGTTTTGAAATTTAAAATTTAAATTTTATCAATTTTACAGCAAAAACAACTTAATCTAACGCATGCACACGATAACGAATACATATCTATACCGAAATATGGGAATTAAAATCGGAAAGTAATTTTCCTCAATTTTTAATATTTTTTTACAAAAAATCCAATGGGCGATTAACATAGGAAATCTTTTTCTTGCATCCACTGACGTCCAGTGACGTCATCACTTTGCTTGCGTATTTTCTAACTATCTAATAATTACAGACACTCCATGCTAACCCAAATTCACCTCTACTCTATACTCCCAACCAGCTATCTCCCCCACAACATCGCCAAAATATCCATGATCCAGCTAGGGACTTTCTCATTCTCAACCGAACATTTTATCTTGTCTCGACATTATCACCTTAGACTACCCTACTTTCAATACTCATTTCAACTGGTGACCTTTACTTGCCCAACCAAACATTCTATCCCAACTATAACTTTACACTAATTTCAAAACTAAAATCAACTGGCGACATTTACGTACTGAACTCGACGCCAATCATACCTTACAATGTAAACATATAATGATGCTTGATAAAAATATTTAAAGACTTTAATATGTTTTTACAAATATTTTAAGATTTTTGAGGCTTTAATATGTTTTAGAAATATTTTAAGCGTTTTTTTTTAATGAAACAGTCAAAGAGTCGTTCATTCGCAATTAAAGAGTTGTCCATTTGGAATTTGTTTTTTCTGAATGGCAACAGTTTTGGTTTGTTTTTATTTGGCATTGCGTTGTTTATAATCATGAAGTTACATAATTCTATTTATAGGTTCATGTTTATAATAGCCAGTGATCCGTTATATTTTTTTAAACATTTAAACATTACAATTGAATAGTTTTTCAAGGTTTTAGATGGAATAAATAACAATATGTGCGATACAAAACATGTATGAAAATGATATGTATGTTTTCGTAAGTTGATGAATTGAACAAACGGGGGAAAAAAATGGCTGCCAAAAGTCTCTGTTTTGAAGCGGTGTAAACCGGAATCGTGAATGACAGATGAGGGTCATTATATATATTAATTATTACAACAAAAAAGATGTTAAAATAATCTGGTGTGTCACTCACACAGCTTCTCTTACTCAGAAATTTAATACTTTAAATACACTTTGGAGATAAAAGAGTAAGGTAACGGGAACTGTTATGTAAACCTATGTTAAAACAATTCAAATTAGGCTTCGAAAGGGTTTCATATGATAATTAGTTCTGTGTGAGGGGTCTACCACCCCCCTCACTCCCCTGTTTTATTACTGCACCTACATTTATATAGAATTTAAATCTGTTATTAAGATTAAAAGCTCACTTAAAATTATTCAGTCAACTTTCACACGCAACATTCCTTGAAACTTATCAGTCTTGATAAAACTTTCCCAACAACAAACTTATATTAATTTTAAAATACAACTTTTGGATCTCCTGAAATTATTCGTCTTTAAGTTACTCTAAGAGACATAGACAAAAATAAAACATTAAAAAAAAAAAAAAAAAAAACTAATGAATATTTAGTTTATGAACATCATTATTTATCATATGTGTATGAGGAATTCATTTCCATTCCTGAGCAGCTTTCTTGGACATGGTAAAACATCATAGTAAAGCACTTCCACTAACAATAAAAAGAATGTTATCGCTTAAATATTTGCAGCCCTGCATGTCTTTTGAACATTATGTACAAACCACATGGTGCATCTAAATATAATTCTATAGTAATAATACACGATACAACCTGAAATACACTTTCATCAATCTTCAGCTATTGTCGCACTATAATCTAGTTCTTTTGTGCAGCCCTATAAATGAACAGTGCATGATTTCCCTACCATATTCTACTTGAGACATGTAAAAAAATATATATTAATTTCATTTGGTTTAGGGTTGGTTGTAGGATTTAAGGCCGATTGACTCCTGATGTGTCCTAGGCCAAGGGGGGGATGCCCTCCGTGGGGGTCTTTATAAGGGGTCCTAGCCCGTATTTACGCGAGTTTCGGAGGAAACCACGGAAAACTCCGAACGGCTAGGTCGATGAGCGCGACCTGGGATCGAACCCGGCACCTCCCATCTACCAGCCTTGAGCGCAGAACCGCTCGGCCGCTGGGGGGCCATTTGGTTTAGGGCAGTCTATAGATGTTAAACTCTATTTACCTGCAATTTTCCCCATAGACGTAATGTATTTGAAATTTAGAATGCCAAGTTTGGACTTTCCACTACTATTTGTTTTTGAGATATGCTGATAACAGACAGACACACGCACACAGACACACGCACACGCACAGACCAATCACTAAAAACATGATTTTCGGATTCAGTGGACCTCAAAACATGTAAATATAACAAAAACTTACTTTCGAAAATTTGACCCAAAACAATACTTTCTCTACCTTATGGTTAAGGGAAAGTAAAAATCTATCGATGACTTCGTTTAGAAAAAGAAGGTAAAAAGCGTAGTTTCAAGCCTACAGTTACATCTATGATTACAAATGATGAAATAAATTTTGATATGAGCATAAATTACATTCCCTAAAAACTGCTATATAGTTTTTCTTTTAGTTTTTGTGAGGCATTTTTGTTTTTGTAACTAACTCATTAGTAGATGTTTTTCTAGAAATTGCAGATAACCTAATTTTTTCTATTGATGATGTAGTAATGATAAATGTAAATCTGTATTAGATCTTTTAATTACAGCAAGTTTCATAAAAATTTATTAGTGTTTATATGAAATCGCATTGTGATTGCCGATTTTAATTATTCTTCTCTAAAAAATTTTACGAATAAGCTTTATTTTAACTTTTTAAATTAAGAATTAAAAGCTCATTACTTGAATTAATAAAGCTTAAAAGCATATTAATAGCTAATTAATAAAAGATATAGCAACCAACCTAACAAAATAAAAACACTAACTACATTACATTTTATGCATTATAAAAAAATTAATTTCAAATGTCACAAAACAGATATAAAACAGTTTAATAATGTTTTTTTTATTTTCTTCCGCAAATGAAATTCATGAGGTATTTATCTATATATATAAAAATGAATGTTTGTCTGTATGTGCTTTATAAAATCGTAAACGGCTTGACCGATTTCGATCATTCTTTTTTTGTTTTTTTCCTTATAGGTCAGGGATGGTTTAGGAAAAAAAAAAATTGAAAAAATCTTTAAAATTAATTAAAATATGAAAATAATAAACTTATTGACTTATATTGACTTAATATAAGCCATTTAAATTTTTAATTGTTGCCAAAAAAAGTTTACGAGATTGTTGTTGTTGTTGGGGGTTTTCTTTGAGACCTATAGCAAGTTTACGAGATGTATTTATTTATTGTTTTCAGCATAAAATGAAATATGCTTTCACGCGAAAAGTAAGAAATTACTAAATGTTACATTGGTCGATGAGAAAATGACACTTTATAATTTTAAAATGAAATAGTAATATTACAAATCTAACATATTTCTTCTGAATTTTATATCACAGCATTTTTTTATATGCCTCAACTTCATATTTTTTTTTTTTTTTTTTTTTTTTTTTAGTATGGCGGATGAAACACGCTTGGCATAAACGTTAATTCAGCAATATATTAAAGGTATTTTCTTATTGATAATTCTTGACAATTTTTTATAATTTTGATGCTGAAGTAGATCGGACATTTTTCGCCAAGGAAAAGATAGAAAGAAATACGCAAGCTAAGTGATGACGTCACTGGCCGTTCATGGATGCAAGAAAAATATTTCCTATGTTAAACGCCCATTGGATTTTTTGTAAAAAATTATTAAAAATCGAGGAAAAATATTTCCCGATTTTAATCCCCGTATTTAGGTATAGATATGTATTAGTTATCATGTCCATGCATTAGATTAAGTTATTTTTGTTGTAAAATTGACAAAATTTGAATTTTTAATTTCAAAACTCTAGAAAAAGAAATGCCAAACTTCCATATTCGATTGAAAACACAAACATTTCATTTCAAAGGATGATATTTACACAATATCCAACTAATATACTGATTAAAAGGGAAATGATAAATATTCTATCAAGCAGAAACGGTCGTTTTGCCAAGCCAAGCTCAGAGAAAAGCAAAACAAACAAACTACCACTAACACAAAGCAGAACGCGCCAATAATAAAATCGACAGAAATAACCCAAGATCGTTAAATGCTTATTATACAGAAACCAACTTTTCCATGTTAAATCGGCAAATTTTTTTTCCGTAAAGTTTTAAATATTGGACGAATCAAATATCGCAGTAAAATGAAACAAAAAGTAAAATATTCGTATCAACGAGACCTTTAATTTGAGATAAAAACGAACTTCCTAAGTTAATAAGTAAAAAAATGGGAGCATTTTCAATTTAGCGTAAAATTAGATGTTTTGACAACTTTTTGAAAAAATTTCTTCTTCAAGAATTTTTTTTTAAAACAAGCTAGAGAATTCATAAATGTGCAGATTTCTTTGAAAACTGGTTTTTCAGATAGACAATTATTTAATCTAGGAACTTTTATAAAATTTAGCTTTTAAAAATCAAAATTTCCTATCTTAATTGCTGAAAAACTGTTAAATATCGCCAAAGAGACATAAATCGCCAAATATGAAATTGCTTCATCTCAGTTTACCCGAAAAATATTAATTTCAAATTGAGCTGCTTTTTCTTTTTATAAGTTATTTTTTTAACCAAAGAATCTTTGCTTTTATTATTTTGTACAATTTTAAATTTTATATCCCTGAAAACAGAAATGAATACATTTTTGAATAACATTTCTTTCAAATCTGTAGCTTGAATTGCTGATTTTTTAATATTTTTCATACCTTAGAATAAGAAAGCCAGTACACGATATAGTATCCAATTTTAATATCCTTCAATTCAATCTGGCAATGATAATTATGATGCATAAAGATTTCTACTTCCTTCTATATAGTATACTAGCAGGCTTTGCCCGCTTCGCTGGACGTTAAACTTAAATGATTTGTCAAAATGCCATATCTTTATTAATAACCTAAGTTCTCGCTGTGATTGGTAGAGGTTTTCTCGCTCCCAATGTTAGGAGTCTGGGTCCCCACTGTCTTCGGCACAACTTACCCACTTCTTACTTCCCCACCCTCAGTGGGTGAGTTCGAAGTTTTGCAAAATCCCACTAATGTACATAATGCGTACACTTAATCAATATCCACACACTAAAATTCGCCATTCTAAGATAATTCAAAGCGAATTCAAACGGAAAAACATGTTTTTACACATGTTTATTGCCCTCCGACTTCGAGAAGGAGGGGGGGGGGGGGTATTTCGAATTTCGTGAAATGCAGTTACAATAAGTGCCGGATGCATACAAACAATTTACACACCAAATTTCGTGACCACAGAAGTCTTTAATAGACAGTATTATAAATAAATAAATACAAAAAGCACAACTTAAGTATCGGAACCCTTTGGTGACTTTAAATATTTTAAGCCATTTTTGCGATGAACTGAATTGGCTATCTCAATTGTGCAATTAAAGATCTTGGCGAGAAACGTCCGAGCTACTTCGGTGCCGAATTTCAAATTTTGCCAAAGGAATCCAATACTAAAGCTGTTCCATATCGAATCTGGGTTGAAAACGGAAAAAGGGTAAAATAAATTAGAAATATCAGTCCTATATTTATAAATTTGATACCGAATGAAAGGGGCGATTTTGCTGAATCCAGGGGTTCAAACAGTTTTTCTATGCGACAATTAGATTTTTAAAAAATAACTAAAGTATGAAATTTAAGTGGCAACGGAAAAACGGATAAAGGGAAAAATAAATTAGAAACGTCAGACCTATCATTACAAATTCAGTACCAAATGAAAGAGGTGATTTTTCTGAATCCTGGAGTGTAAACAGTTTTTCGATACGATAATTAGATTTTATAAAATTAACTAAAGTATGAAACTTAGATGGCAACACTTCATTTCAATCTTTTCATAATTTGTAGTGAAAATCACGCGAATACAAAAGTCTTTAACTTAAAAATTTATTTTTATATTTTATTTTTTCATTCAAAGCATTTTAGTGAAAAAATATTTATGGAGCATGCGCAGGCGTTTTTTACACACAATTTAAACACTAATCATAATTTTGAAAATTTCTATAGATATAATTTCAAGTTGGGTGAAGACCTAAGTTTCTGCCAAGCGCCGTTGAATTCCGTCCAGCCGTTCTCGAGTGATGCCCGGACAACCGTGTTTTAGTCTTTTACCCCCTAGGGGGGGGACGGGGGGGAATTTCTGAAAAGTTGATAGATATAATTTTAAGTTGGGTGAAGACCTAAATTCCTGCCAAGCGTCGTTAAATTCCGTCCAGCCGTTCTCAAGTGATGCCCGGACAAAAAAAGCGACATTCGGACACGATGACACACACACACACACACAGGCAAAATTTTCTGAAGTCATTTTCGGCTTTCATGGGGTGTAAAACGTGAAGATATCGCAAAATTTTTTGATTCCGACAAATTTACAGACAAAAGTCTGATTTTATTAATATAGATAGACTAGCAGGCTTTGCCCGCTTCGCTTGTCATTTTATTGAAATGAATTTCAACTTTCGGTTTTTAATGGATTTACACGTTGTAAGAGCTCCTGAAAACAATTTGAATATTTTTAGAAAATTTCTATTTGCGTGTGTGTGTTCTATGTGTGTGGCGAAAGTTTTGTTCCAACTAGATATCAGGAGCTACTGCTCAGAATTACATATAAATTTATATGCAATTGAACCTTGATGTATAATAGCGTTTATCAATATTTGGTGTCAATTGATCAACATGGTGCTGCTATACAGTGATTGCCGCAATTTCAGAGAAGGCTATATCTGAGTAACTAATATATGGAATTGCATAAATTTAAAAATAAATTTACATTGTTACAAATTATAGTGCTTATCAACTTTTGTACCAATATCTCAACATGTGGCGCTGCTATACAGCGATTTTCGCAATTTAAGGAAAGGTTCTGTTGCATATAATGAAATAAAACTTGATATGTGAAAAAGCCATTATGAGACATTATGCTGATTCAATCTCGATGCCTATCGGCCGATAAGTGGAGCTCATATACTACAATTTTTTTTTTAGAACTGAAAGGATGCCATCTGCATGGTGAAAATTTACTTCCGTTGGACATTTTGTGCAACAATACCTCTCTGAGTTGATAATATTCAGCATTCATAATGAAAAAAATAATAAATAATTTCTGCTGCGTTAATATGCATAGGAAAATGTAGAAGAAAGTTTTGTGATGGACACGACATACTAGTCTGCATGGAAAACCCATGGATAATGTCTAGCAATTAGAAATATGGAAAGTTTAACGCAAAGAAAACTTTGTAATACAGTTTAACGCAAAGAACAACATCGCACGAAAACTGAGTCGAAATCCAGAACATATCTGATGTAAAGTATCAGGTTAATTCCAGTAAATATAAAAACTATTTAAAAAAAATAAATGATATCTACAAAAAAGACACTTAAAATGTACAAAAAAGCCAATCTCAAAGAAAGAGAATGGATTAAAGTTGTGTCTAAAAAGGGTGTGATATCAAATTCCCAAGCTTACATTCAAATACTTATTTAATATTCCCTTTTAAGTAAATTTTCACATGTGAATCAAGTGCCTTATGATATGTTGATAGAAATCCTTCTTTCCTGTACTAAATACATCATAGCGTGTTTCTGAGAAATATTATTAATTTTATTTGTGTATGATGGGCTTGGCGGCCATCTTTCAAGTAATGAATAAACATTCACACAATTTGAAAGAAGTTTCTTAAAATATATCTCATATAAAATTAATTTTGCTATTCCATTCAGCAGAGACGGAAATATTTCGATAACATGATTTCTTATAAGTATTTAGTATTAAGTGCACTTCCATCGTATAAATGCCGGGAATAAAAGAATATAAAAATTTAAATTAACGTAAAAACATGAAGGAGAGGGGGGGGAAGCATAGAAGCTTCCATCCCCCGTTATATTTACCCAATTTGAATTTAGCTTCTTGGAATAAATATCTCGTAAAAATAATATGGTTATTCCATTCAACAGGGGTTGAAATATTCAGATTAAAGAAGAAAAAAAAATGCATTAAAAACATCGCAAAAGCCCCGTTAAGCACACAAGTTGAATCAATTTAAGTTTTAACAGTGTTAAGTTTGGAGCACTCCCATCCTTCCATCCTATCCGCGTTTGTAATGATCGATAGACGGCGCTTTGTGAACACTGCAGTTGTTAGTAAACATTAGCCACGTGTGTTCCATTAGTGTTCTTTTTAATATTCGTACTATAATTTCTCCGCCATTACATTATGGAAAATTGATTGCTTTTGGAAAAAATACTTCAGTTTATTCAAAGTTCGATCGGAAGTAGATTTTTAACTGAAGTTGAACAAATATTAATTTCAAATCATCTGATTAATTCTTTTCTTCCATTAGCCGAAGCAACTGAAATTTTAAATTTGTCATTTGGAAATAAATGGAAGCTCAATTCTGGATTTCTTGATCCTTTGGAGTTACACTGTGGCACACAAAAGTATGTGTTATCTTTTTTACCGTATTTATTCATTTTTATTCGATAAATATATGTGAAACTAAATATCGGCAAGCAATGGCGGCTGTATGGAATTCGAATTAAACCATGTTTATTGTAATTTCACCTTAGCCCACCAGAGGGCGAGCATTTCATTACAATCGCGGATAATTATTTCCCATTGCGTAGCTCTAGTGCGATATAAAACTCAATTAACCAACCAATCAACCAACTCATCCTATAATCGATGAGATTTATAGAATTCAAACTAACGTAAAACTTTGAAAGATGGCCGCCAAGCCCATCATACATAAATAAAAATAATAATATTTTTCAGGAACACGCTATGATGTATTTAGTACAGGAAAGAAGGATTTCTATCAACATATCATAAGGCACTTGATTCACATGTGAAAATTTAGTTAAAAGGGAATATTAAATAAGTATTTGAATGTAAGCTTGGGAATTTGATATCACACCCTTTTTAGACACAACTTTAATCCATTCTCTTTCTTTGAGATTGGCTTTTTTGTACATTTTAAGTGTCTTTTTTGTAGATCATAATTTGAAGTCAAATTTGTTTTCAAATGTCTAAATAAAGTATCTAATATAAGATACTAATATGTTGTAGCGGAATAGATTTGATATCGGTCATCCTTGGTAGAAAAATAAAATATCGCCAAATTATTTGGCGAACATAATTTAATTCCTTTCAAAAATCATGGTTATTTTAACAACTTATTTTAAGACAGTAATGAATAATATGAAACAATATTTCGTACAATGCATATTACGAAAATATACATCTGGCATGTATATTTTCGCATTACGTTTTTGATCACCAAATACAATAAGCGCCAAGAACGACAGAGTTTTGAAATTTAAAATCAAAATTTTGTGAATTTGACAGCATAATAACTCAATCTAACACATGCACATGATAACTAATACATACTAGATGTACCCAAATATGGGGATTAAAATCGAGAAATAATTTTCTTCGATTTCTAATCATTTTTTACAAAATATCCAATGGGCGATTAACATAGGAAATCATTTTCTTGCATCCACGGACGGTCAGTGACGTCACACTTCGCTTGCGTATAGGAACAATAATGGCATAAATTATATTTTGGTCTAAAACGGCAACAAAAATTTAAAAGTTGCCAAGGGCATTAAGGCTGTACCATGATCAAGTTTACATATTAATTTATTTATTTTTCTATATACCAACTACTATTAACTAAGCATGAAGTATATATAACCATAAAATAATAATAATTGTCTCATGCGATAGAAGTAGCCGATCATAGCATATTGTAATATTATATTTGGCTTGAAATTGCTGTCATTCTATGGTTGATCGATTAAATCAAATAAATATAGAGAATAACTTGAAAGAAAATATTATGTACATCACGTATAATGTTGCTCATATATAACTAGGATTCAAATATAAAGGGCTACTTCAAAATTTTCGATACTGTCCGTATCGAAATTGTCATATATGATAAGCACCTAAATGGAAGCCCACGGGTAAGTCATTGTCGTAGGCAATAGGGACAGGTATCGCAGAATGCGAGGACGAACAAGGCGCTGCCGAAGGTAGCAGGAACCCAAAGCAAACTTTTGAGCGATTTCAGTATTATTATTTTCTCTTTTTTTCATAAAACTATATAGAAAAGAGTTTCCTTTAAATGTAGTGACCAGCGAAGCTGGCAAAGCCTGCTAGTTGGTATATAAAATTAAAAGAATGTAAATGTAAAATACAATTTGTTAGCTAACAACTATTAAATAAAATTAAACGATAAATTTACAAGTGAAGAAAAGCAACTTACTTTGTGTTCACTTAACTTTTTTGCGCAAGTATGTGTACGTTCAGTTAGCTGTAAAAATGTTTTTAACGAAAAAATTTACGTACTAAGCTATTTCTGTTCCACAATGGCATTGAAATTCGTACAGTGGAACGAATTTTCGAAGTTTTAATGAAAACGTATAGAAAAGCGAAGGTTTCAGATTTATCTGACACAGCATATCGTTTTGCTGTATAACCAGAAAAAGTGTCATTTACAAATTTAAAATCTGATATGTAAGCTCTATTTACATCGAAAAACTAAGTGCATATGCTTAATGATAATTTTTCAATGCCAATTTGTTTGAATAATGTTTAAAGGAAATGTCGTTGTTTGTAAATAGAGTCACTGAAATAATAATAATAATAATAATAATAATAATAATAATAATAATAATAATAATGTTGTTAAGTTACAAATATTGATTTTATGCCTTGATAAAGAAATGTATATATAGGGGAGAGTGCGGCATAATGGTCTACTTTTACACATTAATTTTTTTTTTTTTTTTTAATAATAAAATAAGTGAATAAATAAAATCAACATACAGGGTGATTATAATTAAAGTTACGATTTCAAAACGATATAATTTTAAAAATACCCATCAGAGCGATTTGATATTTTACCACAGCAATCGAGAGGCAACGAAATTTTGTTTGGGGGAGGGAAAACAATAGTTTCAACATGTTCCTATAGATGGTGCTGTCAGGGTAATGTCAGGGGAAACGCCTAAATGGACTCATTAAACACAGGAATGTTGTTAGCAACACAATGGAATAGCAGGAAACAATACACTTCAAGGGTTTACTACAATTTTTTAGTAAAAAGACAAGAATACGTGTTTACAGCGGAAACAGTCATAGTGAAAAGAGAAAATGAGGAGCTTCATCTAACAGATAATTTACGGATAATTAACGGCAAATTTTGGGAATTATTATTTTTTTTTCCTTTTGCCAAACAAAATTTCATTGCCTCACGATTGCTCTGGTAAAATATCAAATTGCTCTGATGGGTAGTTTTAAAATTATAGCGTTTTGAAATCGTAACTTTAATTGCAATCACCCTGTGTTTGAAGGAATTAGAAAACATTTTTTAAACATCTTTAGTCACATCCTAGTTTTCATAAAACAATATTATCAATGTATTTGGTGATAAAAAGTAAATAGTGTATGCTCCCAAAGTAAAACACTGTGCCCTATTTCACGGGAAACAGTGGTCCATATCCCGGGTATAGTAGATCAACCTTTATTTTTAACACTTTCCAGCAAAGCTGAAAAGTTTTTATGACTTCGATTTGTCTGTCTGTTCATCCATCTGTCTGTTTACCTCTCTGTCTGCCTATGTGTTAGTGCTCTAACTGGGGTAAATATTCATTAAATTCCTTGAAACTTATATATGTTCTTTAAGTTCACAATGAGATGTTCCCTGTTGAAAATGAGGTAAATACCACCACCGGTTTGTGTACAGGGAGAACCGGAAGAATTTCAAATTATTGCGTTCTATGAGAGGTTTATTAATCACGATTTAATATCTTTATTTTGCACAAATCCTTATGAAATTGACATTTATCATTTATACACACACACACACACACAAAATGTTTTCTATAGAATACAGTATTATTAGAATTAAGATTTACAGGGTCACATAAGAATATTCAGATACATGAAGGTCCATAACCGAAAATTGCTGGAATTACATTTTCAATTTTATTAAGCGTTTTTAACACTTTACAACAATGTTTAAGAATGATTAGGAAATCAATTAATTCACCAGTTTGCCTTTCTATCCTCCTGTCATTTCATTGTGTAATCACGTAGGAGAAGTACATTAAAGGTTAAACGAGGCAACGAGTACGTAGTGTCGGAAAGTATTAATAATCTATGTGAATTACATGATTTTTCGCCCTTGTTTCTATTAATAACAAATAAAAATAACATTATCTTCTAAAACCGTTTCTAGTGCTATACTAGTCTAAAATACCCAATGAAAGTATTTTCGTTGAATAAATGTAACACAATTTGAAGAAAATAAAATGAAAAATTAGTTAAAATCAGCAAATGTAAAATTTGTCAATAATATACTGAATAGACATATTTGAAAAAGTTATTTTTAGAATTTCATGAGGACATATTTACATTAGACAGAACCATGGACGAACTTCTTCGGCAGTTTGGATTTCTGTCTTTATAATAATATTTTAATTATTTATATATTTCTTACTATCATATTATTAAAATGCTATTGTATGTATGTCCAGCTAATTCCCCACAAACCGCTGAAAGAAGTAGAGCGCGGAAGGTGTCAAAATATGCGAAATAATCCAAAGGTTCCATATTGATTATTTAAATTAAATTAAATTATTTCAGTTAGTTAAAAAGATATTAATTTAAACCCAAAATGAGTAAAACATAAGCAGTACTACAACTCTTTTAAGCAGTACTGCTAAAAAAAACTTCCGCCTACAGCAGCACCAACTGCGGGAAGCGGCAAAATACAATCTGCTCTTTGGGAGGCAGAATGGCATCGGGATAGGCTAAAAGTGTTTAGAAAAAACTTAAAGTAAAATACTATATGCGTTTAGGCCGATTTCAATTTTTTTTTTTTTTTTTTTTTTTTTTTAAGTTCTTATTTGTAAAATAATAATATTTATTATTATTATTATTTTATATACTTTATTTATTTATTTTAATTCATTTAAGTGTGACTAGCGAAGCCAGCAAGGTTTCCTAGTCATTGTTTGTTCGTCATTACAATCATTAATATTATTTTATTAAGATATTTACGAAATCTATATGTAATAATTATATTTTCAATTATTATTATTATTATTATTTTAAATTAATTAATTTTCATTTTTATTATAGTATAGTCAGACTTTTTAAAAATTTTATTTACCGATATTAATATGTTGCATTATATTTTTTAACCGACTTCAAAAAAAGAAGGAAGGTTCTCAATTCAAACCGTATGTTTTTTTTTATGTTTGTTAGCTCATAACTTCTGAACGGATGCTCCGATTTTGATAATTTTTGTTTTTTTTTGAAAAGGTCTTGGTCTACAATAGGTCCCATTGTAATATCTTTACGATCTAAAGAAAATACAGGGTGCCCAAAAAAATCAGTCCCAACTCTTTTAACTGCTAAACGACTAAAGCTATAGTGATAAAAATGGTATGTAAGTATAGCAAAGTGACCATGCTGTACAAGGTTAAACCGCTTGCAGCGCCACCTAGTGGAAAATAGCGAAGTTAGTGTTCCTATCTCGAAAACGGTTCTACAGAAAAAGTGAATTACAAAGCTGAAGGGTATCACCGATTTAGTACAAAAAGATAGTTTAGATATTCATACTAACGTTCCTATCTCGGAAACGGTTCAAGACAGGGGAAAAAAGTGAATTATAAAATTGCAGAGCATCATCGATTTAGTACGAAAAGATAGTTTTGACATTGACGCCAAAAATACAAGGCTAAAAACGTGCATTTTTTTGTTCGCAATTTTTTACACTATACATACTTGAGTTACATTGCTCACGTTGTAGCGTAGCTGCTGAGACATACGCTATATAGTTCAAAATACGGTTAATTGATACTTTTTGTTTTGTTGTAGAGATCTTGGTCTGAAGTAGGTCCCATTATAACTTCTTTACAATCTAAAGAAAATAAAGCACCATCTGGTTAAAAACAGCGGAATTAGCGCTCCTATCTCGATTAACGCATAGACGTTTTAAACCGACTTCAGAAAGGAAGAGGTTCTCAATGCAAACCATGTTTCTCGTTGTTGTTGTTGAAATTTTTCAGCTTATAACTTCGTAAGAGATGATTCAATTTTAATACTTTTTTTGTTGTCGTAATGATCTTGGCCTGAAACAGGTTTCATTATGATTTCATTAAGATATAAACAAATTACAGAATACTCACGAAAATCTGTTCTCACTCTAACTGCTGAACGCATGCAGCTACAATGGTAAAAGCAGTATGTAAGTGTCAATGTTGAAACTTCTGTCCGTCAGCTGCAATGCATATTTTGCTCTTTATTTGAACTTTACGCTGCGCAATTTCCAGCGCAGCGGGTGACACGTATTCACTGTAAAGTGCAATATATATGCCTAACAGAATTTTCGGTTACGAATACAGCGTATCCGTCCTTTACATTTCTAAAGACTTTTTAATTTAACGTATGTTCATTCAATAGATAGTTTTTTGCTCATATTCGATAAAGGCAAGAAAAGTAACACAACTTAAAAATGCAGCATTTGAGAAAAATCAACTTAAAAATAACTTGACTATAATAAAACTGGCACAACTATGTCTCTCGAGTGGATAACTTTCTAGATGGAGATGTAACTTTTTTTTTCACATTGGGTGCATTTCATGTATTTTTCGGCGACATAAACCATTTTTTTTAATAATGTCACTTTTCTTGGAACTTATGATTTGTGAAACATCCGTCGAACGTCTTCTGATGCTCTGCTATATAAATAAGTTTTCACTTAAAAGAGAAAAATAAAATCTTTCTGTAAAAAAATAGAACCGACTCCAAAAAGGAACTACAATTCAAACAAATAAAAATGAAAGAAAATTGGCAGAAAATGGAACTGTAAATTGCGCCTAAAAGTATAAAATAATTTCCTTCGCCAAACAACCTATAACACTACAATTAATCATAACTTTTGAAGTCGGCGCAAAATTAAATAAAAATTGATACCTTTGTTCAATACAAAAATCAAATCCCATTCAAAATACATATCTCTCATTGTAATCTGCAAAACGCAACCGAGAACTAATTTGATTCAAGAAAACAAATAAGGTTTCGTAAGCAGCAAAAGTTGGCGAAGATGCTGGTATCTGACGTCCTTGGTGAAAGAAAAATCGCAAAATTATCTGGCAAACATATTTAATTTCTTTGGGCTATCATGATTATTTTCATAAGGTATATCAAGAGATAAATCAAGAATATGAAACAACACATCGTACAATATATATTATGAAAGTATACATCTTGCGTGTATATTTTTGCCTTACGTTTTGATCCTCAAATCCAAAAGCCATAAAAGTTATACCAAATTTGCAAAGGAAACTCTAACTTCGTAGAAACATAAATACCGCATTGTGAAGAATGTTCACTGTTTTATGTAGATGCTACTAATAGACCAATTGTATACAGTGATAAAATAATAAAGGAAACATGAAAATGGATCAATCGAAACAATAGCATTTGTTGCTACCGGTCTAAAGACAAACCTTTAAAAACTAATTAAATTTTATTTAATTTTGCGCCGACTTCAAAAGTTATGATTAATTGTAGTGTTATAGGTTGTTTGGCGAAGGAAATTATTTTATACTTTTAGGCGCAATTTACAGTTCCATTTTCTGCCAATTTTCTTTCATTTTTATTTGTTTGAATTGTAGTTCCTTTTTGGAGTCGGTTCTATTTTTTTACAAAAAGATTTTATAGGTATACATTTCATTATACTTATAAACTATTAAATCTCTACATTTTAGCGCATTGTAGGGTACACCACTGTATCCCATCTAGACACAAAACAAACATCACGTTTTAAATTAAATATGAATCATACATATGCAAAGAAGTTTTAAGAAAGTAAGCTAATTGGAATATGTAGACACTGCTCAGTTTGCCATCATAAATTTCTACTGTTGGGCATACTACATGAAGCTTACCGATAACTTCAAACGATCGTAGAAGACATGCCCCACTCACTAGTCTACCCTAACTGCACTTCGATAAATTTACTTTATCCTAATTTGCTGTTTATTTTCATTAGGATCAGTTTCATATTTTTGTTTTAATGCTACTCCATAACACTTCCAAACCAACATAATCGTCATTATGTAAGTTTATGTTAAATATTGCCCTATTCTGCCATTATCAGAAAATCACAAATTTCGGATGACTTTCAAAGTTTTAAAGATGGAATGCTCGTACCATTTTCTTGTACCATAAATAATATTTTAAATCTCGACGTTTATGCGAAATTTTGCCCTATTCTCACCATGTTAAGAAAGTCACAAATTGTGAATAATTTACGAAATTTTCAAAGTTGAATTTCCTTAGTCAATGATGTTCATGCCATCATTATAAAAGATGTTTTAAATATGGCCCAATAACTTTGCAATGAAAATAATTCTCATAATAAATGTTTATGCAAAATTTCTCCCTAATGTTAAGAAAACGTAAATTTTCAATAACTTACGAATTTTTCAAATTAAAATGTTGAAATAAGTAGAATTCTTTTCAGTGTCATAAGCAATATTTTAAAGCTAGTCCGATCTCTCTGCGACCATTTCTTCTTGAAATATCATGTAGACAGACTAACAAATTAACACGCTAACACAATAACAAACTAACAAAAGATACCCTACAGACAGCACCACACCAATTTTACCGTTTTAGGATTCCTCAAACCTCAAAACGTGTAAAGAAACTCAAAAAACAGAGATCGAAAATTTTCAAGATTGCTTAAGTTCTCCATACCTACAGTATGGGGGAACTAAAACAGTAATATGTATGGTACAATATGGAACTAAAGCAATGGTATGGAATAGTGTGGAACTAAAACAATAATATCTTAATATTTTAGAGTAACTTTCAGTACTTTTTGTCAGAGATTCAATATTCATAATAAATAATAATAATTATATTTAATTGATTAAATAAAATCAAGGTTGAAAAATTACTTTGAGCGGGTCAAAACTTAAAATTTGTATTAAATTGTTATTTTACCTATTCTCTATGTGATTTTTAGCTTTATACAACCAGTACCATTACGGCCTCTGGGATTTTTTAAACGAATTAAAAGAGCATTACAAAAGATATTAATAAATTCAATATTATATATTAATAGATTTAAATTGGGGTGGTTCAATGTGCCCCATTCTCTCTCTATATATATTTGAATAAAGTTCAGTTTCTTTTAATACATATGCGAGTTTTAACAAAATAAGAGCGTAAAAATTAATAAATGCATTTTAACAATGAATTAAAATGCTTGTTTGTCATATATGCGTAAATCATATATCATAAATGTGCGTTATTTTATTCCCCAATAGTAGCACATTTAAATTCAACACGATGAAGTGATTTCAAAATTCAGTTTTTTAATGTAAAGAATGCTATTTCGACTACAGCACTCGCTTATGTTAAAACTCGATAAACCTCTATCATATCCCTCGTACGATATGCGTATTTGGAAAGCAGTATCACAAATAACAGTAACGTAGAAGCAAATAAACATTATTACACGCCTTAAAACAACTATAAATATATAAAACATGATATATAAAACATTTATATATAAAACATGAAATTTAGAAGAAGTGGGCAGGTATTCAAAAATAGTGATTTAAGGTACTACGTGCAAAGATTAAGTGAGCTCGTTCTCGAGTAAGTCTATTTGTTCAGTGGAAGTTTTGCTTTTAAGTCTGGTAGACGGGAGGTGCCGATTCAGTCTCGGGTCGCGCGTCTGTTCAGCTGTTCAAAAGTTTCTGGTTTTTTTTTTCTTTCTTTCTTTCTTTCTTTCTTCCCTCCTTTCCAAACACTCCCTTGAATACGGGCTAGGACTTCTTAAGAAGACCCTCGTGATGGGTTTTCTTTCCAGACCTAAGTCCCAACGGCAAACAATAACAACATTATGAATAGGGACTTATACGTTTTCGCTTTGCGTAGTGATTACGTCACATCCTATAACTCTGCAAAACATTGTAGATTTTAGAACACGAAGTTCAACCCAAAGTGGGTGAGATCTTTTTGTTAGCCACGCTTACTTCGATGTAGCCATATATTTTTGAACAATGCTTATTATTATTATTATTATTTATTTTTATTTTTATTTTTATTTATTTATTTATTTATTTTTTATTTTTTTTGTCACAGAAATACACAATATGTAGTATTAATTAGATTTTAGCTCTGTCTGTAACCATCTGACGAAATTGTTTAGAAAAGCTATATGAATATACTTCATGTAAAGACTAATGTAAAAGGAAAAAGAAAAAAAAAAAGCGTAGAATAATGATACAGTATAAAAAGAAAATCCCGTATTTAAAACATACGTTTTCTTCTGATGAATTGAAATTTTAAAAAAAGAAAAAAAAAACTGTAATTGCGAGATTACAAAATAATTGTTTCGGATTGAAGAAATCATGCACGATTCTTCATCAGACAAGAAAATAATAATAATAAATAATAACGGTAGCATGAAAGTTATGCTCATATATAAAAAAATATCTAAAACTATTCTAATGCAGAATTTTTTTTCTTAAAAAAAAAAAAAAAACAATTTTCTCTTGAAGAAAGGAAAAATAAAAACGACATTCTTTACATAATTGCAGCATTAGTAAAATTTTTAATTGCTCGTATATACATCGCTAATCGGCCAAACATTAATTTCTTAAATATATTCATGGTTTTTTTTTTCTCTCTCTCTTTTCGTTGTTTAAGACCTCGTTCTAACCAAATGAATTATGATGCGATCTTTTTTTGTGTAGATTTTTCATACTTCTGAAATAACACAGTTCAAGAAAAATAATATAATAAAAATACGTAGCTTTAACAAGACAAATGTGTATTAAATTTTCATGAACTCTATGTAGAGTCTCTATATATTTAAATTATCAGTAAACGCATTAAAAAAAACTGGACCACTGGCACACTTTACTTGCGTTGTGATAATGCTGTCTTTTCTTTGTTAACACTTTAAACTTTTATTTGTAAATGCTTCAGCATATCACATACAAAATGTAAAACAAAAATTCTTAGTGATTTATATTTGAATGCATTAAATATATATATATATATATTACAATAACTGCGCTATTTCGCTTATTTTAATGTTTTATTATTTGCTGATAACCTTAAAACATTTTCTGTGACTTTCTCATAACCAGATTACTTTTAAGAGAAAGATCTATTCTGATGCATAACTAGTGGGAGAAAGTGTAGCCTATCAAGAGTCTCTCTCCAGTTGGCTAAATTTGAAAGGTAAATGCTCATAGAGAATTATTTATTTTTATTTTCATTAATCAAATACTTTTTTATTATATTTCAATCCTGTCCTCCAATGAAAACTAACCTTTTAAACTTGTAACTTTTACACCTTGATCAGACTGATTTAATTAAAGTTCAGACTGCACTTCCCATCATCAGATGGAATGGGCATTTGAACTTTAATTTCTGAACTTCAACGCTCTGTCTTACAGTTTACAAGTGCCGGATTCGAGTCCCGATTCAAACATAGACATTAGTAGTGAAACACAATCCATTTTAAACCATAGATCTGGGTCTAATAAGCATAGATGACAACATTTTAATTTATTCCGGAGTATTTTTAGCAGAAATGTTTGGCTAAATATTATTAAAATAAGATGTTTCGAAAAAATAAAATGCTTTTCTCGAAAATTCCTGCGTTCTTACTTAAGTATTCCTATTCATATCTTATTATGTCAACTAGCCCTGCACCCAGTGTTAGTTGGCATGATTGCAAACTTCCAGGAAAAGTGTTTTTTGGGTTGTTTAAACTCTTATTTAGTTGTTGGGTAACATATGAGTTTGTATCCAAAGAGTTAAGCTTTCTGATAAAATAATCAGAACTTCTCTAAAGGCTGCCCAGGAAATTAGAAAGATTAAAAACTAAAACCTATGCCAACTAATCCCGGTCTTCCTTATTGTGTTAACAGATTATTTGGATTACGTTTTGTAAAAATGTAATTGATATTAAATTTGATACAATATAGATTGATTAAATTATATTTGGTGAAATTTCATTGGAATTGTACTTCGTTTCTTGAACTACTTTGGCAAAATCTAATTTAAATTAATCAGCTGTGCGATAATAAATCGTTTATGTGATTCATTGTCAGTCAGAAAATTACAGTATTCAATAATTCAATACTGAAAACTCAACCTCAACTATGTTTAATTGTTAAAATTAAGTACATTTACTTTATGTATCGTTTTTAGAAACATGGATGTTTCCCAAGAAAAGATATATCCAACTCCGTATTCTACTTCACCTCTCCTGCCCTTACTTTTGGTGACGTTGGCTACTCAAAGGCATACTCCAAAGACCAGCACAACATTTTTAGATGAATATGATTACATCATTGGTAAGTTAAAACACTTTTGTTGTTGATAAAACAAAATCCGCATACAAATATTATTAGAAAGTACAAATTTATTTTGTCAAAGGAGATTGTACCTGAATCTAAATATGATCTTGCATTTAAAAATATTTTTAACTCTCGACGTGAAAAAGGGGTATTATAAGTTTTAAACCTTTGTCTGTGTGTGTTTGTCTGTGTCATTGTAACTTCCAAACGGACGGACCTGTTTCAATGCGCACTGTTTCATATTTATGATTCATGAAAATCTATTTGATAGATTGTTTTAATTAATCAAAATAGGATTTTCCAGACTCAACTTGCTTTGATATTTTATGGCTTTAAAGATATGGCTACTCCCCAAACGCTACATGTAAAAAAAAAAAAAAAAAAAAAAAAAAAAAAAAGGGGGGTTTATTTTTATTTATTTACTTTATAAAAAAAACGCTAGTTTTTAACTAATTACAGCGAAAATTAAATTAGTATGTTAAGACTTTCTTCTATATAATTTTACACAAATTCATGCAGTACAAATTATTTGTTAAATTATTATTTCTGAAAATTATTTTCCATGATAAATGCAGACGATTTTTATCTGACAGAATTATTAACATTAAGTGCCGAAAGAAAGTCATTTTTGTACCAAAATCAGAAGAATAACGATTTATTTATTTATTTATTTTAGGGGGAAGGGGGTTAATAAATGAAAAAATCTATAACTTTTTTTTTAAATTATCACAAATCTATGGTTCAAGCTATGGTTATCACAAATCTATGGTTTTAAAGGTATTGACAAGATCTTTCGAAAGGTACCCATACTGAAAATTAACAACCCCGAGACAATTTTTTTTCCTAGTTCACAACTACTGTTGTCAGTAATTCATATTGTTGTGTCTAATTTCTTGACTAACATTCAGATTTAGTATTCCTTGTGTTCTACATACATTGCATTATTACTATCTCGTCTTAAGATTTGGGACACAAAATAAAATTATTGTTCAGAAATTTTTTCCAACCATTTATTTATTTATTTTATTTTTATTTTTTTAAGTAGTAACAATTTTTTATTTGACGTTGACATAAAGAATAAAGCAGAATGCCCGTAACAGGAAAATTACTCCTTATCTCTGATAAAAATTATTAAAAAAAAATATATAAAAAAAAGACATTAAATTAAAATTAAGAAAAACTTAATGGTAAAGCAAAAAGAGGGGTGGAGGGAAGCAAAGCACTGCCTCTCAGAAGAAACGAAAGACTGATTAACCCCCCCATTACACACACACACATACACACACACAAAGAAATTTTGAAAAGTCAGCGTCTATGTTTGAGCATGTTAACTGCTGTTATAAAGAAATACCGAAAAATGTTATATATATATATATATGTATATATGATTTCATTTAAAAATATGAATAATAAATAAACTTCATCAATAATTTGACCTTTAAGATATCAGGGTAAAATTTCGAAAATTTCGGGTTTTCTTCCAGGGGACTTTTTTCCTAGAACATTAATTTTCTATTCCTTTCGTGATTTTTGAAAATATTTCTGCAATATTTATTCGCATCATGGGTAATAATTTCAAAAACACGATTTATAACTACAGTCAAAATTATTTTCGTCATATTTATAAACATATCTTTTATTTTAATTATCGTTATACTGAATCAGTTGCAAACACTCTCTTCAATAATAATAATAATAATAAAGTATCATCTTTTGATGAAAATAAATAATTTTTCTTGAAGTATTTTAGCATTCAGTAGTTTTTCTATTTAAGAAGTTATGTTGCGATTTGTTGATATACTATATATACATTTAAATTGTCTTCTTATTATGTAATGTTAAATGCACTTCATAGCTAATTATAACTTATATGTTTATTGTTTTGTGTTTCTTGCCCTTTTCAGTCGGTGCTGGTTCTGCCGGCTCTGTTGTAGCAAATCGTCTTTCAGAAGACCCTCATGTTAATGTGCTTTTGCTGGAAGCTGGGAAATCACCACCAAGGCAGACTGAAATCCCAGCGATACCTCGATATTTTCTGAATACCGATATTGATTGGAAGTACCTCACGACGCCTCAACGATATACAGCTGCAGGACTCAATGATAGGGTAGCCTATAATATATATATATATATATATATATATATGTGTGTGTGTGTAATTTTATATATAAGTTGGACAGAACACTATTGTTTGCTTTCATATCAAAGTCTCTTCTGCGCTATTTCGCATGCGTCAGGTCTAATTACACTGCTCTTGCAAAAAAAAAAAAAATCTTTTTGAGATCTGATACTATTCTTGCTGTTTCTTATGTAAAATGACCTCCTGAATCCGAATACAACTCCCATTTTGCCTAGTCACCCACCGTTTTCTAGATACACAACCCCCTCCCTCAATTTCTTTCCTTGTTCGATAATTTTATGACCATGAATTTGATTTGAAGAATGAAAAATAATTAATTTAATACCTAAAAACAAAAAAATGTAAAGTTTAAAAAGTAACATTAATAACAGATTAAAAAAATGTAAGATATGTAACGCATAATTTCAGTGACAAATTCCCCCAAAAATCCCTTGTCGCAAATGTCCATGTTTTAGAATTTTCTAACTCTGTAGCCCCTCAGAAGATATTTAACGGTTAAAATAATCTACCCCCTCCTAAAAATCAAATTTATACCCATACAATCACCAAAAAAATGATAAAAAAAGGGAGGGGCATTCCTAAAAAACGGTGGGTGATAGGGCAAAATGGGCATCATATTCGGATTCAGGAGGTCATTTTACATAAGAATATGCTGAAATGGTGTCAGAGATAATTATCATGCTGAGCTGTGTTATTTTATCAAAATAGGCGAGAGAAGAGAGAATGTAATGTATCGCTCGCTATATCTTATCGGCTGCGTTCTTTAACCGCTACCCCTTTTTGGAGTGGAATCGTTCCCCTTTGTTTATAATCATCAGTAAACAAACAATATCATCATAGAAAATACCTTAAAAAAATATAATACATAATTTCACTTTACAGGATTTTAAAAAGTTGTTAATAATGGAATTGTGAAAATACATTATTAATGCTTCTGTTTTAGGAATAGTTTCATCATGACGTTACGCAGATAATACAACTATAGTACACATGCTATTCTGAAATTTCTTAGTTTAAGTATGAACTTTTTTACTTAATTATTACCACTAATTTCGAAGAATGATATTTGATACATATGCAAATCGATTAGACAAACATACAGTTAGAGAAACATTGCAATTAAAAATCAGTTATGGATACTGAATATAGATTACACTGATTAGGGTACATTAATAATATTTATCTCGATAAAATAAAAATTAATCTTTATTAGGAATGAACCTTAAGAAATGGTCGGTGTTAATTATTTATTTTTATTAAAGCATAAGGATATATTTTTTTAATAAGTTTAATAAGAATGTCTTTAAAGAAAATTCATTTTAGTTATTAATAATTCCCGATGTATATACAATAACTTAAGCATCTTTAATAATATTTGAAATTTAAAAAAATGCTTTATTAATTAAAAGAGTAATAAGCACAGGATCGTTTTTAAAGATTTCATTTAATAAAATGTGTTTATTAATATATACTTTAATTAAGGTCTCTTACGTAATGTCTAATATAATATAGTACCATTTAGAAACTTCATTACTTTAATTAAAATCAAATTTTTAGAATTTAGTTTTAGACGCATAACATTTTATTTCATTTAAAAAAAAATCTTTGTATTTTAACAGCATAATGTTTTATCCCTATTATGCAAAAATTAGTGAGTAAGTAGACAATTTCTATTATTTTAGAGAAAGTTATTAAATTTACATTATGAAAGTTAACCTATTTTAAGCAAAGAATAATTTTATGATATTCTGGAAAAAGAATACTCCTTTTATGTTCGATCCGCTTCACTATTTTTTGCAAATGATAGTGATTTTGCAGCCTTTTATAAATCGATAAGATTAAAAGAAAAAAGAAAAATAAAATAAAATAAGTTTTGCAAACGTTGCAGTAAAATAAAGATTCTTAAAGAATAGCAAAATTCTAGCTTTTTTTAGTTATTTAAAAAAAAAAAAAAAAAAAAAAAAAAAACATTTTTTTTTTTTTTTTTTTTTTTTTTTTTTAATGTAATCTTATTTTGTAGTTGATTTGTCTTGTGATATTATTAATATCACATCGGTGATAATTTCTGAAAAATATTAAAAATTTCGGCATAACATTATAAATTTAAATAGTCATTTAAAAAAAAAGCACTTCTACTTTTTTTACTGAATACTTACCTTACTTTAAGAATTTATGTTTAGTTATTATATTATAAATTATATATTAATGTAATGTAATTTATAATGTAATTTAATTTAATGTAAAAATATTTAATTCTGAGCAGGTTTCCAGAAGAAGAATCCTACAATTTTAAAAGATTTCTATCGGTTTAATAATGATAATAATAATAATAATAATATTAACAATGAAGCTTCATGCTTTTGTCAGTATAATGATATGAGGGAAGAAATATAAAAATAAGATTTTGTTTAATGGCATTAGCATCTAGAAAAACTGTTTTCACCACAACTAAACTTTAAAATAATCTGGAGTGACTCCATTTAGCTTATCGAACATCAATTAATTAACGGTTGTTTAAATAAATTAAAGTAAGTGAAGTTGTTAAATAAACAAAAGAGAATATTATATTAGGCATTTTCCCGCAAATAATATGTTGTTTAATTTAAAGCTATTGCACTACAAATAATCTGAGCTCATAGGTCATAATGTTAAAGAATTTTTGGCTGAGTCCCTGTAAAAATCTATAAGTGCTAGATTTACCAAAATCTATATAGTTCGTGCGACGGTGACTTATAACATGTATACAAATTTAAAGACTAATTGAATAAGGCATTTAGACGCTATCACACTTTAAATAATTTGAGCCCATAAGCCATAATGCTAAAGAATTTTCTTTGTGTCCATGTTAAAAAAACTGCTAAATTTGCCAAAATCTATACAGTTTGTGCTTCAATGACCTGTAACATACGTACCAACTTTCAGCTCATTCGAACAATGCGTTCAGACCTTATTGTGTTCACTCACACATACATACATCATCGTAAAAAAAAAAAAAAAAAAAAAAAAAAAATCAGACACGACATTATTTCATTATTTAAAACATGAAAATCTGACATTGACAGATTTTAATTTTGTGCCAGAGGCCTACTGCTAAACTTGTTAATATCGACAAATTCTTCTTTAGTTAATTCGGGACGATCTAAATTCCATGATAAAGTTTTCATTAAATCAAACCAATGTGTTTCAGCTGCAGATACTGTAACAAATAACGTTGGAAGTCCAAACTGTCTTATAGCCGCAAAACAACGTTTTTTCTCTTTTTCCCAATGAGGGGGAGGTGTGCCTTGGGGGGGGACTCATGTCAAAGGTGTGCCTTGGGGGGGACTCATGTCAAAGTTGGGCCTTGGGGGGACTCATGTCAAAGTTGTGCCTTGGGGGGACTTCATTCAATAAATCCCCATTCAATAAACCGACTGAAATAGGCCCTTAGCACTATTAAGAGTTACCTATAAAAATTCGACAACGCTGTACCGACTGAAATAGGGGTACCTTGGGGGGGAATCATGTCAAAGTTGGGCCTGGGGGAGGGGACTCATGTCAAAGTTGTGCCTTGGGGGGACTTCATTCAATAAATCCCCATTCAATAAACCGACTGAAATAGGCCCTTAGCACTATTAAGAGTGACCTATAAAAATTCGACAACGCTGTACCGACTGAAATAGGGGTACCTTGGGGAGGACTCATGTCAAAGTTGGGCCTGGGGGGGGGGACTCATGTCAAAGTTGTGCCTTGGGGAGACTTCATTCAATAAACCGACTGAAATAGGCCCTTAGCACTATTAAGAGTGTATTATAAAAATTCGACAACGCTGTACCGACTGAAATAGGGGTACCTTGGGGGGGACTCATGTCAAAGTTGGGCCTGGGGGAGACTCATGTCAAAGTTGGGCCTTGGGGGGACTTCATTCAATAAATCCCCATTCAATAAACCGACTGAAATAGGCCTCTAGCACTAATTAAGAGTGACCTATAAAAATTCGACAACTGTACCGACTGAAATACGCCTCTAGCACTAAAAAGAACGAAAAAGAAAGAACTCAGGGGACACATATACATACACAAAAATCTCAAAGTAGAATTTTTGTCTCGAATACAATACTTTCCTTACACATGTATTTCGGAAAGTAAAAAAAGAAAACTTTATGTGGATATTTAAATACTCAATTGAATATTTTAAAATGGTTTTTTTAATTATCACATATATTTTTTCTTAGAATATCCCATGCATGCTAAAATATCATAGTTGCCAACTTTTAGGTTCTGCTATATTTACATGTGATCTTGGAAAATAACTATAAACCAGTTCAATACATTAGTTTTATTAATGCTATAATCATGACGCCAATCCTTTTTAATCTTTTTTCTTCTTTTTAACACTTTCCAACAAGGTTGAAAAGTGTTTATGACTTCGGTTTGTCTGTCTGTCTGTCTGTCTGTCCGTCTGTCTGTCTGTCTGTCCGTCTGTCCGTCTGTCTGTCTGTCTGTCCGTCTGTCTGTCTGTCTGTCCGCGCTCTAACTCCTGTAAATATTTATCGAATTTCTTGAAACTGACATATGTTATTCAAGTTCACTGTCGGACGGTCCCTATTGAAAATGGAGTTTATACCTCTACTGGTTTGTGTACAGGGACACCCGAAAGTATTTCAAAGCATTGTGTTCTATGAGAGGTATTTCTATAAACCATATTTTCATACCTTTAGTGTAGACATATCTTAATGAAATTGAAATATGTTATTCAAGATCACCATCGGACGTTCCCTATTGAAAATGGAGTTTGTACCTCTACTGGTTTGTGTACAGGGACACCCGAAAGTATTTCAAAGCATTGCGTTCTATGAGAGGTATTTCATAAACCATATTTTCATACCTTTACTCTAGACATATCTTAATGAAATTGAAATATGTTATTCAAGTTCACTATCGGACGTTACCTATTGAAAATGGAGTTTGTACCTCTACTGGTTTGTGTACAGGGACACCCGAAAGTATTTCAAAGCATTGTGTTCTATGAGAGGTATTACTATAAACCATATTTTATACCTTTAGTGTAGACATATCTTAATGAAATTGAAATATGTTATTCAAGTTCACTATCGGACGTTCCCTATTGAAAATGGAGTTTGTACCTCTACTGGTTTGAGTACAGGGACACCCGAAAGTATTTCAAAGCATTGTGTTCTATGAGAGGTATTTCTAAAAATCATATTTTAATACCTTCACTGAAGACATATCTGAATGAAATTGAAATAAGTTATTCAAGTTCACTATTGGATGTTTCCTGCATAAAATTGAGGGAATGCCACCATTCGGTTATACACAAGGACACTCAAAAGTATTCCAAAGCATTGCGTTCTATGAGAGATATTTCTATAAATGAAATTTTAATAACTTTAGTTTCCACGAAATTTTAGGAAATTGAAATATGTTATTTATATGCTAAAAAGAATGCTTTGAGTAGAATATTACATAATTAGCATTATACTTACAGGGTGGCACAAGAATATCGAGTTAACTTAAAAGCTATTATTAAAAAAATTGCTAGATATGTACTATCGTTTACGTTAAGCGTTCTTAACACTTTCTAACATTTTTAACGCTTTCCAACAAGATTGAAAAGTATTTATGACTTCGCTTTGTCTGTCTGTCTGTCTGTCCGTCTGTCTGTCCGCGCTCTAACTCCCGTAAATATTTATGGAATTTCATGAAACTGATATATGTAATTTAAGCTCACTATCGGATGTTCCCTATTGAAAATGGAGTTTATAACTCTACTAGTTTGTGTACAGGGTCACCCGAAAGTATCTCAAAGCATTGTGTTCTATGAGAGGTATTTCTATAAACCATATTTTCATACCCTTAGTGTAGACATATCTTAATGAAATTGAAATATGTTATTCAAGTTTACTATCGGACGTTCCCTATTGAAAATAGAGTTTGTACCTCTACTGGTTTGTGTACAGGGACACCCGAAAGTATTTCAAAGCATTGTGTTCTATGAGAGGTATTTCTAAAAATCATATTTTAATACCTTCACTGAGGACATATCTTAATAAAATTGAAATATGTTATTCAAGTTCACTATTGGATGTTTCCTGCATAAAATGGAGGGAATGCCACCATTGGGTTATACACAGGGACACTCAAAAGTATTCCAAAGCATTGCGTTCTATGAGAGATATTTCTATAAATGAAATTTTAATAACTTTAGTTTCCACGAAATTTTAGGAAATTGAAATATGTTATTTATATGCTAAAAAGAATGCCTTGAGTAGAATATTACATAATTAGCATTATATTTACAGGATGGCACAAGAATATCCAGTTAAATTAAGAGCTATTATTAAAAAAATTGCTAGATATGTACTCTCGTTTACGATAAGCGTTTTTAACACTTTCTAACATTTTTAACACTTTCCAACAAGATTGAAAAGTATTTATGACTTCGTTTTGTCTGTCTGTCTGTCTGTCCGTCTGTCTGTCCGTGCTCTAACTCCCGTAAATATTTATGGAATTTCTTGAAACTGATCTATGTCATTTAAGTTCACTATCGGATGTTCCCTATTGAAAATGGAGTTTATACCTCTACTAGTTTGTGTACAGGGTCACCCGAAATTATCTGAAAGCATTGTGTTCTATGAGAGGTATTTCTATAAACCATATTTTCATAACTTTACTGTAGACATATTATTATTGGATGTTTCCTGCATAAAATGGAGGAATTACCACCATCGGTTCATGTACAGGGATACTCAAAATTAATCCAGAGCATTGTGTTCTATGAGAAATATTCTATAAATCAAATTTTAATAACTTTACTTTCCACGAAGTTTTTGGAAATTGAAATGTTATTTATATGCACAAAAGAATGCTTTGCACAGAATATAGTATGATTAGCATTAGAATTACAGGATGGCAGAAAAATGTCCACTTACATTAAGAGCTATTAATAAAAAATTGCTAGAATTGTACTTTCGTTTACATTAAGCGTTTTTAACACTTTCTAACATTTTTAAGTGTGAATATGTTTTCAGTTTGTGTATCTGTCCATCTGTCTGTATGTCTTTCTGCCCGCGCTCTAACTCCTGTAAATATTTATTGAATTTCTCGAAACTGATATGTTTTATTGAAGTTCACTATCGGATGTTCCATTTTCAAAATTGAGTGAATATCGCTTCTGGTTTGTGTACAGGGACACCCAAAAGCATTTGAAAGCATTGTGTTCTATGAGTGTTATTTTTATAAATATTTTCCCTATAGAATGTTCCCCATTTAAAATGACATTAATAGGTCCTGTATAACTAGTTTGTTTACAGGGACAAAAAAAAAAAAAAAAAAAACACTGCATTACCTTTTAGGACAGAATTTTTTGAAAGTTATATTTAAAAATCTTTCTACTGTAAAAATCATAAAAATATTGAAATATATTGTTAATAATCTAAAATAATGCTTTGTATAGGATATGATATGATTACCTCTCTGATTTACAGGGCTACACTAAATCATTCAGAGAGATCAAAAGCTGCAATTATAATGTAACGTCTGCATTTTCCTTTGCGTTAAGCCTTTTTAACTCTTTCCAAAATGCCTAAGAGTAATTTTAAAATGAATTAGTCTATCTGTATACTTTTCAGTCATTCTGTCTGTTGTGTGATAACGTAGGCAAAGAATATTAAAAGTTATTCGATACAACAATTACTTACAGTTGGAAAAGTGTTACTAATCAATGCGTACTGCATGATTTTTCTTTCTTGTTTTTTTTTTTTTTTTTTTTTTTTTTTATTGATTATATATGGCAGTTTCATACTGAACTCACAATAGCTTTAATTGTTTTAAGCAGTATGTTTTTTATAACAACTTTCTTTTCTAAATAAATTTATTCATTAAAATTATAAATAATAATATATAATTTCTATATTTAGAGAGTTCCTTGGCCTAGTGGGAAAGCTCTCGGAGGATCTAGTGTTCTGAATGCCATGTTATACGTGCGGGGCAATAGGAGAAATTATGATGAGTGGGCAGCAATGGGAGCGAAAGGATGGAGCTATGAAGAAGTACTTCCTTATTTTAAGAAGCTGGAAGACAATATGAATCCGGAATATGTTGCAAGTGGTAATTCTTTTTTTTTTTTTTTTTTTCTGAGAACTTGTTTTTGTATAAATCTAAGTAGTTTTCAATGAAATAATTTATTAACTTATCATTCTTGGTTACATTTCAACACGTATGCGCAATTTTAAAGATGTCATTTAAAATTTAACAAATGAAAAAGTTGTCACAGATTTTGAAATTTAATTGTTTTTCAAAAAAGAAGGAGAATAGGATGATTGAAAATGGGGAAAAAACGATGATTTTTTCTTCAGGCAGAAACATCGTTTTTATTATTGCACCTAAGAGTTTGGTAATTCCTTTTTTCTTGATTGTCTTCTCACCCCCTCTCTGTATCCCTTAATTAAATGAGGATTTGTTTTGAGTTAATTTGCTTTGAAGCAGCTGCATCTGAAATTTTCTGTTGATTCACATTTTACTTAATTCTGCATTATGGATCCACGGTACATTTATGAATGATGTTCAAAATTAAAGACAAGGGGATAAGCATAAAAATTAAGCGAGATAACAAAATAAGCCGAAAGTTCAGCCAGAAAATATATTAAGAATCGGTTCAGTAGAGTATGTGCATTTATTGCATATGACGTAATCAGAAGAGTGTTGGAAGGGTATAAAGTACGCGGTAGTGTACCAGTGATGCCAGATTGGGGATTTTGTCCCCATTTTGGGGATTTTTGAGGCTTCTGGGGACAATTTTGGGGACCAAACGTGTGTGGGGCCTTTTTGGGGGAATCTAAAAATTTTTGGGACAAATCTGGGGAGTTCTTCAACTTTCTGTCAATGTTGGCAACGTAATGACTTATCCCTACGACCAGGGATTTTCAATAGCTTTATTGTTACTTGGGGATTTTTTTCAAAATTTGTCTTCATTTGGGGAAAAATCTGAGCTTAAATCCACTTAAATCTGCTTGATATATATATTTTTTTTTTTTTTTTGAAAAATTTTTTTCTTTTTAGTAGAAATCAAGTTGGGGATTTTTTAGAAAAAAAACCCCTGATTTGGGGAAATTTGAAGACCTGTTTGGGGAAATAATTTTCGACTATCTGGCATCACTGTAGTGTACATTCAGCAGTTCAGTGAAAGTTATTACTTGATATATACTACTCATCGCTCTCGAGTTGCTGCTAATGTGTGATACGGTTACCAAACAATTTAAGAGATGTATTTTAAATGTCTTTAGCCGAGACTACGAAAACTGGAAAAAGGTCGATTAGTGTTGTGGAGGATTAAAAATTAATGGTAGAATTTGTAAAACACTATAGCAATAGACTATTGAACACACTGCATGACGTATCCAGCGTACCAAGTAGATTACCGAAATGTGATCTAATACGCATGATAATCAGTAAAAGTGTGTGTCAATATTACCTGCTCATCGTACAGGGTAGATTTTTTTTTTTTTTTTTTTTTTTTTTTGTATATGTTTGTGTCAGGGACATAAAAACTGGATGTCTGATTCTCTATGTTGATGAGAGTCAATTTAGTGTGACAAACAATTATGACTTTCCATAAATGACCGGATACTTTCGATTTCAGACATTTTTTCAAATACCTCAAAAAATAATAGACTAATCATCTCGAAATTCCAGGAACGTAAAGAACATGTTATGCCACATATATTTCAGTGAAAGTTTTGCTCCAAAAATTAAAAATGGATCAGTAAAAATTTAAATAAATAGGAAAACATTTGAGATCACCAAGTAAAAAGTAATGCTTTAAATACGTTTTGGCTGTAGCATGTGACTATGAGACTCATTCTTATTATCTGTATAAATATTTATGAGGCTATCACATATTCAGGGAGATATGATGACTTCAATAAAAAATTTCAGAAATTTTTATCACTGTGTTAGCAATACGCAAGATATTAAACCCAGTGTAAAGTCATTTTCAGGAAATTTGACGTACAACATTAAACGTAGCATGCCGCGATCAGAATGCAAAAATAAATAATATCTAATGAAATATGAGCATTTTTACTAAATAATTTTAACTGCACATGCGCAAGCTTTAGCGAAATTTCATTTGCATAATTTAATAGCCAAATGTATTGAGCTACTTATTATAAGAAAACCCAAACGAACATCGTGTAAATTGAAAAAAGTTGTAAGTGATAGAATGAACTGAATTTCAGTTCTTCTCAAAAATAAGGAAAATGATAAGAGGCTTTTTTTTTTTTTTTTTTCAATATTTATTTACAGTCAACGAACATGGTATTATCATTGAGTGAATCAAAATAAAAATGTGAGTGTAACCCTTTATAGTTTAGCCTTTTTTTTTTTTTTTTTTTCTGAGAGGAACTGAAAAGCACTTTATTCTATCGCGTTCAACTTTTTTAGTTTACATGATACTTGTTTGGGGTTTTCATATCAATAGCTCAATACATTTGGCTATTAAATTATATAAATGAAATTCTGCTAAAGCTTGCGTACGCGCAGTTAAAAATTATTTAGTAAAAACGCTCATATTTCATTAGGTATTTAATATTTTTGCATTCTGATTGCAGTATGATATGTCCAATATTACATGTCAAATTTCCTGAAAAGGACTTTGCACTGGGTTTAGTACTTTGCTTGTTATAGCTGAAAAAGTAAAAAAAAAAAAAGATTTATTTATTTATTTTATTTATTTTTTTTTTTTTTTTTTGAATGAAACCGTTATATCTCTATGAGATTCAATCATTGTTGTCTGCAATTTTACCGAGCTTTTCATGCCTCATATATGTTTCATCAGAGGTCCTGTGGATTTCTTTTTCATGGACGACAGTACTACAGCTTATCACACAATAAAGTCACGGAGTTCTTGAAAAATCAACATGTTTAATGCATAGGTTAGCTTGCAAGGCCCCCTGACCTAAAACCCAAAGAATACATTGAAGACTTCTATGGAAATACTTGGCAGCATGTGAGTAGCCACCAGCAACGATTCCATAACTACGAACGCTGGCACTTTACGAGAAATCCTTCGCAATGTCTTAACACCTCTTTTACAACTTTGAAGTCAGGTTTTTTGCAGACATTGTAAATCCTATATCGCAGTAAGGAGTTTTCGTATCCCCATTAAAAACAGAATTTCTTCATTCAGAACGATTCAGGAATTTCTGTATATGCATTTCTACCTACTATCCAGCAGTGCTTGTAGCTATCTTTTCAATATAATTACTGTGCCTTTTGATTCTTTATTTGAATCATTTTGTTAATTTTTCTCAGATTCTCCCATCTTGAGAATTTTATGATATGATATGGATCGATGGGAAACACTTCTATTTTACATTACTATATGCATAATGCTATATTGTATGACATTATTTCCGAAAACCTATCTGGTCCTTAATTTTGTGTAGCAACTTACTTTGAAGAATTTCATATTTATATTTGGTATATGGATTAACTTCTTTCAAATTGGTAAGTAGTTACTAAATATTTCACATTTTCTCGTACAGTTAAGCTATGTGATCCAACTGCTATTTCATAACATTTTGAAATAAAATTTTCGGTTAATAAAATATTTTTTAGAAACATTGTTATATGTATCTTCATTGTGACAATTATATATTTTGGTACCGGAATTCGTGCTGTTGTTACGTGAATTATTAGATTTTAAAATATTAATTGTTTTATTTTAACATCGACAAAAAATTATTTAAATTGTTGTATATGTTATAGTGCATAAAGAGCTCGTTATGCGTGATTTATAACAATATATAATAAAATTTTGCGGTGCATTTATTTACCTAAATAAAATATCTATAACTTTTCATGTAGGTTATCATGCTAGAGGTGGTCCAGTCACTGCTTCCAAACCTGAATGTTACCCTATAAAGAAAGTTACCGCTATGGAAGCAGCACGGAACGAAGGCTATATATTTGTCAATCCAAATGGTCCGGAACAAAATGGTAAGAATTAAAGCGTAATGAATTTTTAAAATAGAAACACAATCAATATTGCAAGTAATAATGAATAGATAAACTGACAATTGTGATTGGTTAAATCAGGGTTTAAACTGCCATTAGTTTTTTTAGCATTTTGCTAAAAGGTATATTTTGCTAAAACAAGTCGGTCAGAATTTCGCTAAAAAGCTAAAACAGTATAACTTTATAAAATATCTCTATATAATAACTCATATATATATATATATATATATATATATATTTGTAATATTTGCAGGCAAAAACTACGAAAGGACTGAAATTTTTGGGAATGATTATTTATATAGTAATTTGGATTTATTTTTAATTTTTAATGATTGAATTTAAATGCAAAAATATTTAAAAGTATGTCAGAATTCAGAATTTGATTCATAGAAGCATTCTTAGCACTAGTATTTCACGATTATCTCCCACTACACTTTAGTTAATTTTTCAATTGCTTTTTCATTTTACACATATGATATGAGTACCTCTTTTTCTATTGTTAAAATCAAAACATAGTTTCCCTGATTCATATTTTTAAAGTCACAAATATGGATGCTTGGTTAAAATCATCAATGAACAAAAGAATAGAAAATAAAACTGAGGATAACAAAGCTAAGTAAAAGAAATCAATGGTATCCAAAGAATTAACTTCCGAAAAAGCTAAAATAGTGCTTGCCTATTTTCGCTAAAATGCTAAAGTAATTTTTTTGCCAGGTTAAACCCTGGGTTAAATATAAGAAAATTCAGTACTCAGAACGTTGTGGCTCTAGTACACTTACTCCAACCATTATTTTCTATTAACTGCATGTCAGACTTAGTTAATTTTCTATTAAATGCATGAATCTAAAATAAACTCTTTTTGTTTGCTGTTAATATCTGTGAAAAATGAGATATGCCAATATTTGGACGATATATATTTTTTATCAATATATATTTAAATATGGATACCAGGCTCTCAAACGCTGTTGATGTTGAAAGTTGAAGAATGATCAGTCATAAAATAACACATTTAATTCCAAGTTATGTCTAGCATCGGATCAGGTAAACCGATTGTTTAACCGATGTGCTTTCGGCTTGTATCAGATAGTGTTTAAGTGTATGTGGATCGGAATGATATGAATACTTTTGGGATTCGATTAATCTCGTGTTGGATGCAGGTAAACTCGATTTCTTAAATGAAAGTTATTAAGAAGAGTAATATTTTTTAAGTGAAAAAATATATCTATCTGAATATGAATAAATATCTATAAAAGAAAAATACCATCGATTTGTGTCTTGAATTGACATAAAATGTACAAAACGACTCAACCCATGCAATGTTGTAATGCAATCTCCTAGGACATTTCTCTCTACATATATATACACACATATATATAAATTTATCTTTAACGTCAAATGAATACCTATAAAATAACCTTCAACCTATAAAATAACACCAATAATTCGACTAGTATAAAAGGTATTGTTCAAAAAAAAAAAAAAAAAAATTCTTGTAATAAATTTTTTTTATAAAAGTTGTGAGATGCATATTAACACGTTGAGTGACATATCAGTCATCAGTGGCTGACACTGAACTTTCCGTTTAGGCCGCGTCAACTAACGGTGGCTGACAGTGTCAAATATGATATAAGCCGGGTCAACGACCAGTCGCTTGACAGTGTAAAAGGTAGTATACAACTAAAAAAAAAATTACATTGTTTTAAGTAATTACTGAAAACTTATTTAAAATTTACTTAATTTTTATTTATTGCAGGATTATATCATTAAGACACTTTAATGGATTTTATTGAAACATTTTAAACATAACGTGATTCTAAGCAGCGCGTGTGGCCTGACGGGGATTTCCTTAAGAATTCGCGTGGCACTCAACGTGTTAATGCGTTTTGCTTTATCTTTATTATAATCTATCAGTAAAAATTACAACTAAAGCTAGAAATCTACTATAATCTTCGTTTAATAGTAAATTTCTCATATCAGATTTATTGAAGATCTAAATTCTCTTGTTCTAAAATAAAAAAAATTTATATTGACAATTTTTTTTATTTATTTAATTTTTACATTGAGTTTATAAATTTATTTATTTATTTTTTTTTTTTAAATCTAATTTGAAATAACTGTTTTATGACTTTGCAGGTTTCTTCGATCATCAAGGCTCTATTAGAGAAGGACAAAGATGTAGTACAGCAAAAGCGTATTTAGTACCCGCTGAAAATCGCACCAACTTAAATATTTTGCCCAATGCCATGGTTAGGAAGGCAAGTAGAAAGAATTTCTACATGGTTTTCAAATTCGATAATTATTACATTGATTTATATTTATATCAACATGCAGCTGCATTTATTTTAAATTGGAAATTTGTCTTTCATGTAGTATATAGTTTCAAGCGATTTTCCAATAATAATATGCGCTACATTTTCATATTCAATCCCCCCAACCTAACTATAGTGATCGGAGAGTCGATAGGCGAGATTATCAAATAATGTACTACGAGAAGAAAAAGCTGTCTGTAAATTTAGTTCTCTTTAAGAAAAAAATAACGTTAAGAATCGTAAAATAGTTTTTATAAAGGCAATGTTTATTTTGGAATATGAGATTAATTAAATATTGAAACTGGTTGTAACTTTTAAAATTTCTAATAGAACATCATAATTCAGGGCTTTTGGCAATCCTTTAATTGAATACCACTTTTATAATCTAGCAATTTTCGTAATATTTAATCGAAGAAAAGCACTGCTAACGATTACTGAAGTTTACTATATAAAAAAGTTGTATTCAGTTAAAATGATACAAAAGCTTACAGATATAAGTTTTAAAATTCTTGAATAAAAGTTACATGAACATAATGAACATCATAAATTAACATTATCTAAAATTTACCTTATTCGTAACTGATAGCGTACCTGATCCTGATACATTGCATTAAACAGCCTGATACGATATTTTAAACTCAAGTTTAAAAAAAACTCAGTAAGTCATCGAAATGAAATTGAAAAAATAATAATAATAATAATAATAATAATAATAATTAATTAACGTAGTTTGTTTTTCGTGACCATGATAAATGTTATTTTCCATATTACAATATGGTACGGAGGACAAAGGAAGGACTTCCATGTAAGTTACAATAAATCATGTATAGAATGTAATAACAATGGATAAGTAGCTTTGGGGATATGTTGCAAAATATTCTTTTTTACCAAATAAAAGAATGAGTAAAGTATTTTAAAATATCGTTTTTAAAAGTTGATTAATATTCATGTTAATCATTAACAAAGTGAAAACCGTCTTTACAGATGCAGTTTGTGTTTTGAATTGTCTCTACAATCACTATTTGGAAATTATGATTCATTAAACCGAAATCTACGGCTTAAAGTAGATTCCGAACCACTATGAGCATTCATGCCTGATCCAGGTTTCGTACCTGGCATCTGGGAACCGAAGACTTAATCCTTGTGTTGGTTTTCGGGGGACCCTGGGCCTAATAAAGAAAGGGGGGCACCCTCCGTGGGAGTGGCTGTTTCTAAGGTCTGAAGTTATATAGAGCGCTAAACGTTCCGTCAACAAAAACGCATACGAATCTGTATTTAAAAATAATTTAAAAGGAAATACTAGATTAAAAGCAAACTACGAAACTTAGGTAATCATAAAATAATACGAAGTTTCGGACCGATAAGTGATTTGTCTAGCGCTAGTTCTTGATGTCTCACCATAAATGAATTGTTGAATCAATGTAAATGATATATTTATTATATTGTTGATTTTATCTATTAATTTCCAAAAATTCTTTTAATTTTTTTCGCAGATTCTTATTGAAAACAAGAGAGCTACAGGCGTTGAATTTGATTATGACAATACTGTTCATCGTGTGAATGCAAAACGGGAAGTGATACTTTCAGCTGGAACTACAAACACCGCTCAACTACTTATGCTGTCTGGAATAGGTCCTTTAAGTGAGCTGAAGAAATTTGATGTAAGTTTTCTCCTGCTCTTTTATACCATGAAATTAACAAAAGAAGTAACAGCGTTTTCTTTCTCTCTCTCTTATTTATTTATTTATTTTTTTTATGATAGTTTTAATGTCTTTTAAGGTTATTTCCTCAATAACGATACCTTTTCCTTGAAAATAATATCGAATATTTATTGGTTAATCTTTAAATTATGTATTTGTGTATTTATTCATGTTAAGGAATATTTAGTTGTACAAAATTACAGCTGGTCACGTGGGTGCACGCAGAAATATACTTCAAATTAATTCAAAAATATTACCTATATTCACCTGAAGTCTTTTTAATGATATTATACAGGCTTTCAACGGCGTTGAATTTTATTTAAATAAGAAAAAAATAATAACAATTTCCCCGCTCATGTACATTTATATATGTAAAAGTAGTTTTATTGGTATTTCAAATGGACAAGTGTAAAATTTTATGGGTAAGAACAACGAGGTACAATGAGCAGAATCAGTGTTGAAAACATATAAGAACATTTTGACCAATATCCTATTTTGTCCCATATAATACATTTTGTCCATTTTGTCCATTATCATTAATTGTTAATTATAATGTCATAGCTGCTAGCATTTCTAACTTTTAAACCAAATTTGTCACCAATATTTTTAAAAAGGAATCTATCACATCTACTTTTGACGAATAAATAAAATAAAATTAACTGAAAACATCTATAAAAATTTTCTAGAATGAAAAGTCTCCTTTGAAAAAAAAAAAAAAAAAAAAAAAACGAAGAATCGGCATTTGTGTAATATTTGTCTAATTGTATGTTTGTCTAATCGACTAGCATACAAATCAAACATCATTCTTCAAAATTAGTGGTAATAATTACATAATAAAAAGTTTTCGCAAACTGGTAACACTGAATAGAGTGCTCAACAGCCCCGTTTGAAGCAAATTGAAAGACGCCCTAGTAAAGGCAGAACAGAATTACAGGGCTTTGCGTAGAGAAATGTGCGTTTGTTTATATATACATATACTAGCAGGCTTTGCTGGTCACTATATTTAAATGAATAAAAAGAAAGGAAAAGAAAAATAATCATCACTTTTACACCGATTTACAAATAGAAATGAAAAATAAAATACACTGAAATTGCTCAAAAACTTAGCTTAGGGTCTTCTTTGGCTTCAGCAGAAGCTTCCTCCAACGCAACATCTCGTGTCGTTGTCTCTGGTGCCTGTGACAACGCCTTACCCGTGAACTTCAATTTGGGGGCTTACTGGATGACAGTATTGAAGCGAAGAGAATCGAAAAATATCGAAGTAGACTTTTAAATTGAAATCGCAATTATACATAAACAACATTTTACGCACTATACATAGTATTTATCGTCCCGTTATTTACTATTTATATATATTAAGTATCCTGTCGACCATAATATGACAGCAATTTCACGCCAATATGTCCGGTAATACAATATACTGTGAGCACTATTTCAGTCAGATTTTAGACAACTAATGTTTTTGTGGTTATATATATTTCCCATTAAAAATATTTTTATTTATTTACTTAAATATTAATTCGAATTAATCAAACATTTGTGCCCGACAGCTTGCAAGTGCAGTCACTTATAGCAGTTCATTTTTTTTTTTTTTTTTTTTTTTTTGTATGTTAAATTAGAGTTGTGATTGATCTATAAATAAATAAATAAATAAAACTCATGGTACACAATTGTGTTATATCTCTTCCTTGGTGGCTTATGAATTTTTGTCGCCACATTGGCGATTTTTTTTTTTTTTTTTTTTTTTGTATACTCACTTGTATAAAAAGGGGGGCATTTTTTCAGTACCTATTCTGCTAATATTTTTATTGGTTGCACCTTTTCGTTAATTTATAAGAATCCTTCATATTCTGTTTATATTTTTAATGGTTTTTAGGTGTAAGACAGTGCTTGTTGAAATTAATTTTCTATTTCTAAAACTGTTTTTTTTTTTTTTTTTTTTTTTTTTTTTTTTTTCCGTTAAAATTATCTATCCAGATAAAAATAGACCATTTATGTGACTAATATTTCTGTTTTCAATATTTTATAATTCATTTACATTTTTGATGCGCTACTTGGTTTAAAATGGCCGTTGCTAAATTAAAGTTCTTGGCGAAAAATGTTCAGTCAACTTCAGCGACAAAATTTTAAAAATTGCCATGAGGATTTATAAATAAAACTGATAAAATTAAAAAAAATTTATAATCATAGAGCTTAAAGTAAGAAAGAAACGCTATGCAGTCGAATGTTACGTCATGGGAAGTTTTATTTATTTATTTATTTACTTATTTAACAACAACTTGGTAATAAAAATATAAAAAGTTGTAGTTTAAAAAATAAGAAACCTTTTTAGAACAACATATATTAGTATCATAAATATATCAGCCCTTTATCAATATTTATAAAATTTTTAAAGTGATAATGACATCAATTTTTGAAATGCATAATTTAATATTTATAATTTTTTATTGCTCGCGTTTAATGGACCATATTCCCAGTTTGGGTTCGAGGCTACAAGAATATCAGTTGGTTAGGCAAACAATCCTCAACTCTACCATAGCAAAGCATTGTGGGTTGCAAATTTTTATCTTGCAATATTATTTATAAGAGTTACAGATTATATGAAATTGAAATAAGAGTGATATAGTGATACCTTTGTTTTGTTTTTAATCCAGTTTGAGTAATATACTTTAATATTAATCAACATATGTAATATTAAAAGTTGCCATGTGAACTGTGGCGATGTTAACAAATTTAAATGGATGTTCCATTTAATAAATTCCTTTATTAAAGTGATTGAAATTCTAATTATTTAAGCTTTGATGTTTCTCTATATATGTGTGTGTGTATAAAATGTTCTTATCAATCTTTTATTCATTATATATATATGTGTGTGTGTGTGTGTGTGTGCATATATAAAATGTTCTGCAATTTTACGATATGGAATAGTCTTAACTTTAACAATCGATTCAGTTGTTTACATTTCTCTTTTGTTCTTGTTTGAACAGATATCTGATTATTAAGTTTCACTGGAGAAATATTTAGGAAAATGTTATGCGTAACAATAAAATGGCATCTTGAATCTAATTTGTTTACAAAATATCGGCCACGCGTTCGGCGATTTTACCTATTATGACGTCATAATAGACTGAATATTGTCCATTAAATGTATTTATTTTTAAGTCGAAAAAAAAAATGAACTCGTAAATTTTTTTGGCAACAATTAAATTATAGTTAAATTTATAATGTCTAAATCATAGAATAATAATAAAGGAAGAAGGAGCATAAGTGTTTCTACATAAGCTGTTGTGTTGCCACAACAAACAGCGATAATAGCGCTGAGGATGGGTGCCCTACTTCAAAGTTGAGAGGAGCAAAAGTAGCTTTCGCTGGCATTTCACTAGAAGGGGTTTGTAAGCATTAAGAGTACTGGCGTGCTCCTTCTTCCTTTATTATTATTCTATGGTCTAAATTTAAAGCTATTATGAGGTTATTATTTTCATGTTTTAATTAATTAAAAGAAAAATAATCAAAAATTCGAAAATCGGTCTTCGAGGTGCACAAGGACCCTTCGGGGGGCACCTTCGTGTCAAATCACGTGATTGTCCGAGCTACCGTCTTTGCGCTACGCTGTCCACACACAGACATTGCCTTATATATATATATATATATATATATATATATATTAGAAATTCAGAGCTACTTTATGCGCCTATTTTATACAAATTTAATTTTTTACTGTTTAAAAAATTTTAAATGTAATAATTGTGTAAATCCTTGCGATCAACACTTTAATTGATAATAAAAATAAAATTTTCATAAAAAATTATCGATTTTCAGAGAAAAAAAAAAGATTTATTTATTTATTTACTTACTTACTTACTTACTTAGTTTGGTTTTTGAGAAGAGAGGATTCTCTTCTCTCAAAATTTCTCTCCTTTTAATTTGATTTTTCAGAAATCTAAGCGATAAATAATATATGTGTTAAAAATAGTGTATTTAGTGTAGAAGTAACTAAATTGTTCTTTATTTTGATGGAGAAAAAACTATATAAACTACAAAATTTATTATAACACATCATTACTAACTTTTTTTCAGATTCACTCAAACTAGGTAAAAACTATGTATATTAATTAGAAACTATATTTTGAAATCTTTGCTTTGTGAATACTGCTTGACGATTGTTCACATTAATTAAGTCGATCAAAATGATGCAAATATAACACTAATTAATCTGCTTTCTAAAAAAAAATGTTTTAGCAAATTATTTATTCTTTAACCATTTCCCTGCCACCGACGAGTTATCTCGTCAGTCGTCTGCTGGCTATAACTCGCCACTGACGCGATAACTCGTTTATAGTGTTTGCTCAGTTCTCACTCATGATGTTACCATTTGTAATGTCACCAGCTGTGTGGCAACTCCACACCCTTAGCTAGCGATTAATTATAAAAATAGGCAACAGATGGCGGGCAATATTGGGGGACAGTGAAAGGGTTAAAAGAATTTCTTTCATTATACATTACAGAGTTAAAGCTGCATTAATTAATAAAGTATCATATCGTTAGTAAATTAATGAAGCAGAACTAAATAACACAAATTTAACACTATTAGTTAAAAAACTACAAACTTTATTTTAGACTTTTTCAAATTATTCATGATGAATAATTAACTTATAAATTTATAAATAAACAAATTTTTATCCCATTATACCGTGATGCAAATTAAATTCCTTCAATTTTATTAAATTAGAAAAAAAAATATTTTATTTGAAAACTAATTTCAGAAAACTTTCGTGAACCTGTTCGCGCAATTGTACGGTAATATCAAAAATGAGAATTGAAAACGCTTTGTTTAAAAGGGTATTTAAAAGGACATAAGAAACTGCTTTCTGTCTTTGCTTGAGGATATTCAATTTATTTAAGATCTTTTCGTAGTAAACTGGTTCGATTAGCGCTCTAATTCTTTTATCTCCTTGAATATAAAGATTGACCCTAACGAACTTTTTAGACTTTATTGGATATAAATTTTTATCATTAAGAAATTTCTAAAGATTTTTCTTTTCTTTCGTTCTTTCTTTCTTTCTTTTTTTTTTTTTTTTTTCCCAAAATTTTTTATAATCTACATGTATATTTGGTATAAGATTTTATTTCTTTCTTCTTATTATTTAGATACCAGTCGTAGCAGATTTGCCAGTTGGACTAAATTTTCAAGATCATCCTGCAAGCTTTCTCATTTACGAAGTGAATGGTGACATACCTCAATTCGATTTTGAAATTCGAGAGAAAATCAATATACTGCATTACATGAATAGTCGGAAAGGTAAAATTAGAATGAAAAAGAATTTGAATTATACAAGTTTTAATTATTCGTAAATTTGAAAGTTAAAGACAGGTGCCGATTTTTCAAAATTTCAGGGAAGGGGAGAGGGGTTGTAGAATAGATATTAATACTTAAAGTTCTTAGTCCATATTGTACTGAAACTGTCTTTTATGGCTCTGCCAAGTATAGGAGAGACTGGAGGCTAATAGGTGTTGGGGTTGTTGGTGTTCGAATTAAGGCCAATTGTCTACACTAGGGACCTAGGCCTAAGGGTGGAGTTTCCTCCGTGGAGGTCTTTCCAAGAGGGTCCTAGCCCGTACTCACGCGAGTTTCGGAGGAAATCGCGAAATCTCTGAATGGTCGGGTGGACGAACGCGACCTGTTATCGAACCCCGCACTTCCCGTCTGCCTGCTTTGAGCGCAGAACCGCTTGGTCTCTGGTGGGGCTGAGAGCTAATGGGACATGTTTTATTTTTCTACTGTAAAAATATTCCTTTATTTTTTTCATATACAACATTTTTAAATAGCTTTCTGTTAATGATACAAAATGATAGTGATAGCTTAATTATTAAAAGAATGAGTGAGTGGGTTTAACGTCTTTCTAGAGCTACGATGTGGGTAATTGGTGATGGTCTGGGACATTTACCTTCGGGTGGTCTAAAGACAAGCCATCACAATTTTGATACTCCAAAATAGGGTGAATTCCCCACTTCGGTGACCCCCAGATGAAGTACAATTTATATGGGAACTTGCGAGGCATTGAAGCCACTACAAATTTTACGTGCACTAGCCACCATTAATGTGCACAACAGTTTTCAACTGACTCGAAAATCGAACCTACAATCTTTCAATTACGAGCTCGGATCTCTACCGACCAGGCTAGCTACGGCCCAGATTGTTAAAGAGAAAAATGCTAATTGGAATTATAAAATTTTGTCCCATCAGACTCCGTGCATGGGTCAAATAGGATTAGCCATGTTGTCCATTGGGACACATTATTTAAACAATTTTTTATCAAATTTAGTGCACATTTATTGCTGCTATTATGTAAAATACAACATAATAAGCAATTCTATTTTTAAAAATGCAATATTATCTTATTTTAAACAGTTTCTCTTCCTCTGATGAGTCATGCAGAGATATACTACTGTCACTATCTTCTGTCTTACACGATTTTTATTTTTGATGTGATTTTCCGACTGCTTTCCTCATCCTCTTTACCAGTTTTTATTTTTTCTTTTTAAGGTGTAGTCGTGAGAATTCTGCTTTTCTTTGCTTTCTACCAAATGTGAATATTTTTTGTTGATGAGTCTTTTGAATAGAGTCAAACTGTTTCAGGTGTAATTGATCTTAACAATAATGTAGGAGCCTTGGTCATTTCTGGTTCAAGTTGCTTAAGCGAGATGTTTGCGATGATGTATGAAAAATTTATTTCAAATCCAAGATATGGAAAATCTGTTACAAATAAAGGCAGAAAATCTTCCTCATCAAATCTATTGCCATTTATTGAATAAATTTAAATAGTAGAAAACCCGGAAATTGTATTCTTAGGTTTGAAAGCCACTTTTAATATAATATTTCAAATTACGCACTTCAAATTGGACGTTTATTCTAATGGAACATGTCCCATTAGACCTCAGCCAAAAGTTTTGTCAGTCCCCCTACTATTTCAAATTGCATATAGGCTTAATGTTAATTAAATATTCGCAACTGACTGCAAATAATGACAGCAAATGAACAACATTGAATATAAGCTCTATAATCACATGCAATACTGTCAAAAATAAACTTAAGCTTTTATTTAAACAAGTGTTTATTATTAAAACACGAATAAATTACTACGTCAGAAACGCCAAAGAAAATATTGGGAATGCATACAGCTGTTTCGGCAGCCTTAAGCGTGCCGTCTTCAGTGCAAAAAGGATACTGAATCTGCGGAAGTGCTCGTATTTATAGGGGAGGGGCCGAATTTAGTTCAACCAATAGGATTGCGGGAAAGGTGGGGAGAGTGGCCAATAGGAACTTATTAAAGTTAACTGTGTAAACAGTAGAAAAATTAAGAAAATGTGGACTGAATATAAAATTTCCAACAGTCAGACAAATAGGGAATAGCGAAATCACAGTTTACAAGGTTTTTAATATTTTTATAAATATGAAAAGCTTCAAAGAAATCGAGTTCATGAATGGATTTAGGTCTGCAAATTATTTTAGCTGAATTAAATTTAAAATTATGATTTTCCTCCCAGCAATGTTTAGAAATAGCCGATTTATTGGTTTCTTGTTTGCGGACGTAATTCATATGTTCTTTAAGACGAAATTTAAGACTGCGTTTAGTTTGGCCAATATATGATAAACCACACTGACAGGAAATACTATAAATACCCCAAGAATTATGCATATCAATTGAATCTTTTAACTGAGACTTATAAACTCACCTTTTCTCAGTTAAAAGATCCAATTGATATGCATAATTCTTGGGGTATTTATAGTATTTCCTGTCAGTGTGGTTTATCATATAATGGCCAAACTAAACGCAGTCTTAAATTTCGTCTTAAAGAACATATGAATTACGTCCGCAAACAAGAAACCAATAAATCGGCTATTTCTAAACATTGCTGGGAGGAAAATCATAATTTTAAATTTAATTCAGCTAAAATAATTTGCAGACCTAAATCCATTCATGAACTCGAGTTCTTTGAAGCTTTTCATATTTATAAAAATTTTAAAAGCCTTGTAAATTGTGATTTCGCTGTTCCCTATTTGTCTGACTGTTGGAAATTTTATATTCAGTCCACATTTTCTTAATTTTTCTACTGTTTACACAGCTAACTTTAATAAATTCCTATTGGCCACTCTCCCCACCTTTCCCGCAATCCTATTGGTTGAACTAAATTCGGCCCCTCTCCTATAAATACGAGCACTTCCGCAGATTCAGTATCCTTTTTGCACTGAAGACGGCACGCTTAAGGCTGCCGAAACAGCTGTATGCATTCCCAATATTTTCTTTGGCGTTTCTGACGTAGTAATTTATTCGGGTTTTAATATTCCAATGCCAAGTCTCCTGTTATTAAGTGTTTATTAAGTTTAAAAAAAAAAGTTTCGATGCATATGTTTTTGTATTGCTGGTGCAGCCCTTTAATGCATTATATATACAGTAGAACACCGATTATCGGCGGTGAGGATTATCCACGAGTGCGAGAACCTCGAAAAAAAATTTTTTTAAATTACTAACCTCCAAAAAAACCAGTTTTAAGTCAAGCCAACAACAAGGAAAATACAATAGGTTACAGTGCGTAGGTCGAAAATTACCAACACGTTTACAGTGCATCATAATTCTATAGGCCTGGCCTACTTGGAATTTTTTTGACGGTTTTAGGAGGAAATGGATTTTTTTTACTTTAGAAATTGAGGTTATATTGTTTTACCGCGTATTTTTTTCATGTTTGCACCCCATTTTATTGTGTTTTTCGGGTTATCCGCGATTGCCACCCAATTTCGCGGATATTCGGTGCTCTACTGTATATATATATATTGGTACATACACTTTTTTCCCCATGTTTTTTATATATGTCATAGAAGTTAATACAAGTAAGTTTCGAAAACTTGTATTATATTCTTCCTGTGTGTAACAGTCTTAGTTTATTAAAGTACAATTCAATGACTTATTGGTTGTACACTGTTAAAAATTTCGCTAAATTTAATGTAAATATTTATCCAGAGTCTCTGTAAATTTGCAGTAATTCTTAGTTAAAAGTGAATAATCGAGATTCTCAATCTTTATTAAGTATTTTTACCTAATTTTATTATTAACTTTTTAATTAAAATTGAAAATGACTGTTTCTACTTTAGAAAAAGCATTCCAAGTCCGAAATATATTCTCACAAATAATTAATTAAATTAATATTAATTATTAAAATGAATGTATAAAATAAGATTTTTAACATCTCCGTTTATTTGTCTCTGTAGTTTTACGTAAGACCTAAGATAATAGATTACACAGAGTTTTCTGTTGAAATTTTTAACAGTGTAGATCGTAATATAAATGAAATTATTTTATGTGACAAGTCAAAAGATTTGTAAATGATGGTACACATGTTCTGCAGTGATTTTTCAAAGTATATTACAATTTCATGACAATTGAAGCCTACTCAGAGTTGCCGGTGTCCGTACATTTTCCATCACTATTTATACATAACTATCTTTTGACCTTTCATTTGATAGGTCATGAAAGTATGTATGAACTGAAGAAATTTTCTGCGAAGTTTTATTCATATAACTTGAAAAAAGAAACAGAATTTGTCCCCCTTTACGAGACCCAGTTACAGCCTGTAGTCAGCACCTATGGTTAAAGATATACTTACTATATGCAATGAGATGTAATGGATCCTAGAGACACAAGTCCGCTTTGGAATGCAATTTTCCACGAACTAACAGATTCAAGCACTGCTCGCAGAAGGTCGCTGTAGTCTATAACAAAGCGAATAATTCCTAAACAGATTTACATTTTTATCTTACATGTTTTCTTCATTATACATAAAACATTTATAATTTACGAACAAATAAACTGTAAGGTATCTTGCGAATTAATCAAAAACATTCTTAAATTTTCTCTCTCATAAATAATTAAGAAAAATCTCGAAATAACTAACACTACAAAACAGACATGAAGTATATTTTTATCTAGAGGAATCCCTTTTATATAGATAAGTCCTGTCATTTCATATATATAGATAAATTCCTTCTAGAGCGAGAAATATTGTACAAAGATTAATATATCAGTAAAGGTTACAAAACACAATGGAAGTAACAAAACATCTTAAAATTACTATTTAAAAATTAAGGTACAATGCATTTCCAAAGAATGCATGTTTCTTCATCAGATACACAAGAATAATTCCATTGAATAATGTATGAATACTTTTTAATCTTATTATGATATTACAAGATTTTTTATTGTGATCCACTATTTTTGTTAGGTCCACTTACATGCACAGAGGGTATTGAATTGATGTCATTTCTAAGTAGTTCTGGAAATGGAATGGAAGGAGTTCCAGACCATACTGTTTATATTACAGATTTTGTAAAATTACAATACATGCAAGTTGGAATGACTCCTGAGGTAATATAATACAGCAAATTAAAAATGCTTATACTGTTATCAAATTTTCAAATTATACATGCCATTTTATTACGTACTAGCAAACCCGTGCGAAATATTCGCACTTTATTTCTTTTCTTATTTACCTTTAAAATTTGAAACTCATAAATGTTATACCGATTTCACCACGTAATTAAAATTTTAATTTACCAGAAGCCAAATTATTAATAAAACCAAATTAATATTGTACAATAGTGAAACCTAAATCATTCAAAGAAAGGTTTCCAAATAAAATTCACGGTTCACGACCCAATTTTCATACTTCCACAGACAGTACAATTTTAATATAGGACTCCCACGACGCCTTTTAAATTTTTGTCGTCATGTTGGCGATGACTTTTTATTAATTTTGATATATATATATATATATATATATATATATATGTATATATATATATAAATTAAATAAAATAATTCCTATTTTGATTATATTTTTTAGTCAATTTATGACACAGAAGTTCATATTCTGTATATATCTTTAAAATATTGCTAGGTTTAAAATGACGCTTGCAAATATTCTGAAGAAACAAGTGTTAAAAATACATTTTTTTTTTTTTCATAAAATAATCTCATCACACAAATGTCGTCATTTTTTCTTATTAGTCCGTTGAGCTAAGTCCGCGTGCTTAAATATTGTTCATGTATAAATATTATTATTATTTTTTTTTTTTTATCCTCGCATATCGTATCGTTTTGACAAAAAATAATTGAAACTGGTCAACGTTAGATATTATATAGAAGATTTTAATAATATAAGAGATTATTCGTAATCTTCATACCACAATCTTTTAGTAGTATTTTTATAAGATTAGATTTATCTGCAATTAATTATGATGAAAATTACTTTTTGCAAATACACTGTAAAACATTTTGTGTAAGAATACAGAACATTATTGAGGGAACTTATTTTCCTCAACCATGTTGAGAAATGTTATCAGCTATAGCTGTGTAACAGAGGCATACATCGGAATGTTATCAGTTGTGATTGCGTAATATTCCACTGTATGCCTCTGTTACACTGTTATAGCTGATAACATTTCTCAGCATGGTTGAGGGAAACAAGTTCCCTCAATAACGCTGTGTATTCTTACACAAATTTTCTTACAGTGTAGTAATATGAAAATTATTTACATTTTGTGATAAATTGGGTGCTATGTCAGATATTATATTAACAAAAACAGTTGTTATCTGTCAAAAATACATCTATAAATAATCGCGAAAGTTTTTTTTTTTTTTTTTTTTAAGTCATTATAATTGAATTAAGGTAAGTCCTGATCAAATTTGATAAAATATAATTTTTCTGGTAGATTAAAAGGCTTAAAATATTATTTCATTGCAAAGGAAAAAAAAAAACTAAACATTTTTATTTATAAAAAACATAATACGACAAAATTGTTCTTGAGAAAATGTGATGAAGTTCAAATAAATTATCTAGATTTTGGTAAAATTTCGGAACATTTAGAATAAAATATATTCAAGTGCATTTTTATTATTTCAGGTGTATCATGTATATTTTTAAAAGAATAAATCCTAATGAAAGAATTATATAAATTCAAAAATTACTGTGAGATTTCTCTTTAACATATATGAACTAATTTTTGACCAACTTTAATAATTTATTATTACCTTTTTTGAAACTCATTATGTTATTCAACGTAATGTTTAATAATTTGAATACATATTCTTCTTGTTATTAAATTATTTTCTCGGAACTGGTTCTAACAATTTTGATAAAAATTTAGAGTTAAAATTTTTAGAAATGACTACCGATCTGACTTATCTTCATCTTGCGATAAATTAACGTTCGTTGCTAACTCGTGTTCCTCCCGGAGCAAAATAATGAAAATTATTATTAGGTAGATTCCTTATAGGAGATCTACCTATTGTAGTGGTTCTCATGATACTACTTCTGGAAAATTTCTTCATATCTTCACGGATCAAGACCCCTAGAACCCAAAACCACCCTCATATATATATTTATATATAACGCTTTTTCCCATGTTAACTTGTTAACGCTATAACTGGAGTAATTTTTATTTAAATTAAACCATCTGGGGATATGTTGTCAGGTCACGACAGTGAAAATCTCGGTCGAGTTCGTAGCTGGGGTATCCAGCTCAAAGGGGGTGGAAATTTTCATTTGCGCATAATTTCTTTAATATTGAAAATAGGAAAAATACTTCAAATCAGGCGAATTAGCGCCTTACCCCAAAGAACAATTTTTGTATTTAAACTTTTTCGTTAACTTCAATTGCTTAAAAGTTACAAATTAAAAAATCCCTTTTCGGCAAGTTTAAAGGCAAATGTAGATTCCATTACGTTAATGTTACAAAAGTAAAGAAATATTACATATGCATTTAACACATACTTAGCCAATGGCTTTGTTCCCACACATTGCATTATTTACGTCGCTATTCTGTTTTCAAGAAATTTAATTATCAACTATTACTATTCATTCTGCTTAAAATTTTAGGCTAGATTTATCGGTCAGTAAATGTTTCAATTTTTTAAAATCCAAGTTCATAATCATTCAACAAATAGAAGCCATAAAGATATACAATTTGGTGACAAAAGCTTGCGACTTAGCAATGAAATTTGTGATTTGGCGGCAAAATTTGATAGTTGACGACGAAATTTTTGACTTGGTGAAGAAATTCGTTATTTGATGACAAAATTTGGCGAACTTGGCGATGAAAAATGGCAGCTTTTACGTCATTATATTTTCTTCCCACGCAAAAACCTCATATCTCTTCACAGACCAATATCTTGTTTCCACAAGATTAAAAGTCAAAGGAAGCTGTAACGTATTTACTCTCAATTTAAATCGTAAATTTAAATTCTTGCGTAAACCGGCGTTCTAAACTATTCGCCACAAACGATATTTTTACCAAGACTAACGTATTATTTTAATTTTATATTTTTAAATGATTAATTAAAACTGTTACCATGGTTTTTGTATTTCCAGCTATCTTTTTTATAATCCGCGATTGTAATGAAATGCTCGCCCTCTGGTGGGCTAAGGTGAAATTATCACACCACTGCATATCCTCATATTATGCAATCGACTTTCCATGATGAAATGGCGGAGAAAGAATAATAATTACACGTGGCTGTCATATTTACTAACAACTGCAGTGTTCAGAGAGCGCCATCTATCGATCATTACAAACGCGGATTGTTTGCACTTGACGTAAGCATCAGATTATAAATTTAAGCAATTAAAGCTTTAAAAAAAAAAAAAAAAAAGTCGGCTTCATTACAATTGACGAAAAATCACTTTTTAACTTGTAACTTTTAAGAAATTGAAGTTATCGAAAAAGTTTTACAAAAATTATTCTTTAGGGTAAGCCGGTAAATCGCTTGATTTGAAGTATTTTCCTATCTTCAATATTAAAGAAATTATGGTCAAATGAAAATTTCCACCCACCCCCCACCATTTCTACCCCCTTTGAGCTGGATACCCCATCTACGAACTCGACCGAGATTTTCACCTGAGATTATGTCCTGACAACATATCCCCAGCTGGTTAAATTTAAATAAAAATTACTCCAGTTATCGTGTTCACAATTTAACATGGGAAAAAGCGTTATACACACACACACACACACACACATATATATATATATATATATATATATATATATGAACTTTTGAACGGAGGATGGTTTTGGGTTCTAGGGTTCATGATCGGCGAAGATATGAAGAAATTTTCCAGAAGTCGTGTCATGAGAACCATTGCAATAGGTAGATCTCCTGAAAGGAATCTACCTAAAAAAATAAAGAAAGAAAAACGAAAATGTGTTTTGGAATTATCTCAAAGAAGACACATGGCTGTTTTTACCTTTCTACCATTTTAGTTGAGCTCTACTCAAAAATCCGGGATTTCTGAAATCCCCCTCCCCCCCCCCCCCCCCCGAAAAACGGTTTTCCTCTTACCTTCTGTAAGAATCAAGAATTCCAAAATCGTACACAATGTTTTATTTATACTCAAGTCTAGTCTCCTCATGTGCAATTTCTTCACCGTGAAGTAATTTGAGGCCGATTTATATTTACATACTTTTTAGTGCTAGAGGCCTATTTCAGTCGGTACAGCGTTGTCGAATTTTTATACGTCACTCTTAATAGTGCTAAGAGCCTATTTCAGTCGGTTTATTGAATGGGGATTTATTGAATGAAGATTTTGTAGATAATTTGATTACTCATAACGAAGGTTACAAGTTTTTAAAAAATATAAAAAGTTCTCCCAAGGTACAACTTTGACATGAGTCCCCCCCAAGGCACAACTTTGACATGAGTCCCCCCCCCAAGGCACAACTTTGACATGAGTCCCCCCCAGGCCCAACTTTGACATGAGTCCCCCCCAGGCCCAACTTTGACATGAGTCCCCCCAAGGTACAACTTTGACATGAGTCCCCCAAGGCACAACTTTGACATGAGTCCTCCCCCAGGCCCAACTTTGACATGAGTCCCCCCAAGGCCCAACTTTGACATGAGTCCCCCCCAAGGTACAACTTTGACATGAGTCCCCCCCCAAGGCACACCTTTGACATGTGTCCCCCCCCAAGGCACACCTTTGACATGTGTCCCCCCCCAAGGCACACCTCCCCCTCATTGGGAAAAAGAGAAAAAACGTTGTTTTGCGGTTATAAGACAGTTTGGACTTCCAACGTTATTTGTTACAGTATCTGCAGCTGAAACACATTGGTTTGATTTAATGAAAACTTTATCATGGAATTTGGATCGTCACGAATTAAATAAAGAAGAATTTGTCGATATTAACAAGTTTAGCAGTAGGCCTCTGGCACTAAATTAAAATATGTCAATGTCAGATTTTCATGTTTTAAATAATGAAATAATGTCGTGTCTGTATAATTTTTTTTTTTTTTTTTTGCTTCCTGTTCCCCAGGGGAAAAGGGGGGGGGGGGGGGAATTTCAATAAATCCCGTTACTTTAGGGATCGGATACATATAAACAATTCAAGTACCAAACCTTGGGACCGCAGCTCTCATAAATTTCCCAGGACAAATCTAGTGCTAAAAGGGGTGTCTCGAATTTGCCCTTCGTAACGCATACTACCCCCCCCCCCCCCTCCAAAAAAAAAAAAAATAATAATTATTATTATTATTATTATTATTATTATTATTATTATAAAATGAAATAAATAAATAAAATAAAATAAAAAATAAATAAGTAAAAATAAAAATAAATAACGTTTGCAAAAAATCAAAAACGTGTTTTTGAAATATCCTAAAGATTATGAATGGCTGTTTTCAAGATCTTTGTTCCCTTTTGGGTTGAATTTTACTCAAAAATCCGGAATTTGCAAAATTTCCCGCCAAAAATCGATTTTTCCCCTCCCTCCCCTTAAAAATCTAAATTTCCTAAATCGCAGATATTTGTACTCATGTGTAGTCTCTTCATGAGCAATTTCTTCACTGTGAAGTAATTTGGAGCCGAATCATGCTTACAAAGGTGTTTTTACCTTCTGTCTCCCCCAAGAGGGGAAAGGAGTAATTTCGATAAATTCCGTCACTTTAGGTGTCAGATACATATAAACAATCCAAGCACCAAAATTCGTGACCGCAGCTCCCATAGATTTCTCAAGACAAATTTAGCGCTTAAAGGGATGCCGAGATTTTTTCCTTCTCGTAACCCCCCCCACACACACACACACACGCACAAAAAAAAAAAAAAAAAAAATCGCAAATTACAAAAAAAGCTAAACCTATGTTTTTGGAAATTTTCGAAGAAAGCTGGATTTCTTTTTTTTCAACATTTTTGTTCCATTTTTGATACAGCTCTACTCAAAAATCTGGAACTTGCGAAACTTCCCGCCAAAAATCAATTTTCCCCCTCCCTCCCTTAAAAATCGAAAATTCCCAATTTACTATGAAATAATTTGGAGCCGAGTTGTGCTTACAAATGTGTTTTGGACTTTTGCCCGCCCTTTCCCTCCAGGGAAGGGGGGATTTCGAAAATATTCATAGCTATAATTTTAAGTTGGGTAAAGATCTAAGTTTCTGCCAAGCGCCGTTGAATTCCGTCCAGCCGTTCTCAAGTGATGCGTAAATTATACAAATCATTCACATTTTTTTTTATTTATTCTTAGCTCATCGCAAGAGTTCTTGTACCATCATCTAATAAGAGCTTGATAACTTGCGGTTCACAACTTTTACGTACAAGAAGCATAGGATCAGTGTCTCTTCAGTCTGCTGATCCATACGATCCACCCGTTATCGATCCTAATTATTTTGCTGATTTTCGAGACATAGAAGACGTTGTTCAAGGTAAGTGGAATTTCGGCCGTATTAAATAAGCTAAATGACAGAAATCATTCTTTCAAAAAATGTAAGACTTTTATAACGCGTTATCAAACTATCTAGATAAAAGTAAGAGAATTATGTAAGGTGTGATTCCAAAATAACAAGACAGATTTTGAGGGGTAGAAACACTCACTAAAACAAACATTTTTAATGTAAAAATGCATAGGCGGGAGACATGAAAGGGCACAATAATATTCAATTATAACACCGACGTAAAGTTCTTTACAGAAATTTTCACCTGAAATGTTCAAAATTACGTCCGTCATCAGTAGTAAGCGCCATGAAAGTGCGTCAGCACGCGTACGAAAATTATCTGATATCTTTGAAAGTGTTTTCCAATCACTCTCAGGATGTTGCGAAGCTGATATTACACTGTTAGTGTAGTTAAAACTCAGAGCATTTCTTGTAAAATTTTCTGTAATGAAGCACTTCACGTCGAAGTTATAAATAAACATTGATACACTGCAAAAAATAGGTTCTTAAAAATAAGTATGTATTGTCTCAAAATAGCCCCGAAACAATATATACTTAAATTTGAAAACCCATGTACTCATTTTTGAGTACATTGACATGCTCAAAAATGGCGTTGACCAATAAGAATCCCAATATCCCCATGTTTGACATGTCAATGTACTCAAAAATGAGTACATGGGTTTTCAAATTTAAGTATATATTGTTTCGGGGCTATTTTGAGACAATATATACTTATTTTTAAGAACCTATTTTTTACAGTGTATACTCTTTCATGTTTCCTTTTATGTATTTGTGCCTCTACATGCCACTTCCTAACCATATTTTTTCCTACTAAAAATGTTCATTTTAGTCAATTTACCAGTATCAAATTTTGTACCATTATTTTAGAATCACCTTTTAGATGCAGATATGTATGTAATAGATATTGATCAAAATATGTGCGCATTTATATTATAGAAGGCACTATTTATCTTAATCATTTAGATTCATTTTGTGCCAGTCATAAAACACTATATCCCTTTTGAAGTATTTTTCATTATACAAATTAAAAACATGGAATTATTATTATTATTATTATTTTAAGTTTTAAATATCTACATTTTGCGCCCACAAAATCACTGCTACAATTTGACTAAGCAGTTTTTTATCACGAAGTGTAGCTATTCTTCGTGAATGCACTCACAGCTAATTCTTGGATGCACAACCTTTTACAAAAATCCGGACAATATAGATAAAATGGTCCTAGATAATTCCAGTTTAAAACCTATAAAACCTGTGAAACTCATCTATGAAATCACAGGGAAGAAATTGCCAGCAGAACCAAAATTGTTCTAGTAATTGTTTCCAAGATATAAGTTGAATGGATGTACTAGTCCTACATATTAAAAAATAGTGTATTTTATAGTCGATATTTTAAAACACTTACAAAAAAAATAATCTATATATATAAAAATGAATTGCTGTTCGTTAGTCTCATTAAAACTCGAGAACGGCTGAACGGATTTATCTTATCTTAGTCTTGAAATGTTCGTGGAGGTCTAGGGAAGGTTTAAAAGGCGAGAAAAAATCGAATAATTTCCGGGAAAACCCTAAAAAAAGCCCTTTTCTATTTCCCATACAAACGTTTTCTAGAGTCAATTTGAACTTTATTGCTATTCAATAAAGTTTAGGTGTGTTCCTAACGGCTGATGGCTGAGCTACAAAAATTTGCATGTTGATTCGTAATGACCTCCCCTGATGCACCTCGAAGCCGGATTTTCGAATTTTGTTTTAGTTTTCTTTTAATTAATTAAAATGTTAAAATAAAAACCTTCTAATAACTGATAAATTGGCCATTTAATTTTAATCCTTAATTTAATTGTTGCCAAAAAAAAAATTATTCTTTTTTGGACAGAAAAAAAGAAAAAAAAAACGTGAACAATAAAAATTACATTTATTTAAAATATTTAATTTTATATTTTATTCCTTAATTTAATTGTTGCCAAAAAAATTATCATTATTTTTTCGACGGAAAAAAAAAAAAAAAAAAAAACGTGAACAATAAAAATTACATGTATTTAAAATGAGGAAAGTAAATTAAAAAAATTAGAAATATCAGTCGTATCGTTACAAATAAGATACCAAATGAAAGATGCAATTTTTGTGAATCCAACGGATTAAACAGCTTATCGATCGGACAATTAGATTTTTTAAAATTAACTAATGTATGTATTTTATAAATTTTCTTTCACAAACACAAACGTGTAGTATACAGCCTGTACAACACTAGACCAAATTGAAGTTCAAATTTCATCAATATTTAAATAAATAAATGAAAATAAAAATATGCTTAATGGGAAATATATATAACCATTAAAAGTTTAGTTGTCTAAAATATGTCAGAAATAGCGCTCATAGAATATTGTTACAAGGTATTAAGTCTTATTTTTACAAGGGATAAAATCTAAAATGGTGACAAAAATTCAAAAGTCGCCAAAGAGAGCTATATTAAGGCGGTACTATGATCATGCTTACAAACCATGAATACTAATAACCACAAAAAATTAATTGTCTCATGCAACAGACGTAGCCGGTCATAGCATATTATAATATTTAGCTTGAAATTGTTATCATTTTTATGGTTGATCGGGGATAAACAAAATAAACATAGGAAATAACGTAAAAGCAAATATTATGTGCACCACGTATAGTGTTGTTCATATGTAACTGGGATTCAAATATAAAGGGGATACTTCATTTTTTTTTTTCGATACTATCTATTTCGAAACTGTTATCTAATAAGGACTTAATGCAAGCCTATTGGTAAACCATTGTCTCAGGTAATAGGGACAAGCGCCCGAGTTTTAGCGGATGACCAAATCGCTACCGAAAGCAGCAGGGATCCGAAGCGAGCTTTTGAGCAATTTTAGTATTTTATTTTATTTTTATAAAGCTATATAGAAAAGAGTTTCCTTTAAATTTAGTGACCAGCGAAGCGGGCAAAGCCTGCTAGTATTATAATATAGACTAAAACATTTATATTGGGGTTTTGATGAGATTTATTAGCATTATATGAAATCAATTATCTTCTTAATAATGAAAGTCTTGGTTCCACAGTGGAGACGCTCGAAACTGATGTTATAGCTGCCAGAACAATGCGTTGAAAAAAATTATCCATGTTTTGAAACAAGGATTCAATTTGAAAGAACAACATCAAAAAAAAAAGTTTAATTTAACAGAAAACACGATATTACAACTACAACAATATACTGAGGAAAATAAAATAAATTCCTAAGCCTATTTTTGTTTTCTAAGTAATAGATATAAAATTTTGCACGAAATAGAAATTAATTTAATACAACAGGAATTGTTTTAATCTATTCTTCGATATAAAGGCACGCAGTAACTGTATTTCATTTTTTAGCATCAGTTACTATATTCTTCTCTTAAAATTTCTTTGGTATAGCTACAGTACAGAAGCCTCTTGGAGGCTATTAAATTTTTGTAGCCATTTTGCCGATGAATTAAAATGGCTATCGCAACTGCGTAAGTAAAGATCTTGACGAGAAATGTCCGAGCTACTTCGGTGCCAAATTTCAAATTTCGCCAAGGGTTTTGTTGAAGCTGTTCTATTGCTTTAGCATGATTTTTTTCAATTTATTTTACTTATTAAAAAAAAAAAAGAATGCTTATTCATTACTTTTCGACATAAAAAGAAATATATTTATTTATTTTTGATGCATGAATCATAGAATCTTTCAATATATAGTTTTTATAGTTTTTAATAAATTTTTAATAGTCATATTTATGTCACTAAATTTCTTTACCTTTCAGAAATTTCCATTTCTTTTATTAAATTTTAGCTTTTCCCATTTATTTTAATTTATTAAAAATGGCCATCATTATTTTAGACGTTTTAACTTTCTTTTCAGTGACTTAAAAATTTTAATGATGAATATTTTTAAATAAATTTCTTAATTAACTAATGACGCTACATTCTTCTTAAATCATAATAAATACATGCAAGTTAACTTTACTTCTAATTATTTTCCATCATTAATATATATAATGACCCTCATCCTCATCTGTCATTCACGATTCCGGTTTGCACCGCTTCAAAACAGACTTTTGGCAGCCATTTTTTTTTTTTTTTTCCCATTTGTTCAATTCAACTTACGAAAACATACATATCATTTTCATACATGTTTTGTATCGCACATATTGTTATTTATTCCGTCTAAAACCTTGAAAAACTATTCAATTGTAATGTTTAAATGTTTAATTAAATATAACGGATCACTGGCTATTATAAACATGAACCTATAAATAGAATTATGTAACTTCATGATTATAAACTACGCAATGCCAAATAAAAACAAACATAATTTGTTGCCATTCAGAAAATACAAATTCCAAATGGACAACTCTTTAATTGCAAATGAACGACTCTTTGACTGTTTCATTAAAAAAAAAAAAAAAAAACGCTTAAAATATTTCTAAAACATATTAAAGCCTTAAAAATCTTAAAATATATTTGTAAAAACATATTAAAGTCTTTAAATATTTTTATCAAGCTTCATTATTTGTTTACATTGTATGGTATGATTGGCTTCGAGTTCAGTACGCAAATGTCGCCAGTTGATTTTAGTTTTGAAATTAATGTAAAGTTATAGTTGGGATAGAATGTTTGGTTGGGCAAGTAAAGGTCACCAGTTGAAATGAGTATTGAAAGTAGGGTAGTCTAAGGTGATAATATCGAGTCAAGATAAAATGTTCGGTTGAGAATGAGAAAGTCCCTAGCTGGATCCTGGATATTTTGGCGATGTTGTGGGTGAGATAGCTGGTTGGGAGTATAGAGTAGAGGTGAATTTGGGTTAGCATGGAGTGTCTGTAATTATTAGATAGTTAGTTAGAAAATACGCAAGCAAAGTGATGACGTCACTGGGCGTCAGTGGATGCAAGAAAAAGATTTCCTATGTTAATCGCCCATTGGATTTTTTGTAAAAAATTATTAAAAATTGAGGAAAATTATTTCCCGATTTTAATTCCCATATTTCGGTATAGATATGTATTAGTTATCGTGTGCATGCGTTAGATTAAGTTGTTTTTGCTGTAAAATTGATAAAATTTAAATTTTAAATTTCAAAACTTTAGAAAAATAAAATAGCAAATTTCCATATTTGATTGAAAACATAAACATTTCATTTCAAAGGATGATATTTACACAATAAATATCCAACTAATATACTAATTAAAAGGAAAATGATAAATATTCTATCATAATTTGAAGTCAAATTTCTTTTCAAATGTTTAAATAAAGTGTCTGATATAAGATACTCATATGTTGCAGCGGAATAGATTTAATATATCTGTCATCCTTGGCGGAAAAAATATATCGCCAAATTATTTGGCGAACATATTTCATTCCTTTCAAAAATCATGGTTATTTTAACTGAATTATATGAAACAATATATCGTACAATACGTATTACGAAAATAAACATCTGGCATGTATATTTTCGTAGTATGTTTTTAATCGCCAAATACAAAAAACGCCAAAGATGACACAGTTTTGAAATTTAAAATTTTGTCAATTTGACAGCAAAATAACTCAGTCTAACACATGGATACGATATCATACCTATACCCAAATACGGGTATTAAAATCGGAAAATAATTTTCTTCGATTTTTAATAATTTTTTACAAAATATACAATGGACGATTAAAATAGGGAATCATTTCTTGCATCCACGGACGGTCAGTGACGTCACATTTCGCTTACGTATTTGGAAACAGGATCTTCGATAGTCTTAAAAAAAGTATTTTGGTAAAATGAAGTGAATCGTTATTTACTTCCTCTTACCCATAGGGTCGAGAAAGTATTGTTTTAGGGTCAAATTTTCGAACGTGAGTTTTGTTATACTTACATGTTCTGAGGTCCCCTGAATACGAAAATCACGTTTTTAGCGAATGGTCTCTGTGTCTATCTGTGTGTTTGTGTGTCTGTTATCAGCATATCTCAAGAACAAATAGTAGCAGAAATTCCAAACTCAGTATTCTAAATGTGTATCATATAGGGATGCTACAGTAAGCTTTTCGTTAAGATGAAGCAAATGGTTCGTGTACAGGGACATTCAAAAGTATTCAAATACATTACGGCGGTCTATGGGGGAAATTGCAGGTAAGTAGAATTTAACATCTATAGACTGCACTAAACCAAATGAAACGAATACATATTTTTTGTAATAGAGATAGTCAACTGGGAAAAATTTTTTTGTGTATGTAGGAGCCTCGCCCCCCTCCCCCCCCCCCCCCCCCTGGGGTAGATGTCCTCCCTCGAGTGGAGTAAATTTTCATGATGGGTATCTTTTAAAAGATCTCGCCAATACCTTTAAAACGAATGGTTGAACCATCGATCTACGATAATTTAAAATAAAGTTATTGATTTCTTTCATTTTTAACATTTTTTTTACTTTAATATTGAGAATAAATTCAACTTTTTTTTAGATATTTAGTGTTATACTATTTCTCTAATATGGAAATCGTATGTATTATCATACAAGATAACTTTTTAAAATAATAATTTTAACAAATTATTTTTTTAAACTGAATTATTTTTTAATAACCGAATTAAGTTCTATATAAATGTAGGTGCATTAATGAAACGGAGGGTTGAGGGGGGCCAGAACTAATTATCATATAAAACTCTTCCGAACCCTAATTTGAATTGTTTAACATAGGTTTACATAACAGTACACGTTATCTTACCTCTTAATCTCCAACCTGTACTTATAGCATTAAATTTCAGGGTAAGAGAAAGTCGTGTGAGTGACACACTAGATTATTCTTATTATGAGGACTTTAAATAGAGCACTTAACGGAACACTGGGATGTGTTATTGCTGTTGTGTTTTCGGGCCTATATTTTTTGTCAACCAGCAGTTTTTTTATTGTCATTCATATTTATTGATCGGGTAGAATTTTTTTAATTTCAGAACGAAAATTAGAAAATATCGAAACACATTTGATTTATAAACAAAAACTGAAAATACATTTGAATGATCACGTGGTAATCTTCATGATCTAAACATTGTTTTCAAGATTTATCGTTCACATTCCGTCATTTTTGACGGGGCTATATACTAGTATATAAATAATAATATAATAATGCATAATATATATCGTTCTGTACTGAAGCTGTCTCATTTCTTTAGCACGATTTTTCTCAATTTTATTTATTTATTAAATAAATAAATAAATATTTATATTTGCACGTTCACTTTTTTTTTTCGACATAAAAAAAAAACTATATTTACTTGTTTATTTATTTATTTTATTTGTTTAATTATTTTTATTTAATTATTTATTTATTGGCATCATTTTTTTCTTTTTATTGATTTTAAAGTTACAATAGGGTTTTTATTTAATAACTTACGAACCAACATCCGATTGAATTAAAAAATACGGTGTTGGCTAGATATTGTCCTGATTAATAAGTGCACCCATTTTTGATAAAATTTAAAAATGCAGACTAAAAATCTGGACAGTTACAATGACAAATTTTCAACTTTATATATTTAGATAAAAACAAAAATATTTGCACGTTCATTCAAGGTATAAGACAATAAATGACGACAAAGCGAAATCGTTGTCTAAAGAAATGAATCGTACTAAAAATAGTCTAAAAATAGTCGACCTGTCTAAAGCTTACTTATATCTAAAGCTTACTTACCGACTCATTCAATTTTTAAGGCTTGAAAGTTTGCCATCGAATCCTAAGTAATCCTGCTGCGAAACGAATAGGCGCAAGGCCATTAGATAAACTGATTCCTGGTTGCGAAGAATTTGCACAAGATTTAGATATGTATATTAGATGCATTGTAAGAACTCTAGTCGTCACCACAAGCCACCAAGTTGGTACTGCTAAAATGGGAGATCCGAGAGATCCGTCGACAGTGGTAGACCCACAGCTAAGGTATCAAAAGTGTTTATTTTATTTTAGGAAATGCCTTTTCTGTTCTCCTTCTATTTGAATATACGTATATAAACTCCTTCTCATAATTATAAGGACACCCGTTTTTCTATATTAACTAAACACTGAACACTATTATTTAAACATATATATTTTTTATTAATTTGAATTTCATTAATAGGCTATATTTAAAAATTTTTATCGTTTTTCTATCTTAAAAAACTTTAAATATGGTAAAAAGATGATTTTTCAGGTGTTCAGAATTATAAGGACAGCTCGAATTTTAGTAATTTCTTTCAGTTATTCTTTAAATTAATATTTTATGGGGTCTATTTTTAGGGTCAAATAGTCAGACATTCTCTCTGGTATATATATATATATATATATATACAGACATTTTTTTTTTTTTAATTCAGTTTCAATACCATTTCATACAGCATAGATGATATTCTGAATACATTTAAACTATTTAAAATTGCTTTCCACTTGCATGCACTTTTCTAATATGATAAGTTAAGGTTTTTAAACTTTTAGGCCACGAGAAAGGCAATAATACAGAAGTTTCTCTCTTCAAACTATTTCCTATTGCTCTAGAAATAGAGTAAAAATGTAAGTCTTGTTGAAAAAAATATTATTAACCCCCCCCCCCCCCCCAAATCTAACAAAAATATGAGAATTTCACGTTTAAAATTTGCGGATATTCTCTTGATGGTCATAATAATAGAAAAAATTACTAAATTCATTCTGCCTTCAGTAGCAACAGCTCCCCAGAGCACAACAGATCCACCTTTAAAATGCCCGATTCATATCTGCCTTTTAAAAATCTGCTCTGTCTTTCTCTATCTTCAAATCGTGTCAGTAATTGTTAAAATCATTTGGTTAATCAAGAATAAAATGTTTTTCATACGAAAATGCAATATTTTACCATTTAATATTGTCTTTATGGAACTTTAACACAAACATTCTTTCCCCCATTAAATGCTTATTGATTATTACTGGGTTTTTTTATTCATTTTAACATATTATTAATTATTTTAAACATGCATAAATGTGGACCCCGACCTTTCGTTAAAAATTAAGAGCAAATTCAGCAGCAGGCATTATGTGTAGAACAGTAAGAGGAATTATGAGTCTTCGATCTCTGTAAAATAACTCTGATTTTGCATCAGATCTCTCTCCTATCGAACCAGCAGTTCAACGTTTGATCACATTTCCTTCAGCAATTTTAGACCTTCGAATTTCATTAGAAATTCGGCGGATTGAAATTATCCTTCCACTTAAAAAACACATTTATCATACTTCACTACTTGAACGTTCTTTTTTTCGAGAAATTATCAGTAATGTCCGTCCAAGAAAAATTGAAGGCTTATATATGAATTAATCTAGCCCAGTAGTTAACAAATTCGCATGTCAACTGTAATTTATCCGCTAGTAAGTTAAACAAAACGAAAAAATCTGGATTGTCCCTATAATTATGAACATCTAAAAACGTGGAGAAAAACACATTTTGCATTATTTTTTATTAATTTTGTTTTATATTTAAAAAATTATAACAGTTTTGGTTTTCAGAATACTAGATATATTAAGTGCACTTAGTTCACAATTCTTGTTCTATCTTGTTCACAATTATTTTTACGTTAGTTATTTCAAAATATAAAGTGTCCTTATAAATATGAGAAGGAGTGTACATGCATAACTACACACTGCAAAGTTTTTTTTGTAATTTTACTGAAACGTTTACCCAGAGTGTCTGTAAATTTACAATAATTCTTAGTCAAAAGTAAATAATCGAGAATCTCTATCCTTATACTGTATTTTTATGAGATTTTAAAAGGAAAAGTAATTAAAAGTAATAAAGTCATAAAGTAATTAAAGTAAAGTAATTAAAAGTAGTAAAGTAATTAAAGTCTTTAATAATTTAATAATTTTTGTAATAACGAGGCTTTGAACTGTTTGAAATTGTAGGGTAATCCTCCTTATCTAAAAATCAAACAATTAGGCTACTCATAAATCTGCCATAAAACAACAGTGATTCATTTTTACTTTCTTCTATATACTCACTTTATGTGCAATGTTAAAAATTTCTGTAAATTTAATGTAAATATTTATCCAGAGTCTCTGTAAATTTACAGTAGTTCTTAGTTAAAAGTGAATAATCGAGATTCTCACTCTTTATTCTGTATTTTTACCTATTTTTAATATCTCATTTTTTTTTTTTTTTTTTTTTTAAATTAAAAATGACTGTTTCTACTTTAGAAAAAAACGTTCCAAGTCCGAAATATATTCTCACCGATAATTAATTAAATTAATATTAGTTATTAAATTAAATGTATAAAATAAGATTTTTAACATCTCCGTTTATTTGTCTCTGTAATTTTATGTAAGACTTAACATAATAGATTACACAGAGTTTTCTGTTGAAAATTTTAATAGTGTGGCTTTATATATTTACTTTATACTTGCTTATGTATTTACTTTAAGCGGCGCTGTCATCCCATTCTTTTCATAATTTTTGATATAGCAGTATAGGACAAAATTTCGGATAAATATGCACAATGAGAATTATTTTTGCAAGTCATTCTGAAATAATAAAAGAAATATATATACATTATTTATAATGATAATCACATTCAACCGAAAAAAAAATGTATTTGTAGGAACACCGCCTTCACACTTTGGAAGGAAAGTAAATTTTCAATATATATATATCTTACATATATACAGTCGGTAACAAAAATCTCCGAACACTAGCAAAAATTCTTATATAAAAAAAAGTACACTTAATACAGTTTTGTTATGTCGAATCCTGTTCTTAGTCAGTCTGAAAACAGGATTCGACAAGGATTTATTTAACAAAACACTATTAAGTGTACTTTTTTTACATAGGAATTTTTGCTAGTGTTCGGAGACTTTTGTTACAGACTGCACATATATATGTAAGAGAACACGTCAATAACTTTTAAACGAATGGTTGAACCATCGACCTGTGACAATTTAAAACAAAATATTATTATTATTATTTATTTATTTATTTTTTTTCATATATATATATATTTAATGTCACAAATTTGACTTTCTTTCTACATTCAATGTTATACTTCCCTGAGATGAAAATCGTCTGCAGTCATAATGGAAAATTATTTTAATGAATAATATAAATTTAATAAACAATTTGTACTACATGAATTATTATAGGATAACACAGTAGAAGAAAGTTTTGAGATGGCCTCAACATATTATTTAAAATAGGTTATGATTTGCCTTTCATCTGTCTTGGACTTATTTTTAATATTGCTATAATTTTGAACAGGATTCCTTTAAAATAAGGAACACTAGGAACGCTTTCACAAAAAATATTTATTTTATATATAAATGCGCATTATAATTTTAATAGTTATAATAGTTACTAGAAATGTTTGTTTTCAAGTAATAAATTGCATTTAGCGAAGTTCGTGTGAATTTAAAAGTATTCGGTTCTGACTTTTGTTGTACTTCTTACTCGTAAGATCTTCAGAGATACGTGGAAGAGTTGTTAGTAAATGCTAAAAGCTACTAAAAGTTATTAATTCAGATAACTGGAAAGCAAGAGGTGGATTGGAGCTTCATTAAAGTAGCAAGTTACGTTACTTCCCGATTGTCAACTTTGAACAAAAGCAAGCAATTAAGAAAATTTATTTTACTCTCTCTGTTAATGTAAGTTAATGCAATGTCTACGATCATAAAGACTGTTTTTATGTCAGTTTTCGTTATTCTATCGTCAACTATAAACATATCATGTCTTTATATGTCATAAAATCCTTTTTTCATTTTTTTAGGGTAAAAGGTGTTAAAGGTCTCCGAGTGGTGGATGCTTCTGTAATGCCTACAATCCCTTGGAGCAACACGAATATCCCAACAATAATGGTAGCCGAAAAAGCTTCCGATATCATAAAAAGAGATTTAATGTTATAATTTATTTTATTTATTTCTGTATCCTATGTGTCATAATAATAAAAACAATAAACATTTTAAAAATATCCTAGAAGGATTTATATCTCTGTGTGTATATATATCATGAAAAGCGACAGTTTTTCGAGTGACGCAAGCGGAGGGACAAACGGAACGCTGCGAACTCATATATACGGCTAGTTTGACATCAAAGAGATTTGTAAAAGCCGACAATTAATATCTCAGCAAATAGGCGATATTTTGTTCTGATCTTTTCAAAACAGTCTTTTATCTTCGGTCTTAATCTATCCAGAAAATCTTACATTTCAACATACAGTCGGTCGATGAATTCTTCGAGAAATTCTCGAAGAATTCTTCGAGCGACTCCACCCCTTCAGAAATTTTCGTCATTCGATTCGATTCGGTTTCGCATTTAAAATTTTGTATGTTAAAATTTTTGGCTTTAAATATATTATTTAAATATTTTATTTGTTTATCGGATCGTTAAAAAATTTATTCAATATCGGTATAGCATAAATTTAGAAAGGTCGTCGCCCAATATTGGAATAACGTCCATTTAAAAATTTTATCTAGCATCGGGATCATGTCAATTTAAAAATTTTATTCAATATTGGAAATTTAGAAATTTCTTCGATTCAATATTGGAATTTTAGAAGTTTCTATCGGATTCGTTTCAATATTGGCATTGGAATAACGTCCATTAAAAAATGTTATCTAGCGTCAGGATAATGTCAATTGTAAATATTAATGTAAATTTAGAATATTCTATCGCACCGATTCAAAGTCTCAATCGGTATCCATCCAATATTGGCATACGACCGTCGCAAAAAAATGGGCCGAACGAAGCGTCAAAGGTAGGGATAAACCCTGCTATGAGACGCTTCGTTCGATCCATTTTTTTTTGCCCCCTCCAGATTCTCTAGGTGATCAGGTCGTACCATCTAGAACTATAACCGACGAAGACTTTGATCCTGGACGGAGGGGTGTCTGTCTAAAAGATCGTCTCGAACTTGTCTTCGTGGAGGCGAGGATCGTCGTCGTGGTCTCCGTCGAAGAACAGCATGGTTCTATCCACGAAATCATGGATGAATTCATCTACGGAGACCTCGGACTCCCTCACGATTCGAACTCGGACTGCGTTCTTGATGCAGGCAGTCGGGACCAAAGGATCTAGGATATGGACTTTGGCAGATCTAAACATCGCCTCGAATCCCATCGAAGAGAGCACATCTCCGAGCCGAAACATGGCCTCATCTACAGGATACACCCAAGTGTTTGCCAAGGAGACTGGCAGCTTGGTTTAGATGTAATAGCCATTCCGCTTCGAGATGTTCTTCGCCTTCTCATATGCTTGCTCTCCGGATCCGGGTCTGTCTGGACATTAATTAGACCATGTCGTTTTCAGAATCTCGGATCCTTAGGACCTATCCCTTTCAGAATATTACATGGCCGCCGCACGTAATGGATGAGTGGAGGAGGCTTCCACTCCCGGCAGTGAATCACGCTGGGCTGGGATGGCTCGTGGGCTGGCTTGGATGGTAACCAAGCTTGCTCGTATTCAGACACGAGCTCACACAACAGCCGCGGGGTCTCCAGAACATTCCATCGTGGTTGGATTTCGAAGGCGAAGTCCATCCGTTCGTCGGACAGGGCATCAAAAGATAATGTTTCCATTTCGTAAGAAAAAGAGTCAAAGTGAATAGGCTGAGGCGAGAGGCCGGTATACTTTAGACAGCGGATGCAAAAGAATGGATAAGGGGTTCTGGCGGGAAACGATAAAAATAATGTCAAATAAATATTATGTCCTTGACCAAGCCGTTGCATAAGCCGTTTCCATGAAAACAGGATGAGATAAAGATTTTTATAGACTATTGTTTGACGGATCGACAAGATGTTGCATAAACCGTTTCCATGAAAAAAGGATGAGATAAAGTTATTTATACGATATGGCTATGAGGCAGAATGTTGCATAAGCTGTTTCCTCAGAAACAGGATGAGATAAAGTTTTATATCCTGTCGTCTAATGTTGGATGACTGATAGACAGGATGTTGTGTCCACGAAAACCAGCCATATATATAGCCAAGCCACGCCCACTCAAAGAAAAAAATATTTTTTGAGTGGGCGTGGCTTGACTATATATATATAGATTTTTCGAAGTTCAGACCCTTCCTTTATAAAGTGTTGAACTTTGTCATTTTTTCACCATTATCGAAATTTTTTCTAAGTTTTACAGATTTTCATATCAGGGTTTTAGTCTTTGATATTTTCAACCGGACTTAGTTTTTTTACGCGTTTCAGAAGATCCACTGCAAGATATCAGAGTTTGAAAATTTTGACAAATTTGAAAATTTTCAAAGTCCAGACGGTTCTACGAGGCATGATGACTAGAAGACTGTTACTGGAAGACGTAGTGAGACAATGATGGTGTGGGCACGTTAGCCATTACTTATATAGCCAAGCCACACAATTTTTTTTAATGTGACCTTGAAAAAAAATTATGTGACCTTGAAAGAAAAAAAAAATCTAAATTTCAACCTAATTTTATTGCATCATATATTTACCTTAAATATGGTTATAGCTGAATTCATGCAAAATCTTCGAGCACCTATAGAGATGGATAGATTTTTTTAGGTAGATTCCTTATAGGAGATCTACCTATTGCAATGGTTCTCATGACACGACTTTTGGAAAATTTCTTCATATCTTCACCGATCATGACCCCCAGAACCCAAAACCACCCTCCGTTCAAAAGTTTATATATATATATATATATATATATATATATAGGTATATATATATATGTATAACGCTTTTTCCCATGTTAAGTTGTGAACACGATAACTGGAGTAATTTTTATTTAAATTTAACCAGCTCGGGATATGTTGTCAGGACAGTAAAAATCTCGGTCGAGTTCGTAGATGGGGTATCCTGCTCAAAGGGGTGGAAATGGTGGGGGGTGGAAATTTTCATTTGCCCATAATTTCTTTAATATTGAAAATAGGAAAATACTTCAAATCAGGCGAATTATCGCCTTACCCTAAAGAACAACTTTTGTATTTAAACTTTTTCGATAACTTCAATTGCTTAAAAGTTACAAGTTTAAAAGTAATTTTTCTTGTGATGAAGCCGACATTTTCTATAGCTTTCATTGCAAAAATTTATAATCTGATGCGATGCTTATGTCACGTGCAAATGATAATAAAAAAGGTCACTGAAAATATAATAAAATTTTAATCATGTTTTTAAACAATATAATAATCTGATTTAAAAAAAAAAAAAGTTTAATTGAACAGAAAATATGACGTCACAATTATAACAATGTACTCAGAAAAATGAAATAAAATTTTATCCGTGATATTAAACAAATAAAATAAAAGTTAATAAAAAAAAATATATACAGACACGACATTATTTCATTATTTAAAACATGAAAATCTGACATTGACAGATTTTAATTTAGTGCCAGAGGCCTACTGCTAAACTTGTTAATATCGACAAATTCTTCTTTAGTTAATTCGTGACGATCTAAATTCCATGATAAAGTTTTCATTAAATCAAACCAATGTGTTTCAGCTGCAGATATTGTAACAAATAACGTTGGAAGTCCAAACTGTCTTATAGCCGCAAAACAACGTTTTTTCTCTTTTTCCCAATGAGGGGGAGGTGTGCCTTGGGGGGGACTCATATCAAAGGTGTGCCTTGGGGGGGGGGGACTCATGTCAAAGTTGTACCTTGGGGGGGACTCATGTCAAAGTTGGGCCTTGGGGGGACTCATGTCAAAGTTGGGCCTGGGGGGGAACTCATGTCAAAGTTGGGCCTTGGGGGGACTCATGTCAAAGTTGTACCATGGGGGGGACTCATGTCAAAGTTGGGCCTGGGGGGGGACTCATGTCAAAGTTGTGCTTTGGGGGGACTTCATTCAATAAATCCCCATTCAATAAACCGACTGAAATAGACCCTTAGCACTATTAAGAGTGTATTATAAAAATTCGACAACGCTGTACCGACTGAAATAGGGGTACCTTGGGGGGACTCATGTCAAAGTTGGGCCTTGGGGGGACTTCATTCAATAAATCCCCATTCAATAAACCGACTGAAATAGGCCCTTAGCACTATTAAGAGTGTATTATAAAAATTCGACAACGCTGTACCGACTGAAATAGGGGTACCTTGGGGAGGACTCATGACAAAGTTGGGCCTGGGGGGGGACTCATGTCAAAGTTGGGCCTTGGGGGGACTTCATTCAATAAATCCCCATTCAATAAATCAACTGAAATAGGCCCTTAGCACTATTAAGAGTGTATTATAAAAATTCGACAACGCTGTACCGACTGAAATAGATGTACCTTGGGGAGGACTCATGACAAAGTTGTGCCTGGGGGGGACTCATGTCAAAGTTGGGCCTTGGGGGGACTTCATTCAATAAATCCCCATTCAATAAACCGACTGAAATAGGCCCTTAGCACTATTAAGAGTGTATTATAAAAATTCGACAAAGCTGTACCGACTGAAATAGATGTACCTTGGGAAGGACTCATGACAAAGTTGGGCCTGGGGGGGGCTCATGTCAAAGTTGGGCCTTGAGGGGACTTCATTCAATAAATCCCCATTCAATAAACCGACTGAAATAGGCCCTTAGCACTTAGCACTATTAAGAGTATAAAAATTCGACAACTGTACCGACTGAAATAGTAAATAAAATCAACATATCTTAGGGCTAAGCAGATTTAGACTTAGCTTTATGACATAGATACTATAATGTAAAAGATAAATGTCATTGTTAAAAAAAAAATCTTGTAAATCGATGCTAAACGAATTAAACTGACATGGTACAAAAGGTAATAAATTTGGGGACATTTAAGTATCCCTTTAACAAATGAACTAGGGGCGATTTTAATGAATTTTCCGTTGAAGTTTATTTTCATGAAAAATTAAATTTAAATTAAAGTATTTCATTACTCGAATTCCCTTATTTTGATAAATAAAATTATACCATTTTAAAAAAAAATACAGAACACTCTTGTATTGAAAAATGAACTAATAAATCTTTATTTAAAAAAAAATTAATTATTGCCATTCGACATTATACAAATACATCCAAATCCTGTGTCACATACGATAGTTTTGTATAAGTATAGATTTTTTGTTTGCCCTTGGAACCTGCCCCTGATGGGAAAAGTGCCTGGAACATAGAATAATAATAAAGGAAGAAGGAGCATATATGTTTTGGTTTCGGTTATTAAAATCCAGGAATGCCGGGTATAGGGTTGTATTCAATGTTTCAATCTCATTGGTTGGCGACTTATTGGCGAGATTTTTGAATCGTCTCATCTCTCTGTCAGTGAGACAGCACCCACAACAATCATCGATAAATGTGCCGAGTATGGGTGCCCTACTTTAAGGTTTTGAGTAGCAAAAATAGCTTTTGCTGGCAATTCAGTAGAAGTAGTTTGTAAGCATTAGACTATTGACGTGCTTCTTCTTCCTTTATTATTATTCTATGGCCTGGAAACATTTGTATCTAGTATTGTCATTGATTATGAAGTTGTGTGCAAAATTTCAGGTCCTTTGGACGACAAAAAGTTGCCGAAAATTGAATTTCAAAATTCCGTTACATACATTAATAGTTGCATCATTATCTAGTTAATAGAAGTGTGTTAATTAAAAACCTTGTTAAACGCTTTAATTAATCATTTAAAAATATAAAATTAAAATAATACGTCAATCTTAATACAAATATCGTTTGTGGTGAATAGTTTAGAATGTCAGTTTAGGCAAGAATTTAAAATTTACGATTGAGAGTAATACGTTGCAGCTTCCTTTGACTTTTTATCTTGTCGAAACAAGATATTGGTCTGTGAAGAGATATGAGGTTTTCGCGTGGAAAGAAAATATAATGATGCCAAAGCTGCCTTTCTCCACCTCCAAGCTCGCCAAATTTTGTCGCCAAGTCAAAAATTTCGTCGTCAACTATCAACTTTTGCCACCATATCACAAATTTCATTGCTAAGTCGCAAGTTTTGTCACCAAAATCTCGCCAAATCATACAATTTACTAAATTCATAATAATTAACATTGAAATTCAGCGGTACCAAATGGTCAAATGTTAACTGATGTTAATGTTAATGTTTCAGTTTATGTGAACCAAAACAGTTTCACTTTACAATTTTTACTCATCTGACAATAAGAATCCCAAAAACACAACACAAAACTTTCAATAATTCAATAAAAATTACAATGAAATAACTATCCAAAAACCGTTAGCACTTATCTGTATTTGACTTGACCATAGCAACGCCAGGCTTACCAGAACTAGTAAGATCAAAAGTGCATTTTCACGTTTCTATTAGTTTTTCTTTTAAAAGAAAGATATTGAACAACATATAGATTTTAAATAAAAAATATAATTTTGATTAAGCTTGGAAGGGGGGGGGGAGGGGGTGTAGCCCAATAGCCCCCTCCGGGATTCACCATTGCTGGGATTGTATATCTTTAAGGCTTTTATTTGTTGAATGATTATGAGCTTGAATTTTTAAAAAATTGAAACATTTACAAACCAATAAATTTAGCCTAAAATTTTAAGTAGAATGAATAAAACCCCTTTGTAGTTGAAAATTAAATTTCTTGAAAACAGAATAGCGACGTAAATGATACAATGTGTGGGAACAAAGCCATTGGCTAGGTATTAATGCATATGTAAAATTTCTTTACAATTGTAACATTAACGTAAAGGAATCTACCTTTGCCTTTAAGATTGCCGAAAAGGGATTTTTTTTTTTTTTAATAAAATATTTAGTATATAATATATATATATATATATATTAATATTAATATTTAATCTAAAACATATGTAAAAATATTATTAGGGATTTTTATAGGGAAAAAAATCTAAAAATTAGTATATACTGTAAATTGATTTTCCCTACGTTTTCGCCTAAAATACATCTACATAGGGATTTTGTATAGGGAAAAAATAAACATTTTGCAAAACAAACTTATCATTAAAAAATATCTTCATAAAAATATAAATTTGCAGCTATCATACCCATAATCGAGTCTGAAATATTGTTGGTTGATAAAACCTAATGAGCCAAGCCACACCCAAAATTAAATTGTGTTAAAATATTTTGTTTTCATTATTTAAACATATGTTTAAATAATGAAAACAAAATATTTTAACAAAACTATTATTTTTTTTCTTCTCAAGGTCACATAAAAAAAATTTACTGGTGGGTGTGGCTTTATCCTATATAAATAATAGCTAACGTACCCAAACCATCATTGCATCTGAACGTCTTCCAGCAACAGTCTTCGAGTCATCCTGCCTCGTCCAACATCCTATCTATCAGTCAAACAACATTCTGCCTCATACCTATCCTAGTTCTATAAAAAAAAACTTTATCTCATCCTGTTTCTGTGGAAGCGGCTTGTGCAACATCCTATCCATCTAACGTTAGACAGTTTCTAATCTCATCCGGACACATTCAAAAAACATCCTGTTTCAATCCTTACGGTGCGCACTACATCCTGTAAATAAAGTATATAAAGCTCAGTTCTCAGGACATTTTTCATTCAGAAGGCTTGCTTTCAAACGCTTCATGATGGCTGCACCAGAGGCTGTTATTAAGTATCAGGACATCTCCAGCCAGGTTCATTCTTTCATCGCGAGAGAAAAAATTGATGGTTCGAATGTGCTTAATAGGCTACATCGTCCATTCGTTCAGGATACAGTCTATTAACGTAGTGTTAGACGAAAATACATGCAATTTTGGTTTGAACGAGTCATGGGACCGCTGACGGAAAAAGTGTGGCTAATCAAAAACAATTTAAATAAAAATTTCATCATTTTCGGAGAAGTATTCGGCAAGACGAACAGAAGAATCCAATACTACGATTTGGAATCTGAATCCGTATTCCGAAGCAAGACAGTATTTTTTCGGGCCTTCGATATTTATCAATTGGATTCGGAAACATTCATGAAGTACAGCGACGCCCTGAAAATATTCCAGCGAGTGAATCTACCCCGAGTGCCGATTTTAGATTTAAGCTACGAAACGATAGGAGTTTTGTACGAAAAAGTAGAACACTATCCGAGCACTTGCGCAAAGGGTCCTCTGGAAGGCTTCGTACTGAAGAAAGACGCAGAAGAAACTCCTCATTCTAGAAAAATTTTTAAGGTGAAGCGAAAACAGTTCAACGAACGGGCTCTGAACAAATACAAGATAAAAAATTACGTGAATTACAACAGATATATTTCTGCGTATTCGAAAATCGGCGACGACGTTGAAAAAATCAAAGAAGAAATGATAAGGGATTCGCTGAAAGACATAATGTCGGTCTTTCAAAAAGATGAAGATATCAGCTATGACATAAAGTCGATTCGTAATAACATTGAAATAGAAGTAATACTATTAATAGATTTCTTGCAAGACATCAAAAGTCAAAATTATATAAGTAATTAATTAAAAAAATTCAAGGTCACATAAAAAAAAAAAATTTCAAGGTCACATATATTTAAAAAAAAAAAAAATGCGTGGGCATGGCTTGGATATATAAATAATGGCTAACGTACCCACACCATCATTGTGTCTGAACGTCTTCCAGCAACAGTCTTCTAGTCATCATGCCTCGTGGAACCGTTTGGACTTTGAAAAATTTCAAATTTGCCAAAATTTTTAAACTCTGATATCTTGTAAGAAGATCTTCTGAAACGCGTAAAAGAAACTGAGTCCGGTTGAAAATTTCAAAGACTAAGCCCTGATTCATAAATATTTCCTTGCATGTCTTTGGTGACTCGATCACAATGAAGCGAGAGTGTTCCATATGTCTGAGATCGATAAGAATGTACGTAAAGGGATCAGATTGTCATGCAGCCATATTTTTCACATCCTATGCATAATGGAATGGTTCAAAATTTCGTCGCATTGCCCTATGTGTAGAACTGAGGTTAATGATGCTGAAATCTGCTATAATAAAAGATATATAAGGTTTCTCGCTTTCAAAGAATTCATACTGCATTAATATTTTTTTAAGTGGGCGTGGCTTCATTAATATATATCAACTACACAGGCCTTGCATCCATCATTGAAGCCTTACCAATCTTTAGCATGTACAAAATCTGGGAAACGTGACCGTTGGATAGCGATTGCCAAGACCCGAAGACCGAAATCGAAAATTTGAAGAGGCAAATATCCAACTAGCAATGCAAAGTGGACAAAGAAACCGCACTCTTGAAGAAGAAGTGTGAGAAATTTGACGACCTGTACACTAAACTGGACAACCTGCGTCAGGAAGAAATATTCAGGCCCAGGTCGGACATGGCCGTTCAGCAGAACGCATATCTAGTGCAGGTCCAGAAAACTCAGATCCAGAACCAGAACCTGCAGAACCAATTGCTCTTGACTCAGTTGCAGGCTCGACAGATGCAAATAGAATTAAGAAACGCTCAAATACGATACCAACAGTCCCTCCAGAAACAGGATACGATTAACAATGCAAATTAAAAATATAATAATTAATACATCATCTTTGAACAGTTTAGTAAATTCCTTCTTCTAAGCATAACTTAAAAAAATTAATATGACCTTTAAAAAAAAATTAATATGACCTCGGGTAAAAAAAAAAAAAAAAATGAGTGGGCGTAGCTTGGCTATATATAAGAGCGACGTCGGTCTCCTATATAAAAGCAACGTCGATCTCTCATCCTCATTACACAATCATGTGGCTGAAAATCTCTTTCGATATCAAGCCTGGTCTCTTCGCAGCTGTCTCTTCCAACGGCAAGACTTATTTCGTAGCCGTTGAGGTCGGCAAGTTTCTGAACTACTCGTCGCCTTACAAATTTACCGTTCGACACGCTCCCAAGGATCTGGCTACCATGATCCATCCCACACGCAACCTTCATGAAAAAGAGTTCCAGATACGTGTTCGACTTCGATGATTTCATGGACGTGGCTACGAAGACATCCCGAATGTCTCTCGAAGACATCCATCGCACGAAGAAACTGTGGCTCGAGGGCAGGATTACCTCTTCCTATCCTAGAGTCATACCCTTCAACAGAAAATGGGCTTTCGAAATCACGGTCCGAAACGAAGCTGAGATGAATCTCCAAGACTGGCTCAGGGGATACTTCGAATACGCCCGAACGGTCTTCGATCAGTATACGCATCTGTACGCGCCCCCGGTTGGTAGAATCTAGACACGAGGATATGGACGAAGAGAAGCCCAAGAGCTTTTCCATGTGTGTGAGGGCCGAGGGCATATGGACCTTCAAGTCCAGTACCGTGCTGCAAGACTTGTTTGGCAGTCTTAAAAGGAAATTCGAAGAAATTGAAAAATATTACGAGGTTGAGGAAAAGGACAGAGTCTACGAGTTGAACGTAGAACGTCTGTCTCGTAAAGAAAATGTCTATTAGTTATAATTTAAAAAAAGGTCATATAAAAAAAAAACATTCTCAAGGTCACTTGCAAGGTCTTTTTTTTTTGAGTGGGCGTGGCTTGGCTATATATAGATTTTTCCAAGTCCAGACCTTTCCTTTATAAAGTGTTGGGCTTTATCATTTTTTCACCCATCTTGAAATTCGCAGATATGCATATTTAGTAATAAGCATATTTAGTTTATAAACATATTTAGGTTAAATATATAATGTAATAAAATTAGGTTGAAATTTAGATAAAAATCAAATTGTGTTCAAATATTTTGTTTTCATATTTTAAACATACAGACATTTCCGCTTGAACACAACTTGTAAAAAATAATAACCAATAATGGCTTAATGGATTTTTTTTATACATTTAAATCGTCTGCAAGATTCCATTTTATCACGTGTCCGTCTTCCAGAATCAAAGTCTCAAATTAAATCCCTCCAATATTGGCTTACGACAGTCGCAAAAAAACGGGTCGAACGAGGCGTCAAAGACAGACTATCTGCCATGAGACGCCTCATTCGACCCGTCTTTTTGCCCTCGTTTAGAGGAATCATCAACTCAAGACCTCTATGGGTCTTTCGTCTTGGACTTTGCTGATGGTCAATTTCAAGGGTTCCACGATCCAAGACTCGTATAAATCGTAATCCTCGTACTCGAGGTCAAAAAATCTTTTAACCTTAACGAGAAAATCAGATAAGAAGTCCTGGAACCACGTACGGGATTGTTTGACGTATTTGACCGTCACGGCCTTCTTGAAGTCAAGAAGACCTTCAGATCAGATGGGTAAATTACCTGGGCCGACCCGTCGGAGTCAAATTCGTCTTCGTCCAGGTACTCCCTCAAATGATACTTGGCTTCGCCGACCGAGAAATATTTCGTCCTGGCCAGCTTGGCAGGTATTTGGACCTTGGGATCTATCACATCCCTTACAGTGATGCCGGCCTTCTTGGATACAAGTTTCTCTATATCCAGGTAGCTGGTGAAGGTCGCAACATGGAGAGCCAGGACGAAGAGGGACCCATCGGTAGAAATGATGCATCTCAGTACACCTCCAGTACTGTAACAACGTATTTTAAAAAGCATCTCGATCAGAGCATAAAATAGTGTGGCTAGCTTTAGGAAAGATCGACTATTAATTGAAGAGCTCTCGTCGGGCACTCGTATTTATACTCGCTCCGCTTATCAGACTTCCTGAGGAAAGACTTGCATAACATCCTGTCCATATACTGTCAACAGTTCTCGCGAAAAATCTTTTTATAGATATAGAGGATCGATTGATCTGATTATAATTAAAAATTTAAATATTACATGTTTGACTTAGCCATTAGCACATTCATTAATATAATTAAAATTTTTTAAATATTATATGTCTAGCTTAGTCATTAGCCATTCATTAATATAACTAAAAAAATTTAAATATTACATGTTTGGTTTAGCAGAATCCACTAAAAAAATTTAAATTTTACAGGCTTGGCTTAGCCTCTTATTTTAAACCCTTAACCCAACTCCGTCCGCTTAAGTTTATCCACTCGAGTCTTTATAATTTACCAATATTGGCTTTATCCTATAAACAACTCGTACGAATATAGAACTCCATTCAAAATACTACTCGAAGTCTTAAAGTACGAATCGGACCGCATCCAATATTGGCCCTATGTCTGACGCAAAAAAACGGGCGGTGCGAAGCGTCAAAGACAGAATATTCTGCCATGAGACGCTTCGCTCGATCCATTTTTTCGCACCCCGTCCCAATCGATTTATACCAGCGAGGTTTGAAACCCACTAGAACTTTGATCTTATTTGGAAAATAGGATAGCTCAGCTCCAGCTCTCCATACTTTCTCCGAAGACATAGGTATCGGTGTACACCAAATCCAGGTGTTGATCCATGGATTTCTTCAGATCGGATAAAAAACTTTCTACGGTATCATCGGAGGAGTTCACGATCCGAATGCGTATGGCTCTCTTGAGGTTGAACAAAGATTCTATGGGAGACCCTATCTCGATCACTGAGCTCCATCGTAACAGGAGAGGTATTCCTATCTGGTATCATGTAATCTAGCGGTCAGAGCGGATGAATACAGTACCATGGTTTCGGAAGAGAAGGTTGGGAAAAACAGCGCGTGTGTCCTATTGGGTTACATGTATCCGTATATTTTGTTTTCAAATTTCTTTTAAATTTTAGGACATAATTCGTGAATAATCATGGTTATGAGCTGTGCAGCGTATGGTTGTAAAAATCGCTAGGGTAAAGAAAAGAAATTTAGGTTCCATAGATAAAATATCTCATTTATTTTATCGAGTACAAATGCCCAACTTGTCCCTTTAATCTCGAATGCCCAATGTGTGTCTTTAAAATAGAAGTTCATAAACATGTTATATTATTGTATGAATAAACTAATCTATTCCTTTATATTTATTAAATTTCCATAAGCAGTTATCTTATGTGTATTACAAGAAATAATGACATACTTTTTGAAAAAATATTTCGAAATTGATTCCACACTTTTTTCACAAAGTATCTTAGTACTTGTCGATGAAATATGCACTTGACGATATGCATTCGAATAGTAAGAATAAAACCTCTCAAGTCTTAAATAGAATATTTGGAATTTTGTCTTAACATTGTTTGATAAACTCTGCCAAAAATTACTTTTTAGTTCAAACCACAGTTTTTACAAATCCAAAGTATCTGATATAAAATAGTACTCAAGCTTATTTTAATACGAAAAATTTTTATCTTTTTCACAAAAATCAAATTGTAGAAAAAGAAATGTGATAATATTTTTTTATATTATTGGTTTTACTAAAAAGACTGTACAAACACCACTTTTTAAATTTAAAAGTCATGGTAGAAAAAAAAAAAAAGTTTAAAAAATATTTTGTATAAAATCAAAGATACATTGTTATTACTTTCTTCTATATTCAATAGAAGAAAGTATTGGATTCGTAAAAATTTTCGACCTCAGGTTTTTGATGGATTTACACGTTTTGAGAGCTGTAGAACACGATTTAACCATTTTTAGAAAATGTCTGTCTGTCTGTGTGTGTGTGTGTGTGTGACCAAATTTTGTGGCAACTGTATCTCAGGAACTACAGCACAAAATTTCATACTAATTGGTATGTAGTTACACCTTGACATAAATTAGTTCCTATCAACTTTTGGTAAAAATTGTCCTAAAGGTTGCGTTGCCATTCTGCTTTTTCTAAATTTTTAACATGGCAGTATAGGACAAAATTTCGTATAAATGTACATAATGAGCGTTATTTTAAACTTGTGATTGTAAAAATAATATGAATTAGTGATAATAGTAGTAGTTAACTAGGAAAAAAAATTTGTGCGTGTGGGGGCATCGCTTCCCCCCCCCGGGGGGGTAAATTTTCAATATGGGTATCTTTCGAAAGGTCTTGTCAATAACTTTAAAACGGATGGTTGAACTGTAATTCTGTGATAATTTAAAACAAAGTTATCAATTTTTTAAAATTTTCACGAAAAAAAAAAAAAAACTTAGGAAAAAAAAAAATCTTTTTTTTTTTTTTTTTTTTTTTTTTAATATTGAGAATAAAATGGACTTTTTTTAAAATTAATGTTATACTACTTTTCTAATATGGAAATCGTCTGCATTATCATAGAAGATATATATTTTTTTAATAATAATTTTAATAAATTATTTTTACTGAGTGAATTTGTATAGGAAAATATAGAAGAAAGCCTTGTGGTGGCCACAACATACTAGTTTTAAGTTGTTGTAGGCCCCACCTTGCCGAGCAGTTCAGCGATAAAAGCTGGCAGATGGGAGGTGCAGGGTTCGATCCTAGGTTACGCTCGTCAACTTAGTCGTTCGGAGTTTTCCATGGTTTTCTCCGAAACTCACGTAATTACGGGCTAAGACCCTTTCGAAAGACAAGCCCCCCCCCCCTACCCCAGAGCAATTGACCTTTATCACGCAACCAACCCAAGTTATTTTTATTTTAGGATTTCCAAGTCTACTTATTTTTTCTCTCTGACTTTATCACATTTTAAGGTTTCTAATAACCCTTATGCAATTTTTGATGTTATATTATTTTATCATGCATTTCGTCAGTCATATATATTATTATTATTATTAAATTGGATTTCATTATTTTAATATATTAAAATTATTATATATATATTAAAATTATATTAATATATAAATTAAAATTATATTAATATATAAATTAAAATTATGCCAATGTGTGCAAAAACTATTTTTTTTTTCCCTTTTCTAAAATATTTTTGTAAGGTGCTTATAGATGCATATTTTAAGAATTAAAATGTGGCTAATCACCCTCTTATAGTACTAGTCAACCAGAAAAAATATTTTTTATATAAATAAGCATCGCTCCTTTCCTGTAATAAAAAAAAATCTCCGATACCTTAAAAACGAACATTTCTAGCGTAAGCTACGAAAGTCCGTCAATCAATGACACATTTCTAAATAATTTATTTGAAGAGAAAAATTCAAATAAATACTTAGTACAGATTAATTAAATGTTCCCTGGCCTTAAATATTAAGTGTTTTGCACTGTTTTCACGGTTTAATCAAGTACGGAAATATAAACTACAACAAAAATAAATTAGAATTTAGCATGTTCTAGGCTAGAGTAAAGGAACTATATTTTCTCTTTTCCCAAGCTGCTTCATCGGGATGTAATTCGGCTAGCAGACGACTGACCGGGAACTTGACTCTCCTGTTACTAATGGAGCTCAATGATCTCGATCGGCCCCTTAAAGAGAGATTCGAACTCCCCAGGATGCATATCCATGAAGCCAAATCCTTGGAGGATGCATATCCTCCAAGCCAAAAATCTGAGTCTTGGCTAAGGGGCAACAAGAAAAGCCCTCCTAGCAAAACAGTACATCCAGCGAATTACTGAAAAGAACACAAAGCTCCAAAAAACAGTGATGCTTGCTATCTCAGAGGCACTTCAAGATCTAGAAGAATCACTAATCCAGCTTGAAGCAAGAATCCAACATTCAGAAGCAAAAGCAGAAACACTTAAAGCAATGATGAGAGAAAAAGGCATGCCCAAAAACACCCCTAGCAAAAATGAACCACCAAAAAGCAAAGCAGCACCAAACAGCTACGCGGCGGCTATTCAAGAAGCAACAGCTTCCATAATCATAAAAGCAAAGGACAACAGGAACGCTGCAGAAATAGCGAAGCAAGTCCAGCAAGTGGACCTCACTGAAGAAAAGATTAAAGAAGTTCAATGAATAAAGAACGGGATCAAGATTGTTTGTGACAATGCAAAGGAAGCTGAGGAGGTGAAGACAAACTTGAAGGATTCGGAAGAAATTACATGTAATGCAAGCATTGAAACAGCAGGGATAAGAATTAAAAAAATAGTGATAAAAGATGTACCAGAAAGAATAGGAGCAAGAACAGTCCAAGATAAAATCATTAGTACTCTCAACCTGAAGTCAGATGGTGATTATGACATTAGATTCATAGACAGCCTACAGAAGAAAGACCTCCATCTGCAGAATTACACTATACAGATGCTCTACTAGAACAAAAAACTATGTGTCTTCGTCTGAAGCAATGTGTCATCAAACCTAAGGTAATTTTAATCAGGTGTTACAACTGCCAGGGTTATGACCACACAGCGCAAACGTGCCGGTGGGAAACCCGCTGTGCACGGTGTGCTGGGAGGCATAAAACGGCAGCGTGTACATCTGAGAGGACTTGCTGTTACCCATGCACAGTCTACAATAACCAGACCATGTAGACAAACAAGTTGAAACTTACCACAGAACATACTGCTTACTCCGGCTACTGCTATGTGTACCGTCAAATTTTGGCGATACGCAAGGCAGAAGTAGAAGGAGACAAATCATTACTGACTAAAACGGCAGATGTACTAACTGGCAAAACTTCAGTCCATTATGCTGAAGACGGACGGCCTCAAGTGGTTTATAACCAACAGAATAAAGATCAGGAGGGTTACCAGATGGTAACCAGAAAAAGAACTCTATATAGAAGAGGAGGCCAGCAACAACAACAGCAGCGAAGGAGCAACAATGGCCGGAACAGGCGCCCTCCTAATAGAACTCATTATGGACGGTGGAGATACTGCTGAAACTACTAAAAGCACACAGACACAACAGGCCAGTAACAACACAAAGAGACCAGACGCCATTAAAATGATCCAGATAAATCTACACTCTAGTGTGGCAGCAACAAAAGACCTTTTCGGGTACCTTGCCCAGCACAACATTAAGGTAGCAATGATTCAGGATTTCCACCAGAGCATTCACACGGGTAAAATAACGGGCCTGGGGTCGGGATGGCAAGCGTTTAAAACCCCCAATAATAGAGCGGCTATAATCACAAAACTAGGCACAAATCGATTGAACTGGGAAGTACGGATCATGCGATAGCAATATTAATAGAAAACGTGAAAGAAAAAGGTACACTAATAAACACATACGCCCCCCTCAGAGCTCTAGCTTCACCACAATACTCCGGGAAATCGATCAATTATTACTAAAAACACAGGGAAGTGTCCTGCTGGCAGGACACTTCAATGCCCACTCATCTCAATGGGGATATGATGACATTGACAAAAGGGGTAGAGAGCTAACTGATTTCCTAGCGCAGCACTTGCTGCTGGTCAAAAACTCCCCAGAAGCGCCCCCCTCATTTCAAACGGAAAGAAGCAGGGGCTGGCCCGACCTAACGATCACAACGGCTAGCCTACTCTCGACAAAGTCATTGACTGGGAAGTGAGTGATGACCACTCGGGAAGCGACCATAAATATATCAGATACACATTAAACTACAGTAATCATAGCTACCACTACCACAGATTAGAGACGAAACATGGGAAACACTCAAAATTTGAAAATCAGATTAAGAAAATTAGTAAGCGGTACATCGGTCCGATCACCAGGGCGACAGACAGGAACTCGCTAGATACCATCACGGAGGAACTTATGAACGACCTCAAAACTCTGGCATAAGCAGTGTAAAACACCAGACCAAAAAGAGCCGACCTGGTGGACAGATAAGATAAAAACTGCCAGAAATAGGGTTAGAGCGTTTCGCCGTAGGTATCAGACTCAGCTTGACCCCACCCTTAAAAGCCAGCAACACATCCAATACAAAAGAGAGCGCGCAATATATAAGAAACTTATAAATAGAGAAAGATCAAAGGCATGGATGGCTTTCTGTGAAAGCGCGAAAGACACCTACGGCCCACAATATAAAATCGCCTCGGGTAAACTGTCAGCACCAGCAAGACTATGCAACATCCTCGATAACAACGATCACGTCACAATAGACCGTACACTGAACAAATTCCTAGACACACTGCATATAACTGACGAACACACCCCACACAGGCTGAACACGCTACCCCCTCGCTTTGACGAAGGTACCTCTCGCAAGATAACACCACAAGAATTAAACAGGATTATCAAACATACTAAACAGAACAAAGCCGCAGGCCACGACTACGTAGACTACAACCTGATTAAAAGAATTAACAGGGCGAGCCAGAACCTCCTACTCGCGCTCTTTAATAAATGCCTCCAACTGGAGCACTTCCCGAAACAATTTAAAAAGGGTATAGTAGTTCTGTTCCACAAAGAAGGCAAGGATCCCAAAGACCCAAAAAATTATAGGCCAATATGCCTCCTACCAGCTATTAGCAAAATTTTAGAAAGGATAATACACGGCAGAGTTAATCACCAACTAACGATACAAAACTACTGGAACCAGAATCAATTCGGCTTCAAACAAGACACCTCCACAGAAAACGCACTACAAAAAATATTAGACAACATAAACAAGGACAAAAAAACCAAAAAACAGACACTACTCATATCGATAGACATTAAAGGTGCCTTTGACAATATTCGTTGGCCAACACTACTTCAAAATCTTAAAAACTCCGGTTATCCAACATATCTCGTCAACTGGATAGCTAGCTTCCTGGAGGACAGATATGTGACACTGGAAGAAAATGGTATAATCACCACTAAACATACGGAGGCTGTCCGCAAAGAAGCTGCTTAGGCCCGCTCCTTTGGCTACTTATAGCCGAGACAGCACTCAACTATAGCTGGGGAACACCACACGGATCCAAGCCTTCGCAGATGATTTCATGTTAACAATCACAGCAAACAACCTAGACACACTAGTCACCGCAGCAAACACAGCATTACAGAAATTTGGCATCTGGGCAAAAGAAAACGACTTGACAATCAACTGGAGCAAAACGGAACTGTTATATCTTAATAGACCGCGCATAGGAAACTTTCAGACAGAAATCAAAGACCACAAATTAGAAGGTATTCACTATAATGAAACAGCATTAGAAACGAAAGATCAAATGAAATACCTAGGAGTCACTCTGTACAAAAACTTGAGACGGCACCCGCACATTGAATCACAAGTAAAAAAAATATACAAATCCTTTAATTTGTTCGATCGAATGGTCTCTAGGGGATGGGGACTAAAACCAGACCTAATAAAAACTTGGTACAAGACAGTAGTTGTAAAAACACTGACCTATGCAGCCCCAATTTGGGGAAACAACCTCACGCAGCTAAACAAAGATAAACTGCTGAGCTGCCAAAGGCACTTTGCGCTGGCCATCGTCAGGGTATAAAGAACAGCCCCAACATCGGCACTTCTGGGAAACAACCTCACGCAGCCAAACAAAGATAAACTGCTGAGCTGCCAAAGGCACTTTGCGCTGGCCATCGTCAGGGCATAAAGAACAGCCCCAACATCGGCACTTCTGGTTCTTTCCGGCCTGATTCCAGTACATCTCCAAGTACGATACGAAGCAGCCTACGGTACAATAACAAGATTACACAGAAATTACATAATACAAGACCACATCTTCAACCACACAGATTATGTGAAAAAGCAGAACATTTGGCGGAAGCACCCTGCTGACACACCAGAGCCACAAATTGGTTCATCAGAAAAAGACACACAAATATACACGGATGGCTCGAAGCTGGAATCAGGAGCTACAGGCTCGGCCTTTGTAGCCTTCAAAAATGACACAAAAATACACGAATGGTCAGCGCCACTAAGAAAGTGCAACAGTGTTTTTCAGGCCGAACTACTGTCAATACTCAAAGCTGCTGAGTGGGGAAACACAAAGGGCAACACATATAGTATCCACTCGGACTGCATGTCAGCAATTCAAGCAATCTCCAAACCTTTCACTGTAGATAGTCTAATCCACAAAATCCACTCGGAAATTAACAGATCAAATAATACTTTTAAGATAGAATGGGTCAAAGCACAAGTAGGCATCTTAGACAACGAAGAAGCAGATAAGCTAGCAGCAGAAAACAGCGACCATAGGACGCAATATTACCTTGAAAAGCCAATATCGCACTTCAAGAAAAAACTCAGAAGTTACACAGTAACACAATGGCAGTTCGAGTGGGACTATGGGGACACGGGCAGGCTAACAAACAAATACTTTCCAACAGTTGACACAAAGACATTCGTTAGCTGCAAGCTCCTAACACAAATACACACAGGACACGGAGCCTTCCCAGCCTATCTTCATCGGTTCAAGAAGAAGAGAAGTCTGGATTGCGCCTGTGGAGCACTAGGTACTTCCATCCACTATTTAACGGCCTGCCCATTAACGGACAAACTCCATCTGGCTCAAATCACACAAACTAACGAACAATTATGGTACAAACAATTAGCTCAGAACACACACGTACAAAAGAAGGCCAATCACATAGTCAGATGGCTCACGAACAACATAGATGACATTTCACAATAACAAAAGGCAGTATCAACACCAAACAAGAAATAGCTCCAAACTTCAGCAGCAAATGGAAATAGGATTACCAGAAGAAGAGGACCTCTCCGCCCACACAAATAAGAGGCATCCACCGCTACCGCCACTATTTGTTTATTTTACGTCATGAACGTGGCAAAAGTTGTTAAAGCGGCTAGCATCAATATTACTTGAGGCCCGGTAAAAATAAAAATGTAAAAATTAAAAAATCTTTGTAAAATAAAAACTATTAAAAACTGTAAAATGTATAAAAAACTAATAATATATATATATTAATAAAAAAAAAAAACTGTATAAAATTTTTTTATAAATGTAAACGGTCCTCGGTAATAATTGGTCTGTAAGCCCGCACCACGATCATGGCCGCGTAAAAATGTGTTATTAAATTTTATTTTATCTTTTCTTGGGATGAATGGTATGATCAAGAAGCTAGTACTACCGCTCAGCAACTTATACTGCGCAGGAATCTCCTAACAACTTTCTTAGGTCCGAACTGTTACAATCCAGAACTCCAGAGTCCCAGAAAGGGATCCGAAAAGGTTGAATCCTCGCAATCGGGCCTCGCAAGCCAGCCTTCGTACGTAGTGCTCATTCGAATCTTGATGATACACCTTTTACTTAGACTTCAATTCTTCTTCTTTTTTTTTTTAATTTAATTAACTTATTAATCTTTTTTTTTTCAACCAATAAATAACTCAACTGATTACCTTCAAAACAAAAAAAACTGAAATATTTAGTGCTAGAGGCCTATTTCAGTCGGTACAGTTGTCGAATTTTTATAATACACTCTTAATTAGTGCTAAGGGCCTATTTCATTCGGTTTATTGAATGGAGATTTATAGAATGAAGTCCCCCCAAGGCACAACTTTGACATGAGTCCCCCCAAGGTACCCCTATTTCAGTCGGTACAGCGTTGTCGAATTTTTATAATACACTCTTAATAGTGCTAAGGGCCTATTTCAGTCGGTTTATTGAATGAAGTCCCCCCAAGGCACAACTTTGACATGAGTCGCCCCCCAGGCCCAACTTTGACATGAGTCCCCCCCAAGGTACCCTTATTTCAGTCGGTACAGCGTTGTCGAATTTTTATAATACACTCTTAATAGTGCTAAGGGCCTAATTCAGTCGGTTTATTGAATGGGAATTTATTGAATGAAGTCCCCCCAAGGCACAACTTTGACATGAGTTCCCCCCCCCCAGGCCCAACTTTGACATGAGTCCCCTCCCAAGGTACAACTTTGACATGAGTCCCCCCAAGGCCCAACTTTGACATGAGTCCCCCCCAAGGTACAACTTTGACATGAGTCCCCCCCCCAAGGCACACCTTTGATATGAGTCCCCCCCAAGGCACACCTCCCCCTCATTGGGAAAAAGAGAAAAAACGTTGTTTTGCGGCTATAAGACAGTTTGGACTTCCAACGTTATTTGTTACAATATCTGCAGCTGAAACACATTGGTTTGATTTAATGAAAACTTTATCATGGAATTTAGATCGTCACGAATTAACTAAAGAAGAATTTGTCGATATTAACAAGTTTAGCAGTAGGCCTCTGGCACTAAATTAAAATCTGTCAATGTCAGATTTTCATGTTTTAAATAATGAAATAATGTCGTGTCTGTATAATTTTTATTTTATTATCTTTTTCTTTTTTTTTTTTTACTGATAATTGAACTTCGAACCTAGTTAGACTATTTCAATTTATGCTTACATACGCATTTTATTTATAGATAATCAATTAATCAACTAATTAATTTCTTATATATATATATATATTACATAAAAACTAAAAAGTAACTCCTTGATCACTGATTTGTCAATTTGTCATTTTATCAGCCCTGTTGATCCTCGTGAGTCTTATGCAAAAGGTGTCTCAGTAACCACGAATCTTCACTTTCAACCAGCCAGTCGTCTGCTGCCCGAGTTATAGGAGCCCCAGCAGTCTCTTCCCCCTTGTTTTTTTTTTTTTAAGTCCCTTGGTATACCCGAACCGGACCCTTAAGTGGGTAAGGTGACCGGGAGCCAAGCTTGTGTGGCTTTGTTCTCTTCCCCATTTTTTTTTTTTTTTTTTATTACTAAATCCCTTGGTAACCCGAACCGGACCCTTAAGTGGGTAAGGTGACCGGGAGCCAAGCTAGTGTGGTTTAGCTCCCCCCTTAATTTTATTTTAATTCTTTTTATTTATTTTTTATTACTAAATCCCTTGGTAACCCGAACCGGATCTTTAAGTGAGTAAGGTGACCGAGAGCCAAGCATGTGTGGCTTAGTTCCCCCCTTTATTTTATTTTAATTCTTTTTATTTATTTTTTATTACTAAATCCCTTGGTAACCCGAACCGGACCTTTAAGTGAGTAAGGTGACCGAGAGCCAAGCATGTGTGGCTTAGTTCCCCCCTCCCCCCTTTATTTTATTTTAATTCTTTTTATTACTAAATCCCTTGGTAACCCGAACCGGACCCTTAAATGAGTGAGGTGACCGGGAGCCAAGCTAGTGTGGTTTAGCTCCCCCAATTTTTAATTTTTCCTTTTTTTTTCTTGCTAAGTCCCTTGGTAAACCCGAACCGGACCCTTAAGTGGGTAAGGTGACCGAGAGCCAAGCATGTGTGGCTTAGTTCCCCCCTCCCCCCTTTATTTTATTTTAATTCTTTTTATTTTTTTTTATTACTAAATCCCTTGGTAACCTGAACCGGACCCTTAAGTGAGTAAGGTGACCGGGAGCCAAGCTAGTGTGGCTTAGCCTCCCCTTTTATTTTTATTTATTTTATATTAATTTTTTTTCTCCTCTCTCCCCTGCTAAATTTGTCGTTGGGATGGGTCTCCACTCTGTAATTATCTACCTTAACCACTTCCAACCTTCCAGATACACCTTAAGAACTGGACCTCGAGCGCTCACTCACTTAGGTCTCCCAGGCTATCCACAAAAAAAAAAAAAAAAAAAAAAAAAAACAAATATTTCAGTTAACAACTTTAAAAAAATATATTTTTTTACGAGGGTGTGGCGGTGTCTGGTCCTCGTAAAAATGTGCTGCACCGTCAAGTGCTCTATGGGGTCGTTAAGCAGTCATTGGGCTACCAACGTGGGGAACTATCCCCCCGTGGTGGATCAAAATTGTGATGGTCCCCATTTCTTCTCCCTTCAGGCCACCCAGTACATAGTAAAAGTTTTTTTCCCCCTCTCTTTAGGCCCAGCCACGTCAAAAATTACCACTATACAGGCCAAATATATCTCTTCCTACCCCCCAGTGGCAAGCTTCTAAATTCTTCTTTAAACTCTAATTTTTTTTTTCCACCATCACTTAATTAGCTCATTGTTTGTTTGTCGCTCAGCATTTTAGGTTTTTAGCCCCCCTCCCCCCCTTCGTTTCATAGGCCTCCTCTTTCGGTGAAACTCTCAGTACACAACTATCTATTATGGCTCCCCATGCGCTAAGTCCCCCTTCCAAAATTCAAAAACCTGTTTTCCCCCTGTGTTTGGCTCCAAAGCTAGTTGTGTACATTTTCAAAAATTTCTTGCATCCAGGAGCGTGATTGTGCGTCTCCGCCTTGTGCAATCTGGAGTTGTGGTGTGCCAGTTGAGCATATGTGTCCAAGAAGCAGAAGTAGCAACCCTGCCATTCCTGACCAGTGCCATAGATGTCACCTTGTTGCTGTTAATGAAGGAGCCTGCAGTCTCCAATGGATGATGTTTGAAGCCTGAACAAGCCATCGGACACAGCTCATTCTATGTAGCGACTAGACAACTATGTGGTTGTAAATAGCTACCATGCAGTGATCTGGCGATTTTTCACTCCGGAGGACAAGCATCCAACCCATAAAGCTTGGCCGTGCCCGGGCAGGCAGGGGCTGTCCAAAGGTTTCTGAGTCTTGGCTAAGGACGGGGGCAGCTTCAAGCCTTCGGGGACGATATCCTTCACCACGAGATGGCAAAGATTCAGCCCCCTAGATGGATTAGCATGTCCCATCAAAATGGCCACGTCTGCAGCCTTGATGAAGATTTCACCTTCCCAAGACAGAAAGCAGGTCAACCTCACGTTGAGTTCCTCAGCCAGAATTTCGAAAATCATACTGACAGCAGAAATCAGAGAGCACAACTAGCAAGCATCAAGATCTAGCAGTCGAAATGAAATGGCTCGTCGAGCAGCCTGTATTTATACTAGCAGCGACCTCTACTTTTATCAGAATTCTATGTAAATCTGTTATGCCATATCCTGTTTCCCCCGGTAGATCCATTTCTATAAAAAGGACTGCTAAGTTTATCATTCTTCAATATTGTTCCAACATTAGATGACAGGCTAGTTCTATAAAAACTTTATCTTATCCTGTTTCTGTGGAAACGGCTTATGCAACATCCTGTCGATCCGTCAAACAACATTAGACGACAGCCATATTCTATAAAAAACTATCCCATCCTGTTTCTGTGGAAACAGCTTATGTAACATCCTGTCGATCCGTCAAACAACATTAGATGACAGGCTAGTTCTATAAAAAACTTTATTTCATCCTGTTTCTCTGGAAACGGCTTATGTAATATCCGGCATCCTGTTTTAGACCGGCTATATAAGACCAGCCATTCTCTCTTCGGAGCTCGCTCACCATGCTCAAAAATTGTTTCAGAGTTATAGACGCCTTCCCCATAAATCTTTCGGCTTCGGTCGAGAGGCTGAAGGAATATCCCAACTTCGCAGCGTTGCCTGGAGAAGGTGACATCAAAGTCTTCTGTCTCTACATGACCCAGGACAACAAAATCATGTACCAGAAACGAATGCTGACCGACAAGATTATCAATACCTTTCCCATGCTGGGCAGAGAGGCCAAGACAGATAACCCCTTGAGACCCCAAGACATTTAGTGGTCGACCATCATCAATAGGTTCAAAAAACCACCGAACGAAGCCAACACCGACCTGAGAACGGGCTTCAAGTGTCCAGGCAATCAATACCTGATCAAAGCTCACTTCACCTTCGGCCAGAGGACAGTCCAGAAGGGGTGTGCTCACATCATCTAGACGCTGAATGTGCCTCTGCTGTTTTACCTAAAGCCCGGGATCATGAAGAGACTGAAGGTCGAGGCCAGGTATTTCCCAGTTGAGACTCTCCATTTCTACGACAGGCTGATTTTGGAGTCTCACTCTAGCTACAGGATACCCGAAGGCACGACCTACCTTTTATTTTTGACCCAAAAGAACTTTTTCAGCTTGGACGTGGTCGAAGACTGCATGAATCTGAGTTTCAAGGTGAGAGACCCCCTAGCAGAGAGAGTCATGAAGATCGACGGCATGTACGACGTGTCTGTCAAAACACCCTTCATACGCTCGATCGATGACGAGGAAGAAGAGGTTACAACAACAACAACAATGGTAGCAACAGCGACAACTACCACTAGAATTGTATCCAGGTATTTCCAAAACCAGCCATATCAAGCCTCAGAGCCAGAATCGTCCCAAGAACTCACTTCAGAGCCGTCCCAGGAAGTGACTTATTGGCTCTTCCCTACCAGCCCCCCCCCCGTTTTGGACAGAAACGTGTTTCACATCAGATTTTTAATATTATGTTTAACTTCAATATTATAAAATTTTTATTCACCATTCATTCACTCAACAAGTTTTTTTTTTTTTTTTCTGCCACCACCATGATGGTTGTTGCCGGCAGTTGGAATAAAAAATTTCTGGTCGAGAACAAGGGCATGATATGTCCACATAAATTATTGCACTATCTATGTTCTAGCGTTCCAGTAAAAAAAATCGTTCATATGTGTCAAGTAGGGTTACAGAAGAAAAAAGCACGCATTTCTAACATTTTTTTTTTTGTGTGTGTGCGTGTGCTCTTTTCTTCAGAATGATTTCACGGATCTTTTATTCTAGGCTAAATTGTTGGGACATATCTTGTCGGGAAATCTTCTCTTGACACTGTCTTGTCTATGGATATTTTGTTCATGGGTTTTTTTTCGTGGGTAATTTATTGGGGCTAATGAAGCTATTTTGCCTTAGGGCTATCTTATTCAGGTTATTTTTTCGAGGCTAACTTTTCAGGAGCTATTTTGCAGGGGGAGGGGAGGGGGGCTGGAAATATTTTGTCGAGGTTGAATTTTCATGGGCTATTTTGTCCTGAGAATAGGGATATTTTCTCTTAGAGCTATTTTATCAGGACAATTTTATCGTTTTTTTTCTGATGGTGTTGTTTTGCGGGCTAATTTAATGTGTCAATTCTGTCCTAGATATATTTTGTCGAGGCAATTTTTAAGACTTATTTAATGGGGCTATTTTTACCTTGAATTGCTCTGTCAGGCTTGTAACAGGATTATTTTTGTCCTGAGGCTGTTTTATCATGGATATTTTGTCTTGGGCTAATTTGTCCGGGATATTTTGATTGGGGGTACTTTATCAGGGATATTTTACCTGGGGCTATTTCATTATGGCGATTTTTTCGGGGCTGTTTTGTCAGGCATGCATGGTCGGGCTGTTTTATCTTTTTATATTTTTTTATCAGGGCATCTTTGTCTTGGGCTATTTTTCGAGGCTGTTTTGTCGGAGCGATTTATCATGGTTGTTTTGTTGGGGCTATTTCGTCTTTGACTATTTTGTCTTGGGTTATTTTGTTGGGACTGTTAAGTCTTGGGTTATTTTATCGGGGCTATTTTGTCGAAACTGTTTTGTCTTGGGCGATTTTGACGGGGTACCACATACATACACAAAGAGTCCAAAAACCACTTTTTTGAACTCAGGAAACCTTAAAACCTGTAAATCAAGTAAAAACTCAAAATCGAGTTTTTGGTTTTGGTAGGTAATGGAATACAATACTTCCATTACCTACAGTAATCGGGTAATGGAAGTAAAAATCTTATAGCTCCTCCTTTTACAAAACATTATTTATAGTTTTTTACACAACATCTAACAACCAGTGCTTGCGATAAAATTTGTTTAATATTCAAAATAATGTAACTGTTAAAGAGAAATAAAAAATTTAAAAAGAACTTTCAAAAATAAGAAAAGATGTCATCTGCGTAAAAGAAAGCGGGGTTTAGAGCTTGGCGAGAAAATTTCATTGTTCGCTAGTTTGGCTTACTGTAGTCACGTTTGTGTCTTGTGTCACGTGACTTTTTTATGAGTGATCTTTGCTACAAAAAAAGGTTGCCATTGTCCCGTCCACTGTAATAATAGGTCTATGGGCAATATCAAATATTTTTTGCCATTTTTGCGATGAATTGAAATGGGTATCATAAATGCGCAAGTAAAGACCTTGGTGAGAAACATCCAAGCTATTAAATTGTCAAATTTTGCCAAAGGAGTCCCATACTAAAGCTGTGCCCTATTTTCAGCAAATCAAAGCCCTAGCTAAGTACCTTCATATACAGCCATTAAGAAAAATAAATGACATTTAATTATTGAAGGTTCATTATGTTGATTAGAAGCATGGTTAATTTAAAATAAACTACAGATACATTCAGATTAAGAAACAGCTTTAGTATAAGACCTCCTTGCCTTGACAAAATTTGAAAACTGACTTCGATGTACCTCGGGCGATTTTCACAAAGGTCTTTTCTTACACAATGGGGTCTTTCCACCTGACGTCAGAGGTTACATGACATACACTGTTAAAAAAATGCTATTTTGTTGCCAGAAATTCTCTGGGAAAATTACAGAATTCTGTGAAAGTTACAGAAAAATACATTTTGTCAATGTAATTTTTCCGTAATTTATGACTTTTTTCTCAAATTACAGAGAATTCTGTAATTTTCACAGAGAATTTCTGGCAACAAAATTGCATTTTTTAACAGTGTAGATAAACAAAGAGCAGATGAAGTCTTCTATATCTATAGTAATTGCTAAAATAACACATTTTCTATTCTTATATATGATCAATCCGGTTTAATCTGTGTTATCATAATTTTTTATTTATTTTATAACATTATTCATCATCTTTTGTTTGCTATATACGTTTACAATCATCATTTAGTTTATATTTGTCATTAATGTTGATGGAGAACATGTTATGTACTCTGATTTTTGGAACTTAAATCATTAACAGTGCAACATTGTACGGTGTAAAGCCATTTCAGAGAGTAGCTAAGTTAATTACCATATTTTCCGGTAATAATGCCACAGCGTTAAACAAAATTTTTCCAGTTTGGAAACAGAAATGCGGGCAATAACTGTATGTGCCTTGCAAATAGTCCCGAAATTACAGATAATTGTTTAACCGTTTGAATGCTGAAGCATTTTCTGAAACACATCCTTAAATTGCTATCGCTATTTCAGGCGTCAATAAAAGTTTTTCCGGTGTGAATATTTCATTTTAGTTTTGTAAAAAATTCGAAACCCAATCATGCCAACTGAAAAACCACGCCGTGCAATAAAAATAAAAAAAAAATCCAAGTAAGCAGAAAGCGAAAGTGAATGTATAAATGTGTTTTTTTATGCCTAAATTATTTACCCTCGATAGCTTTTTCTACAGAAATAAAATATGAAATTTTCTAATGATCTATAAAAACAAACACAATTAATGAAAACCACGCTTTACTGTAGCATTTGTAAAAGGCGAATTTAAGTATCATTAAAGGATGAATAAAAACAAAAAACGTGATTTACCATTAATAAATTCACGCACAATGTTTTATGAAAATTTAGGATCAGCGAAAAAATCAAATTTTGTTTTCCAAATATGCAATTCAGCGTAGTGAAGGGGTGTATATTTTGATAAGATTTTATCAAGACTCCGCCCATTCTTATTTTTTTCCAACTTATTTCACAAATATAATGATATATATTTTTAAAATGATGAAACGAGCGTCGTAATATTTTATGCGTCAAAAATCATGTTAGATATTTTTTTTTCGAAAGAACTACATTTAATTGATTTCAGTGATTAGAGTACTGACGTTGTTTTCTAGTGATATTTTTTGAGCATTAAAAAAAAAAAAAAAATGTTATTTAATAAAACACAATCACTCATACAATTTTCAGTTAATTTATTAATTCTTTTTATGTTTTATAAATAAATAATGAAAGAAAATAACTTTATAAAATAAATAAACAAATATATATATATATATATATATATATATATATACAGAGCTGCCAACCTAATCCGGCAAATTGTTAGTACCGCCCATTTTTCTACACCACTTAATTCTTAAAGTATTTGTTTTCGTAATTAATCGTAAATATATTTGAAGAAAATTACTCTAAAATTTAAGCGGTGTAGAAAAATGGGCGGTACTAACAATTTGTCGGATTAGGTTGGCAGCTGGGTATATATATATATATTTACTCCTTGTAAAAGAAAATAATGAAGAGATAATGTTCAACAACAGTATTTTGGTTCTGAATGGTTGATTTTATTTATGAAAAAAAATTTAAATAAAATTCCGGTGATATCTAAATTTTACCTCACGCAGTGCGATAGCGCTGCTTCGCAGTTTTCGAGACTGAACATTGCAGCGCTATCGCACTGCGTAACAGTCAAACGGTTAAAAAAACAAACAAACTTATATCTTGTTAGAAAAATAAATTAATCCATTATCTATTTTCGTGTCTATGAAAAGAAAGAAAAAAAAAAGTCTTGCACATCAGAAACCCATCAGGGTGTTTACAAACAGTGCATTTTTCAGGAACAGAAAAAAGTACTTTGATCGGACATTGCATCCAGTCACAATGGCTCTCTTTCTATAGCTCTCCCTGCCATATAAGGAATAACTCCTCCCATTTTCTCTCTCCTTCAATCTTCGCCAGTGCTACTCCTAACAAGGGTAACTATTTTACTGTGTGTTCGTAATATTTTTCAGCATTAAAAAAGTATTACATACTCACATTTGGCAACAGCTCAACTTACTTTTACTTCGTGTTCATATGCAATGACATAAATGGTAACCCTGACATGGTCCAACATGTCAGGATTCATGTAATGTGACATGAACCATCTATGCATTGGTTCCCTTGGTGACAGTTTATTTTTCAATAAATTTCTATGTCAACAGTTGGAGATTGTACTTTTTGAAAATCATAACTGCCAATGTTTTTGTTTACTTATGTAGTTAAATATTTTTTTGTTCTAAATCATTTTAGTTTTTATTTTACTTCTTTTTTATTTCATATAGTCAAAATTTAACAAACAAAATATCAAAAAATAGTTCATAAATTATTATTTGTTGCTAAATTTAGTTCTTTTAAAAGTCTATAAAGAAAAGTTAAACACTTCTAAAACTGTTGGAAAATGATGTAAAAAAAAGTATATTATTTATTATAATGTGAAATACGTGAAAAATTATTTAAAAATAATTTACTTCGGTTATAGGACTGTTGTGTTACCTAATAATAATGATAATTTGCTGAATTGAAATTTTAAATGCCAAAGTAGCGATAAAGGGCCACACATAGCATTCTATTGGTTCATATCACAAAGATTCATGTTAAACCACGGAAAGCTATTCCTTTATCCATTGAATCAGCACTCTACTTTATCTATCTTGTTCTTCATATGCTTGTTTCGATTTTATTAGCACGTGGAGCTTTGTAGACATGATATTGATTATTTTCAATTATGTTTTCGGTCACTTCTAAGCGCTGAAGTTATACAGCAAAATTTAAATTAAATGCCATCACATTAGCAAAAGTGAACGGTAATAGACAAGCAGCACGAGAGCTGAACGTTGATGAAAAACGTATAAGAGAGCGGTGAAAGGAGGAAGAAGTGTTGTTGAAAATGGTCAGTGTCGCTGACCTAAAGCACAATGGCCAGATTTGGAAAAGGAACTTTTTGACTGGATTGAGAATCAAAGGGAAAACAACTGTTCGTTATCAACTGCTTTAATAAGAATAAAAGCGAAGAGATGGCGGCAGAGAAAAGTCTGAACAATTTTAGAGGTGGGCCATCGTGGTGCAATTGATTTTTTAAAAGAAATAATCTAACCATGAGAGCCTGGACAACTGTTGGCCAGAAACTGCAAGATGACTGGGAAGAGAAAAAAAATTTCATTTTTAAAGTTTGCGAAAGAAGAGATTAAAAATTATGCACTGAAGCCATCGGAGATAGGGAATATGGATGAGGTCCCCATATTGTTCAACATGCCCGCATCTTGTTCAGCAGATTTTGTTGGTGTACAATCTGTTCCTATATTTACAACAGGGAACGAGAAAAAAAGCTTTACTGTGGCACTTTCATGTTTATCCCCAGAGCATAAATCGCCTCCAATTGTCATATTAAGAGAAAAACAATCCCTAAAGAAAATTTCTCTAAGGGAATAGTAGTGCTCGCAAATCCAGAAAGTCTGGATGAACTAGGACATTATACAGCAGTGAGCAGAAAAATGTTGGAGAAAAAGACCAAATTTCATTTTCCAGAAAAACTGTCTACTCATCATGGATTCAATGAAAGCACACCTTTCAGACAAGACAAAAACATGTCTGTCAATAATACCTGGGGGGATTGACTAAAATTTTGCAACCTTTAGATTTGCATATAATTTGAGCATTTAAAGCTTGTATTTACCCTGAAACAACTTTTTGAAAAACGCTGTGAATTTAATTTAGAAACTCATGTTGCTTTCATAGATTTTGAAAAAGCCTTTGACCGAGTAGATCGAGGAAAACTGTGGAAGATCATGGAGTATATGGGATACCCTCCTCATCTCATTAAAAGTATTAAGAGCCTATATAAAGACACCTCTATTGTTTAGACCTAGGTTTTAAAATTTCAGATAAAATAATAATAAATCAAGGTGTGTGACAGAGATGCAGTTTATCGCCACACCTATTTAATATCTATATTGACTATATCATCAGAATCTGGAAAAACAAAATCACTGGCTTTGGTTGGGAGGTTTTACCTCACCTTCCCTATTCTCCTGATTTGAAACCAACTGACTATCACCTATTTCGTGCGTTGAACAGTTCCTTCAGTCAGAAAATCTTTCATGATCTTGATGCTGTGAAAACTGCTATTCGAGACTTTTTTTACTTGAAACCACCGGAATTTTACAGCCGTGGAATTCATCTACCAGAAAGATAAGAAAGGCCAAGAAGTCATAGATAGCAATGAGGATTATGCACAATAGGTACTGTTCATTTTGTGTTTATTTGCTCTTCTTTATGGGTAATAAAAACAGGTAGAACTTTTGCACTCACCCAATAGTTCCATAAATAAAAATAAGTATTTACTTGCGGCATTATAACCGGAAAATACGGTAATTTGTTTTACACCTTTACGCGGTGAAATTTAACTTAAAACATTTTAAATTAATTTCAAGTTATAATCCATAACTTTCCACTATTTATTGCCAGATGAGTAAATGTAACAGTTACACTATAATATACAAAAATTGATTCTTACTTGTGAAAATAAATAAAGTGTTTTTTAAAAATTATAAAACTTACAAATAGATTATTCTACTGTTTACAAATTCAAATTACTTTTATTTTATTTTGTACTAGCAGGCTTTGCTTGCTTCGCTGGTCACTATATTTAAATGAATTAAAAAAAGAATCAATATATTTTATACCGTTCTAGAAATTAAAACTAAAAAGAAAATACATTGAAATTGCTTAAAAACTTCGCTTCGAGCCATTGTTGACTTCAGTAGAGACTTCACCACAACATCTTGGTACTGGATAATTTAATTTACAGAAATGTCAATAATAAGAAAATGACTAAAGCAGGAAAAATTGCATTAGTCATTTTCTTTTTGATAATAAACAGAACGGAAAACACATAATATTTTATATGGTGATATTTTGTATAATTAGATCACTTGTTTACTTATGAATTTGCGATACCCATATCAACTAATCGCCGAAATGAAAAAAAAAAAAACTTTTTATATACCACATTTATGAATTTTCTGTTGAATCTTACAGCTATACGTAAGCAAAGTGTGATGCCACTGACCGTCCGTAGATGCAAGAAAAATATTTCCTATGTTAATCGCCCATTGGATTTTTTGTAAAAAATTAAAAATCGAGGAAAATTATTTCCTGATTTTAATCGCCCTATTTGCGTATAGATATGTATTAGTATGATATCCCAATAACATACAAGATGGCGCTACAAATCTGTAGCAAACAGAACAGTTGCCTAGGTAATGATATCATGCGATCAGCAAGAGAGCTGAACTCTGCGAGCATTTCAGAATGTATCAGTGTATGTAATAATGTCCTTAAGACGCTATGTAAATATATGTTGTGTTAGTGATAGCAGCTTCATTCCTTAGAATGATGATTAAATATAACATACACTCCGAACACTGTATTGAATATAGAATAGTGGAGACGATGGAAAAATAAGTTTATAAAGTCGCAAAGCAAATAGTTTCGACAATGCCTAACGAATCTGAAACCAAAAATGCCACTGCATCCTCGCACTGGCTGAACCTGAACGTGGGAAGAATCGAGCCGTTTTCCCCTGAATAGTGAAATTCCATGGAATATTTATGTGGAAAGTGTAGAATTTTATTTCTCAGCAAATGAAATCATTGATGAAAACAAAACGAAAAATATATCCTTAAGTACTTGCAGAACAAAAACTTTTTCAATTTTATGAGATTTAATCGCCCCAAGAACTTTGAAAGACATTTCTTATGGAGATCTATTAGCCAAAGTTAATGAATATTTTGCCCCAGCACCAAGTGAAATAGTTGAAAGATGTAAGTTCCAAAAATGAACTAGGCGTCCAAGTGAATCCATTTCTGAATTTATAAAGGATCTATGCAAACTTTCGGAGAAACACTGGAGGATCGCCTGAGAGACCAATTCGTTTTTGGGATATAAGATGACAGGATTCAATAAGTGAATTTTTTTTTTTTTTTTTTTCTTTTTTTAAATTAATATTTATTAATTTTTATGAGATTTTTTAAAAGGAATTTTCTACAAATAATTAAAGTAAACCTTACTTCTACTCCTCGTTTACTTTAATTATTTGTAATAGTATGCTTCTCGCTTTAATGTTTTAAAGGAATTTTCTATTTTAATCTTTTTGTAACATTTTCACATTCATTTACAGTAACGCTTGTAAGCTAATGCTATTTAAATTTTAAGCGCATGACATAATATTAATGAAATATTAATTTTTTATTTAAGGTTTTTTTTAAATACTGAATATGAAATAGAGGAATTCTTTTTTTTTTCTTTAGTTTATAAAACCTATTATTAAAACAAAGCACAAAAATATTTATTTTTGATTATTCTAATCACAGTGTAAAACTGGCGTCATATTTATTATGGAAGAATTAAAAACAAAGTAATATCTCTTACAGTAGAAGACTGTATAACAGGAAATATTCGTTCCGGGCACCAGGAAACTGTTTTATGCGGGACATACTTTATCAGATTAATTTATGCAAATTCAATACAATACAGAAAATTTTTATTTCATTTTTTTTTTCTAAGTAAGGTGTCGATGTTTGCTATACAAATAAACCTATTTTCGTAAAATTAACGCATTGCAGGCGTAAAATTTTGATGGCATTCCAAAAGTATAATAAATCCTACCCTCTGGCTTTTTCTGAAACAATTCTTTACTTAAAAAATATTTGTTTGTTTCCTTAATTTTAGTTTGTTTGACTCTTTATAGAACTCTTGCATATATAAAGGAGTGAAATTTACTGTTTTGATTGTTAATGACAAAATTTCAGTTATTTAATCATGAATTTGTGAAATTCATGATTAAATAACTGAAGTCTGTTCCGCCTGTGGGCATTATTCTTTCAAACTACAGTCGGTAACAAAAGTATCCGAACACTACTTTTTTTATATAGGAATTTTTGCTAGAGTTAATACTGTTTTGTTAAATAAATCCTTGTTGAATCATGTTCTTAGACTGACTGAGAAAATGATTCGACAAGGATTTATTTAACAAAACAGTATTAACTCTACTTTTTTTATATAAGAATTTTTGCTAGTGTTCGGATACTTTTGTTACAGACTGTACATTATGTCAAAACAAGGTTTTCTGTATCTATATTTATGTTACATATGAACATGCATAATAATGATATTCTTTCTAGTGACAGTATTTGTATTCATACTATTTTGTTTATGTAAATATGAATATAAAGAATATTATTATGAAATATAGTAACACATAAATTGCGAAAGAAAAGCCCACTGTAGGAGTTACAGATTTCCAAATGACGTGAATCTATGTCAGCAGTCACGAAAGTGTTTTTTAGCTTAAATCTTATCTATATTTTTGTGCATTATATATTATTAGTTTGTACGCCTAAAATTAAATGTAAAACTTTATAGTAACACTTTCATGCGGGGCTTACTGTATAAAATAAAAATATACCCAACAGAAACAGATAATTCTTTTTCTTAAATATTAAACTTTTTTTTAACCGCTATTCATACTGTTATTAGTACTATTAATTCTTTTATCTTGGTATCTAGATTTTTGTAATTTAACTATGGAAGGTTCATATGACTCAAGCTATTGAAATTTTTTCGTATGAAGAGACATATTCAGCTATTACATGTTTAATAAACATAAACCATTTAAATATTTTTAATTCATAAGCTAACACAGAGCGTAACAACTGTTGCGAGTTTATTGCATTTTATGCTGTTTATTCAAAGTTTGTAAGTAACATAATAAATAATGTATTCTGTCATAGATCATGATTTAATTTTTTTAAATGTATAGATTTACCCCTAACACATTTTCACTTGTAACTATTAAGAATTAATTTAAAGTATATAAATGGGACCTTTTTCTGGACTGCCTTGATCTCAGGAATTCGAATATGAAGTCAAAAATAGGAGTTGCTATTGGAAAAAATGAAGTTGATGCCTGTTTTAATATGTAGATGATCCCTTAAGCAAAATCTAACTATATCATTATAAACTAGACGTTATTACAAATCGATCGGTACCAGCCTCTTGTTTCTACGATAATTTACGGCGAAATTAGGTGGGGGAAGGTGGCTCTTTTTTTTTTTTTTTTTTGCTGACTGTACTATATGATATAAAGCTGTGTCAACCACTGGCGGCTGACGTAAAATATGTCAAAGTAATAAAAGGAAAAGTTTCCTTCCACAGTTGATTGTGTGATTTTATTAAAAATTGTATTTCTTTCTCCCATTGTTTAATGGTGTTTTCCTTTCCTGCAGCTTATTTCTGTTGAGCTATCTAAATGATAGACCAGATTGTTTCTGCCTAAAAGGTTGTCTGAGTGAGTAATGCTGGCCGGGATGTCGGCCTGGATAGCTCAATTGGTAGAGCCTTGACCTTGTAAGTCAAAGATCCGGGGTTCGAGTCCCGGTCCAGGCATTATTTTCACTCAGTCGGAAAAATTAAATTTCAATAAATATGATTTCCTTCCACAGTTGATTGTGTGATTTTATTAAAAATTGTAATATATATATATCCTGAAATACGTGAGGTTTTTTGCAGCTGATTGGTGAAACACGGGATCACTTCAGTACTGATTGACAAAAATTTATATTTAATTGCAATTAATTGCTGAAATATGGAATTATTTTGCCGCTACCTATAAAAGTCATGTTTTTGACGAAGCTGATTCCCAAAATATGAAACACCTTTGTGGCAGACTGCCAAAATACAGAATCACTTTGCAGCTAATTTACAAAGTATGTTTAATCCCCATTAACTATTGAATTAGGCTTTCCTTTTATCATAAATAAAATTCACACCTTTTTTCAAAATTTATTACCAAAATATGCAATATTTTTTCTACCCGATTACCAGAATACTGGATCAGTTTTACTCTATTTCATGAATAAAATTTGCACTTTTGTCAAAGCTGATTCTTGAAATATGTAATAATTTTGCAGCCATTATCAAAATGTATTATTTTGTCACTAATTGTTACAGTAATAGTTAACTGCTAATGTTTAATGTTAATTACAGTTAATTGTTGAAATAGGCAATTACTTTGCCACTATCGATAAAATTTGTACTTTTTTAAAGCTTATTTCTAAAATGTTATTTTGTGGCCCACTGCTGGAATACAAGATTATTTTTGTAGAAGACAAAAATTACATTTTATTAGAATTATTCAATAAAATAAAATATCCAATTGCCACTCAATTATCAAAACTCACTTTTCTTATATTCATTAAATAAATTACCTTATACAAAATCCTTTTTAAAAAACTTAGCATATATATATTTCGGGTACACCGTACCCATCTTCGGTGCCAAGTGAAAGAAGTCGTTCTTCTGCTTTTGTCAATTTGTGGTGCTGTGGTGTAAGTGTTTCCGCTTCCCTTCCCATTCTGTTCGTTTTCCTGTAAAAACTCCTGCCACACTGCCGGAGTTTTTCACTTAGCACTGAAGATGGGTACGGTGTACCCGGAATATATATATGCTAAGTTTTTTAACAGCAGTTTTTACAGGAAAATGAACAGATTGGGAAGTGAAGTGAAGTGAAAACATGTACACTACAGCACTACGAATTGACAACAGCAGAAGAACTAAGTTTTTTAAAAAGGACTTTGTATAAGGTAATTTATTTAATGAATCTATACTAATATATAAATGCGAAAGTTTGGATTGATGGATGTTTGTTACTCAATCGCGCCACAACGGCTAAACGGTTCTGGATGAAATTTGGTACAGAGATGTAGAATAGTCTGGAATAGAACATAGGCTACTATTTATACCGAAAATTTGATTAGATTAAAAAAAAAAAACGGTAATTTTGAAAATAATAAACCGGTAATTGACTTAATAAAAGCCATTTAAATTTTTAATTGTTGCCAAAAAAGTTTACGAGGTATTTTTATTTATTTATTTTTCAACATAAAATGAAATATGCTTTCACGCGAAAAATAAAAAATTACTAAATGTTAAATTGGTCGATGAGAAAATGACACTTTATAATTTTAAAATAAAATAGTAATATTACAAATCTAAGATATTTCTTCTGAATTTTATTTCATAGCATTTTTTTTATATACCTCAACTTCAGATTTTTTTTTTTTTTTGAGTACGGCGGATGAACACGCTTGGCATAAAAGCTAATTCATCATTATATTAAAGGTATTTTGTTATTGATAATTCTGGACAATTTTTTTAATTTTGATGCTGAAGCAGATCGGACATTTTTCGCCAAGGAAAAGATAGAAAGAAATACGCAAGCGAAGTGATGACGTCACTGGCCGTTCGTGGATGCAAGAAAAATATTTCCTATGTTAAACGCCCATTGGATTTTTTGTAAAAAATTATTAAAAATCGAGGAAAATTATTTCTCTATTTTAATCCCCATATTTAGGTATAGATATGTATTAGTTATCATGGCTATGCGTTAGATTAAGTTATTTTTGTTGTAAAATTGACAAAATTTGAATTTTTAATTTCAAAACTCTGGAAAAAAAATGGCTAACTTCCATATTCGATTGAAAACACAAACATTTCATTTCAAAGGATGATATTTGCACAATAAATATCCAACTAATATACTAATTAAAAGGAAAGTGATAAATATTCTATCATAATTTGATGTCAAATTTGTTTTCAAATGTCTAAATAAAGTGTCTGATAAAGATACTAATATGTTGCAGCAGAATAGATTTGATATTGGTCATCCTTTGCAGAAAAAAAATATCGCCAAATTATCTGGCAAACATATTTTAATTCCTTTCAAAAATCATAGTTATTTTAACAACTTATATTAAGATAGTAATGAATAATATGAAACAATATTTCGTACTATGCATATTACGAAAATATGCATCTGGCGTGTATATTTTCGTATTACGTGTTTGATCACCAAATACAATAAGCGCCAAGAACGACAGAGTTTTGAAATTTAAAATTAAAATGTTGTCAATTTGACAGCAAAATAACTCAATCTAACACATGCATATGATAATTGCATATATATATATATATATATACCCAAATATGGGGATTAAAATCGGGAAATAATTTTCCTCGATTTTTAATAATTTTTTACAAAAAATCCAATGGGCGATTAACATAGGAAATCAATTTCTTGCATCCACGGACGGTCAGTGACGTCACACTTCTCTTGCGTATAGGAACAATAATCGCATAAATTCTATTTTGGTCTAAAACGTCAACAAAAATTCAAAAGTCGCCAAGGGCATTAAGGCTGTACCATGATAAAGTTTACGCATTAATTAATTTATTTATTTTTCTATATACCAACTACTATTAACTAAGCATGAAGTATATAAAATACTTTTACCAGACAAATGTCGTCATTTTTTCTTATTAAATTATTGAGCTTATTCCACGTGTGTAAATATTGTCCATTTATAAATATTTTTTATCCCCATGTATATCGTAATAGAGCATTTCCTCGTGACATCTGGTGGTTGGCAAAAAAGCGCGCTCGACTTTCCCGCGCAATTTACTATATTGGTGATCCTCCATCGCTATGCTTTTCCCAAGCCTTTTTGCCAACCACTCATAAAAGTTGAGATGTTTGTTTACAAACAAGGAACTGCCCTATTGGACCACGTTAAAGAAATATTATATAGATAAGTAGAAAGCATCACACGTTCAATATTTTTGGTTAATTACTATTCTCATTTTTAACTTTTTATTTCACTTTGTCATTTAACGTGCGTTTTCTTACTTTTTTGAATTATAATTTACTTTTTATTTGTTAGTAGTTTTAATTCTTTTGATTTGTTATTATTTCATAGTAGTACTTTGTTTTTAGTTCCCTTTTAAGGGTTTTATTATTATTATTATTATTATTTGATAGTTTTTCGAAATGCCCGGGAAATGCAAATCTAATCTTTCCAACAGAACTAATAAAGCTCGGGCTATGAAAGTAGCTAGAAGTCAAGAGACGAGTTGTATCACAGAGCTGGGTATTAATATTATAAAATGTACCATTATTACAGGAACTGCTAAAGGAGACAGCGTTTTGATTCCCCGCATACCTATTATTCCCAACAACTTGCCATTTCATTTCAAGAGATTGCAATTTCCATTGAAATTGGCTTTTACAATGACAATCAACAAATCCCAGGGGCAAACCTTAAAAGTGGCAGGCATTCATTTAGGAACTCCATGCTTCTCACACGGTCAATTATTTATATGTTGGTTGTTCACGTGTTTCAAGTGCCCAGAACTTGCATGTGTTGACGGAAAATAATAAGTCATTTAATGTTGTATACAGATAGGTATTTTTCCCGTAGATCTTTCAATGAGTTACAAATTTTTTTGAGTATACTTTATCAGACTATTTTGCACAGCACCACAATAAGGTTTCATTACATTACATATTATGATCAAACCGTCAGTTCCCACACATACACATCAAAATTTCTACGTGAACGAAGTCGCGGGTAACAGCTAGTATAAATATAATCCTTTCTTGATAAAGTATAACTCACTTTTCTTATTCGTCCCCCCTTTTTCAGTGCAGATTTCATAATACACACAATTATTATATCTTCATTTTTGGTGGCTGATTCTTTAATTAAGATTTTCTAGTGGTTTGTTGTCAGAATAAAAGACAGCTTCCCTGTTAATTCTCAAAATTTACATTTAACTTCAGTTAATTACTCAAATATGTTCTTTTTTACTGCCAATTTTCAAAATTTTTTTTTTTTTTAAGTGTGCTGCTTGTTCAGCAAAATTCATGCCTTTTTGGCATCCGATACAGTAACCACCGCTTAATAAATTCAATGGTTAATAAAATCAGCCGTTTAATCTGATCAAATTGCCAGGACCGGAATCAAATCAATGCAAACTAATTTTAAAATCGCCGCCTAATAAAATCAGCATCGCCGGATAATAAACTAAAAAAATTCAGCAGCAAAAATGTCATTTATGCACGCTAAACAAATTTGTATTCACACTGATATTTTAGTTTTAAAATAAAATAGAAAAGAAAATACAGCAATCCTTCCGTTATCTTTGTCGAAAATTTTACATTTACAGCAATAACAGGCCTTATCACTTGTCTTACAAGGAAACATTCAAAAAGGTGTCATCTTCAAAAATTATTGAAAAAAATATGTGATTCTACTCTTCATAAAACACCAGAAAATGAAAAAATTATCGGCTGAAATTAATTACAGCAACGACAAAAAAATATCAACATTAAGCATTTTTGGCAATTTTACACTGCTAGGCGATTGATTTTGAGTACTTGGCGAAAAAGCAAAACATTGTTCTGTTCGTACATAGCAATCTCGGTGCTAGCAAATGTATTGCCTAACAGCGCTAAATCGCCAAATATGCTTAATTTTGATATTTTTTTGTGGTCGCTATAGTTCATTTCAGCCAATAATTTTTTCACTTTCTGGTGTTTTATGAATAGTAGAATCAAATATATTTTTTTCAATACTTTTTGACGATGACACCTTTTGAATGTTTCCTTGTTAGTGATAATTCCAAGGGCTGTAAAAAGTTGTAAATTTGATTTGATACTGATTTTTTTTTTGATAATGTTTAATTAAAAGACAATTTTTAATTCTTATTCTGAAATAACTTAGAAGCAAGAAGCTTAAATGGAAAGATTGAAATTTAAAAGAGAAGCGTGAACTTTTATCAAAGTATTGATGATTTGCCTCAAAGGAGAGCGCATCTGAACTTTGGATGTGTTTAATTCACTTATTTTAAAGGAACAATCAAATAAGTATCTGTTAAAAATTAATATTGTTTGTTAGTGCCATTATTTGGTACCTTTTGAAATTTCTTCCCAAATTCAGGTAAATACCTTTTTCTTGAGTTCAGGAACATTCGCCGGATATAAAAATCAGCTGCTTAATAAAATCCCTTTTGATCAGACGAAAGTGATTTTAATAAGCGGTTCGAACTGTACTATTATTTTTGTAGTTTTTTTTTTTTTTTTTTAAGTGTCTCCTACATTCACTGATTTTTATGAAGAAATTTAATTTCAAACCATATTTTATTCATTTCATGCAATATAAAAACTGAGTTATCAATCACTCAAATTAATCAAAATTGTGCCACGTAAAATATTTTGGTTTCTTCAGTTGTAGACACCTCATTTGTTAATCAAATAGTAGCATTAAATCATTTATTTGGATAAAAAACAGACACAGATAATTTCTAGTTAGAAACTTATTTTCCAGAGATTATTTTTCAATGTGATAACTGAAGTTTTAATTTAGTTAAAATAAAAATTGAATATATATATGTGCATATAATGAATTATTAAACGTAGTAAAAGCCAAGCAACAAGATCACTGAAACTACATAGACCAATAAGGATGAATATTTTGGAAGTAGAAGCTCAGAAGGTGAAAAAAAAAATATATTTTTTTCCCCCTCCTCTCCCCTTTCAGAGATTGATTTTATTTGTAGAGTTTCCATTTAATATATAAAACATCATCCCACTTTTTCAGATTCTGAGGAGTTTGATTATACAGTGGAGCCCCGTTTATATGTTTTTCAAGGGACCATTCCTAAAAAACATAACTGAAAAAAATATACAACTGAAAATTTGTTTTAACATTAATACACAATAAAGTGTCCTATTAATAATAAAAGTCTAATAAATTTTCATGATTTCCTTACATTTATTTGATTAAGTTATATTCTTAATTAAATTAAAAATATTTTTAAAAAGATAGGATAGAAATTAAATGATAATTAAAAATATAGAAATTCAGAAAAAAATCCTCAAGATTTTGATTTTAACATTTAAAGACAAACCTTTCATTCTGTAAATGAAGGTGGCATTTTTGTAAACGATTAAAAGAGAGGAAAATATATAGATAAAAATTGTCTCTCCAACTGTAATGTCAAATAAATCTGATGAGAAATAAGGAAATCTACCAGTATCCTATTCAAGTATCTCAATGGAAGTGAACAATAAATCTTCATGTTTACAAAATGCCAATAAAATTGTGGGTTCTTTTCCTTTCATACCCCATCCCTGGAATCAATTAAAGGAGAGAGTGGGAGGTCTACAAGCAATCACTATCCCATCACCAACCCAACTGCTTATTCCTGAAAATTTCTCTAACATCCCCCTCTTTCCCTCAAACTATCCATGCAGACCAAACTTTGTATGTACTATAGTTCTAAGAAAAAATATTCGAAAAAGATGAGAATAAAACAGAGAGCATACATTTTTTTTTTTTTTTTTTTTTTAAATCTTGGAAGGAAACTTAAACTTTGGATTCTACATGGGGGAAAAAAATGTATAAGCGAAATTAAAAATTTACTTGTGTCGTATAACTGAAATATTTTAATATTAGAATTCAATGGAATTGATTTGGCACCGAAGTTGAAAAACTTATAAAAGATGCTCCACTGTACTATGCTTTACATGGGGAAAATGTTTAGTATTTGCATAATGTGCATAGATTATTCTGGCTAGATCACAGAAATAATTATATTTTTATTATTTTCTCTATTATGAATGTTTATCTGATGCATGCTTCTCAAAAATATAAATAAAAAAATTCCAAATATTTTCCACACTAAGAATTACATTGAACATCTTTTGACATTTGGATTTTTCATGTTCTAGCATATCTGGGCATCCTTACTATGAAAACAAAATACGTTTAAGAATTATTTAGGTTAGATCCATAAATACCATTTTAAAACGTGCTCCAGTTTTAATTGATTTAGCATTATGGTCTTATCACACAAGAGAATTTTGTTCAATATTTAACGCAACACAAACTTTTACAAGTGGTGGTCAAAATAGTTGAAAACATGCTAACCTTGAAACTTTCCTCATATGTAGCTTGTTGAGTGAAAAGTTGAACTAAGTCTCTGGCGCGATACAGCCATTAAAAAAATTGTTTGAAATTTATAAAAATAAAAACCTTCCTAGTAGAAATTTCTAAATGAAAGAGTTATAAAAAAATACTTTTCTTTTGCAATAGCACTTATATGAAAAATGCATATGGAATTCTAAGAATATTATGTACTGAATTTCTTATTGGAAATATTTTCAAATATCTATTGAAATTCACATAAAGTGATGCAGAGTGAACTTAATTAAAAAGAGAATGAATAATCTATTATCAGTATAGTCTAAATAGATTCATTAGGACAAATGTGCTTCTTTATAATATTTAGTTAACACAATCATTCTAAGTAGATAAAACATGTTTTGGCTAATAAAATAAATTTGACAGCATTCTGAAAAGACTAACTAGTAATGCAAACAATACACAGTACCCCTAAAACGCTCTTCCAGAATTTATTCATTTAGCAAAAGTGACTACAGTAACAAGTAGGGGAAACAAAATTGTGACATTTATTAGTTTATTACATCATAAAACACACTTTGAGATATCTCCTACATTCCGCTGGAATGACTGTTTATATAGCAAGAACTAACAAATATGTTGTACAAAAAGCACACAAAATGTTCTGTTCTACAGATGGAATGAGAAATGTGAAAAGATGTCAGTCAAACCACATATTTCAGTGCCACTTGCATTACACCTTCAGACACAATATGAACAAACATAATTCCACTTACAAAAACAGCTGTACAGTGTATTAGGTCCTGTCTCAACCATACTCTATAGGGAGTGTTGGCAACTGAGTACCAAGTGGCATAAAATTTCATTTAAAAGAAAAGCATATTCTGTACAGTTTTCAGTAAAGGAAACAATTTCTCAGAAATAACATTAATTTGGTACTCACCAACACTACCAATGAGCATAATATGTTAGTTTACATATTTCTAAAGATTTCATGTGTGTAAAATGCAAAAAAGGAATAGAATTTTATCTGGAATTCATTGAATACAAAGCTCGAGCTGCAGAAAACTTTGTTCTCTGTTAAGTCAGTATCGGAATGAAATATACATTCTAGCAATTTACAAATTTTGAACTGGGCAGCACAGTGCAAAGAAAAACATATCAGAAAAAAAAAATTAAAACAAAAAATATGCTTTTAATAAACTGAGTAAGGAAAGACAAAAACAATTTTAACTAGCCCTCTACAATTCCAAGGCACTAAAAATCACATCAACTTATAATACTGCTGATGTGATACAATCTATTCCTTGGATAGCTAATAAACTCTTGCTATTTTTATGAAGTTATTTTATTTATTATTAATGCTGTATTACATCAAACTAGTGCTGGTTATCAGATATATATATTTTTTAAAGATCCAATCAAAAGAAATCTTAGCTCTTCAATAACTTATTTGTTCACTGGCAAATTTAATTTGAAGTGAATTCAAGTTCTGTACTGTGGCCTTTAAAATGCAAATGAATTCTTTTGCAAAATATACTACAACAATGAATTAACACCAAACATGAAACATTTGACACTAAGACATCTTTTTAGGAAAGAGAGCTAGAAGATTTTAGCACCAGTTTCACAAAATCATTAGCAATGAAAGCAAAATAAAATAATGTGGATGCACAATTATGCAAGCAGGGAGGAAAGGGGAGAGGGGATAGTGGATACTTTAAAAATATAATTATTTTAAAATCTAGTTAAAGTGTTACCATTATCTACATTTATCCTTTAATGATTTTTTTTTTTTTTTTATTAGTAAGGGGTTCCCAATCTTTTGAATATTCAAGTCAAAGTAACTTTAGCTTTTCATTAAATTTATTGAGAGAAAACAAAATGTGCGATGGAATAATAAATAACAATCACTTGATAGACTGAAAGAAAGCAAATTTTCTTAATCGGCAGATAAACAAGAAAAGATTCAACATGCAGAAAACACTGGGAACCCTTTAACCATAAATCAAGGATATCTGTTCAACTTCTATCAAAGCATTTTTTAATTCAATCACAGTCTGATTCTCAATCGAAATTCTTTCATGATGTAAAAATATTCAGATATAGTACAAAATATTCCAGAAGTTGCAATTACCACTGAATAAATACTGTAAGAGATCTAAGACATTTTTTAGAAAGCATGCTTATGATGAAACAGAATTAAACCTAAATAAGATCTCTAAATTGGCCTATAACAAGAAGAAATTTAGTATTGTGCTAATCAGTCCCAGTGCTTTTTCTACAAGAAATTTTGTGAAACCAATTTCTGACAGAAGATCTGCCATGACCTATATCA
>OZ005650.1:238863875-238901375 GCA_963930645.1 Salticus scenicus | reverse complement strand
ACTACTCACTTTAAAGAATAAATGTCTTCTTATATATATATATATACATATATATATATATATATATATATACAGACGCAACATAGTAATTTCAACGATTATGCTCCGGAATAAATCAGAAATGGTGTTTTGCCTGCCGTCTCAGGCCGTCGATGACCATACAACAGAATCCAGAAGTGAGACTACATTATTTATACTTTCTTTTAAGCAGAACTTTAATATTATCGGAATTTTTTATTTACAATACTTCGTTTGTATATTATTCGTAAAATCGAGGCTTTAAATAGCCCCATGAAATAAGATAAACATCTAAGATTTTTTTACTTTTTTTTAAGTAGCCGGTCCGTAACCTTATACTTTTTGAAGCCTTTGTCATTATGATAGCAATACCCCTGAGATCCAACTTCAGAATAAATAAATAAATAATAATATTAACAAAAAACAAAATAAAGTTAAAGAAATAATAACTTTAGCATCTATTTTATGTTAACAGAAGGTTATAAAACTAGAACGTAACATAAATGAATTTTTGAAACGTGCATTTTAAAATTTTAAGTGTTCTATGTGACAAAAACACACCAATGACATACATGGAAATTTATAGGTCAAATAACAAAGATAAATTTACTTATTCATAAGTTTTTCAGCACGTAATATAAATATAAAATTCTGTTTGTAATATTTTTTTTCTTCATAGTCATATCATCTGAATTTAAATTTGTAGAAAGCCTATTAATTGTAAAGCTCGTAAAAAGAAAACTCACATGAATGATTTACTTTTCAGTTCCTTTTGCTTTTATTGCATTTAAGTAAATAAAATATATAGCCTTTCTACACAATAAACAATATTGGTTTACTCTGATTTTATCTTCAGTACTTGAAAAATGTTAACATATATATATATATGCGTCGTAATACTTCCTAAAGAAATTGATATCTTTTCGAAAGTAAGAAAAAGGGCAATTGAAACTGAAATAAAAACAATAAATCCCACTTCTATCTGTCCATTCTTCAGATGAAGAACATTATTATAAAATTTATACAACATGAATGAGCTTTGTGATATTGTTTTGTTTATTTCGAATCGAATAATTTTTAATGGATGATTGAAATTTGATATATCTCAGTTCATGAGATTTCAGAATTGTGACAAGATTTTTTATATTTTTTTAATGATAATTTAGTATTATTCCAATCTTTTACTTAAAATGATTTTCTATATATTATTAATAAAATTGAGGCTTTAGCGATGATAATTAATCTACAAAAACAATAAAAAATGAAAAATGGAAGATTCCTTTTCATTTTTTTTCAATTTCATATTCCAAACAAAAGGTTATCCCATTATTTTGTAACTCAACTATTTTTTCCTCTAGGATCAATAATTTTAAATCTATTTTTGAGTTACATTTTATTCCCTTGATTGTTTGATTGATTGAATTGTGTCATGAATATAGTATGAATATAGTATTCAATTTAATCTTAAATATCTTTTTATTCCCCGACTATAAAAAATTATTTATTTTGTTTTTTCAATAAGAACAATTTGTGTTGGCACTTTTTAAAAATACTATTTTGGGAACACATTTTTTTTTAATCAGACTTGTAAATAGATTTACAAATAAATAGATTTCGTGCATAAAGTTTTTCTGAGAATTTTTATTAGTGTTGATTCATGAAAAAGCATTCAGCTTATGCTCATGACATGTACACATGAGGACAATGGTTGATAAAATAATGTGACTTATTCATATATCTAGATAAATATTTAATAGATTTTTTTGGGGTGTAAAAGAATTGTTATGCTTCATATATTACAGTACAGATCTTACCTCGAAGAGAAAAAGAAGACCGGTAAAATTTTGGAGAACAGATTAAGGTTTGAAAACACTCAGAAAAAAAAAAAAAAAAAAAAAACTTAAAATGCGTTGCAGATACAGAATGTGCTTAGGGGTCTTCTTTTAATCACCTATCTTCACGTGTATTTTAATAGAATGTATATTTATGGTGAAAATTTAGAGCGCCTTACCTTTGATGGGTTTAGATGAATTTAAAGTCTTCTGAAACTGAAGCAAAATTGTTTACCCATACTTTTATAATGAATTAACTAATGGCAATGCAATATATAAAATCCATTATAATTTTAGGTCTCATTGATATTCAAAGTTGATATGTGTCAAAGTGATTTAAGAAGTTTCTGGAACATAATCTGGCAAGATTGTTTATGTTTATACCATATCATTGCTGCACCCCAAATGAGCGTAGATATTTTGCAACATGATGAAGCCCTTGCACATTCTTCAAGTACTTTTATGGACTGGACTGTTTAAGTGAGCTTTATTCACGATGGATTGGTTGTAGAGGACCAATCCCTTGCTCACCTAAATGATTAGATTTCATTTTACTGGACTTCTTTCTTTGTGTAAGGACTTCTTTGTTTATGGTAATAAAATTGACTAATTTCGAAATTTAACAACAGGCTTGATGAGTCAATAGAAAAGGTAAAAAATACACTTTTATTAAAAGATACTGTGGTATGTACCAGATCGTCGCTCTCATGATAATGAGGCGAAACTTAAAAAATTGCGATTTTGAGTAAAAAGATTAAAGTAAAATTTTGAGAAACTCAAAGTATCGGGACTTTGAGTTAATCTGTTTTTTAAACGTCCAACGTGCTATGTGTGACATTTCTCAAAGTGGCGTAACTCAAATCCCATTGGTTGCCTAATTATAAGGAATTTATAGTTTGCATGTGAAAAGTTAGTTTGAGTTACGCATGTTTGTCATGAGTACAAAGAGATGCGGGGAGACTAATTTGAATAGCTTTTGTTAGTTTCAAATATCTGTCTGGCAGAAAATTTGTTTTTATAATAAATATGGCCACACGTCATTCTTTTTTATATACCTTTGCATCCTTATTTTTTTTTTATTACTTTTGAAGACTTATAAAACAAAAGTTTTTTTTTATTTGGCTTCAAAACTTTCGCTCAGACACATGCTAAAATATCAGTTTGAAAGAAAATTGAAATTTGCAATCCTGTTCAACCATGATTCTTTACAAGTATAACATTTTGACTAATGCAGATTTTAGGTAATTCGTTGTAAACAAAGGCTAATCCTTTTATGGATTAGTACGCCGTTATTAGTTATTGTAAACTCATTTGAAAGCTCTTACAATGGGCAAAAGTTTAGTTGACTAATCATAGACACAAGGAGTGTTTAGGAAACAGTCAATTAGAGAATTTGTCGGCAATTGGATTTCGAATTTCGCCAGTTTTTCATTCAATGTAATTATCTGTTAACATAACTTCATAATTTTATAATTAACAAGTTAATCTGTTAACATAACTTCATCATAACTTCAAATATTTTGATCTAAATGGTATCATTTTTAAGGATGCTTATTGCTCTTTTCAAATACATTGCATATTAAACTATCAAAAACTTTAATAATTCAGGTTTTTTGAGAGAAAGAAAAGAAAAAGAAATTACTCAATTTTTTGGTCTTATTGCTATAACCCGAAAACATTTAAAGATAGGACACGGCCGCTAAGATATTTTTTGTTATATATGAGCTCTTCGGCCATTCCATTTCGTTTAGTTGATTATGCGCTGTTCACCCTAATATAAAACACTTGACCATCATTTGGTCATTCAACATAACAGGTATTAATCCCGAAATACCTATTTTGTTTGAGTGATCTATCCCTTAAGTAACAAGTTCGCAAACAGAAAATGTTTTTTAGGTTTTTATTTACAACAAAATCAGACATAATAACAAATAGTACAATACTTTAGATATACACTGCATTTCCATTGTTTTAATTTATTACAAAAATTTCATATATAATTTGTGGATACCATGTAGGTTGTAATGACGCTTATGTATTACCTGTGAATCGTCTTCATAGAGTTCTTACCTGAGTGATCGCTCCGGAAAGCTGGACGGTAGTTCTGAGCTTCATCCAGCGAGAGCGGGATGTCCTGGAGCCGGCACTTGCCCCGGACGACGGTGCCCCCGGAGCCTGCGGAGGTGCGCTCGACGAGCTGTCTGCCGGCGCCGAGACTGCTGGTACGCCGGAGGAAGCTACATGCAAAGGGGAAAAAAAAGTTATTAATTAGTACTAAACTTTTAAAAATTTAGATATGAAAGTGCATTGTGTATTTCCTCAGTTTGTTTAACTTAAAAAATTATTAATTTAACAATAATTAAAAAGTGATTAAAGGACTTTTTAAATAAATCACCAATAGTAGCTATACTTGATATCAAATAGTTATTTACCTTAACAATAATTTAAAATAAAATAATAGGTATATTCTATTGCCAGAGAATCAAGTGACACTGCTAAACATGCCAACATATTTAATTTTTTCCACAGTATTGTTATTACTCACCTTTTTTTCACATCACTTTTATTTTCCTGAATAAATTATTGCAATGCCTACATTTCTGTCAAAATGTGGGTTGTTGCATTAGAGATTTGAAAATTCGTGTTACGACGGCATATTTAAATCTAAGTGATTTGAAAAATGTTCAGAAATTATTGTTTATACATTTTTGTTTACATAAAAATTTCCGTTTCATTTATTTTATAGATTAAAATTAATATTACGAATGTAATAAAAAAGTTCTTCATTTGAACAAATTGTGAGTAATAATTAATTTATTAGAGCCGACAAGAATTAATTTTACAGGTTAATTAGAGATTCGGAAATCTTCATCCAAGTATCAGTTTTTGTGATGAAGGCATAACTTCGTTTTTTGTTAATAGAAAAACTGATTATAAAGAATTAAGTTTACACTATGTATTAAAACATACAACTCACTACAAAGTAGGGTTATTGTGAAGCACTCTTATGCAAATTATTTTTGTATTTCGAATATATATAATAATGGCGTATGTGATTTAAAAATGTGAAGGAATACAAAATAATTTCTACATATACGTTGGGATTTCATTTATTTATTCATTCATTCACTCAATAAATAAACTAGCATGGTGTGGCTGTCACAAAAATTTCTTCTATAATTGGTAATAAGACTTCGTAAATACTAAGGAGGGTTAGGGACTCTCAATTACATGGGGGTAAAATTTAATTTTATGCAATAATTAAAATTTTAGCAATCGTGAGAGAAGAAAGTTATTAAAGTTTACTGAATCCAGTTTATTCTTAAGTCTTAATTTTGTTTGGTACCAAAACTGGAAGGCAACTCAGAATATTTATTTTTACAAGTTTAAAGTATTAAAATTTACGACGATAATGGGTGACTTTAACAATTGTAATATTTTTCAAAATCATCGACCATTCTACCCATTACTACCATTATATTCTTCCAATATTTTAAAGAAAAATAAATTCAATTTATCAGCAACATTAGAGTAGTTTTACGCAGATAGAAAATAAAACTAAAAAAGCTGCAAAAGTTGAATGATTTATATATGCTCTATTATTAAATATTTGATAGAGTTATTCTTTTTTTTTCCTTATATACAGGGCGTTTATAATTAAAGTTACGATTTCAAAACGCTATAATTTTAAAACTACCCATCAGAGCGATTTGATATTTTACCAGAGCAATCGCGAGGCAATGAAATTTTGTTTGGGAGAGACAAAAAAGTAATTCCATTATATTCCTATAGATGGCGCTGTCAGTGTAATGTCAGGGGAAACACCTAAATGAACTCATTAAACACAGAAATGTTGTTAGCAACACAATGGAATAGCAGGAAACAATAGACTTTAAGGGTCTACAATTTTTTAACAAAAAGACAAGAATACCTGTTTACGGCGGAAACAGTCATAGTGAAAAGAGAAAAAGAGGAGTTTCTTGAAACAAATACTTTACGGATAATTAACGACACATTTTTGAACTTTTTTTTTTCTTTTGCATACAAAATTCTATTGCCTCACGATTGCTCTGGTAAAATATCAAATCGGTCTGATGGGTAGTTTTAAAACTATAGCGTTTTGAAACAGTAACTTTAATTAGAATTACTCTGTATATATATATATATATATATATATATATATACACACATATATGTGGGAAGTTCCTTGCACAACCAACAGATGGCGCTGTCTCTGATGCTTATCTTTGAACGAGATGACGGACGGGAGTCAGTTGAGATCTGGCTGCAGTGGAGATCGGTTGAGACCGTCAGCGCGAAGGCTGACTTGCTCATGTTCTCATAATTAGAGCTTGTTGTGCTCTTAATAAGTGTGTAGAGCCATGGAGGGCTCATTACTTCTATTTGATAGCACGCGTAGGTGTTTTTGTGAATATACGAGTAGGTGCTTAAATGTTGTCTTGTTACGGATATACTGATCAAGAGAGTTTATTATGTGCTAAGCCTCGAAACCAGCAGTTGGTTAATGATAGAAAGTCTGCTATTATATTAATCCTTGTATTTAATCTGTGTTGTGTATGTTACGTAATAAATGTTTTCGTTATCTAAGTCGCAGCTCATCATTGCCCCACCCCTAGACACCCAGCCAAGATTCTACAAGTGGGGACTCTGCCGCGATATTACCACCAACAAGTTATAAAAGGTAACTGTTATTGTTATATATTTATCATTCTAATTGATAATAAATAATAATGATTAATGCATAAATTGAGAAAAAGGAATTTAATACAGTTTTGAATTAGAAATTAATGGTGAAATATTTTTTGAGAACTGTTTTGGTTTCAGTGTGTGATGAAATTAAATAAATACATTACTTGAGAAGAATGAATAGAAATAAGAATTATGATTAAAAAAATATTCTGAATAATCATTTAGTATTTTACTTATTGTTGTTTTCAATATTATTTTAACAATATTATAACAATATTATTTTAAAACGAAAGTGATAACAATTATTAAATAGAGAAGGAATAATGATAATGGTGATATTATATGAAATATGTGTAATAATTAAGAAATATATAAGATGATCTAAATATTATGTTGTATAATACAAATTGTGGTTATTTAAAAATCATGATAATTTTGATTTGAGAACAAAAACCATAGAATCATTTTTTGAGAAAATTGTTCTCATATTATTTTGTTTCTATTTATGTATGATATTAATTTGGTAGAAGTATTGAAATATTTTTTGTTATAAATAATTATTTAGAGTTATAATGGCCCAAAACGTGTTACAAGGCATTAGAAAAGCCGATTTAAAAACAATTGCTGAAGAATTAGGCCTAACTGTTCCGGCGGAAGCTAAGGTGGTTGAAATCAAAACTTTGATTGAGAGTTCTGATATTTATAAAAATGATTTAGAATTTGTTAGAGGTGTTATTAAAATGTTAGTAGAAGAACAAAAGTTGAAATCTGTAGAAGACCAAACCAAAATTGAGATAGAAAGAATTAAATTATCCCAGTTAGAAAAAGAAATAGAGTTACAGAATTTAAAGTTACAGGCTGCAGCAAATAATTCTAGTAATAATGTTGAGCAATCAAATTCAGAAACTACTTCACAATCATTAGAAAATTTAATTAGAAGTATTCGAACATTAACCATTTCAGTACCTGAAAAACCGGAAGCTTTGCACTTATTTTTTCAATCCCTTGAAAAAGCATTCGTTTCTAAAAATGTACCGTCTAAATTCAAATCGGAAATATTGATTAATTTATTGGGAGATAAATGTAATCAGGTTCTTGCGTACGTAACCACCGAAGAAATTAACGATTATGAAAAAGTTAAGGAATTAATTTTAAGACAATTTCAACCAACGCCGCGTGAATGTTTAAGTAATTTTAAAAATGCGTTGCGTAATCCGTCAGAATCTCATGTCCAATTCGCTTCCCGTCTAAGCGCTTCTTTTGATTACTATTGTAGATTGAGAGGGGTTAACGACGTTAAGCAATTGTGTGATCTTATGGTTTCTGATAAATTATATGAAACGTCGGATTCTAGAACTAAGGAACATATTAGTGTTCGAGAAGGTCAAAATTGGTTTAAACCCAACGAATTAGGTCGGGAGTGTGATTTATTCTACTCTTCTAGAGGGAAATCGTTAATTGAAACTAATAATAATACGCAACACGAAAGTTCAGAGAATAAGCGGTTTGTAAACAAAACTCCTTTTAGAAAGACACATTATAATAATAAAGATCCCATAATACGTAATTCGGTATCTAATCAAACTCACGAAAAGCATGAAAGAATGTGTTACATTTGTGGTGCAAAAGGGAAAACATTTCATTTCGCTAGAGTGTGTCCTAAACGTATTTCAGAGAAAAAAGAATTCCGTGAAAATCTTCCTACGAATTCAGTAGTTCAATCCGAAACAAGTCCGATTAACCTAATTGTTAATGAGCTCGAATATGTTGATATTTTAGTGGATGATATCCCACTTAAAGGGTTAAAAGATTCAGGTTCTTCGATTCTAATTGTAAATAAAAATAGCATTCCACAGACTAAAAATGTTATTTCTTCAACCACTCTAGTTAGCTGCTTTAATGAAAAGAAAGATGCAAATCTGACTGAATTTAAAATATCTTTACCTAATCATGATTCAATAAATGTAATCGGGGCTTTTTGCAACAATTTGTCATGTGACGTAATTCTCCCTGGTAATATCTTTCATATTTTGAAACAACAAAATAAAGAGGAAACACATGTTTCGAATTCCGACATAGGGGGGGGGGAATTTTTCTGAGTTCGGGGGAAAGCAATTTCGATGAAGCAAGTGAGTGTTCTTTTCCTGTATTCGATCGAAAGGAAAATGAAATAGATTCTTTTTTTTCAAATATGTGCAATTTTTCAGAAGAAGAAAAATTCGATGTCATTTATATTTTAGATAAGTCGTTAAAAGAGAGATTAAGCGAATTAATAAAAAGTTATAAGCCAGTTAAAACAAAAAGTACTGATTTAAAAATGTCCATTATTTTATCTGATGATACACCAGTGTGCTTACGCTCTCGCAGATTATCAATTGTAGAGAAATCAGAGGTGGATAGACAAATTGACCAGTGGTTAAAAGATGGTATAATTAGAGAAAGTACGTCAAATTATGCTTCGCCAATAGTGGTGTGTAGGAAAAAAGATGGAGGAATAAGGTTATGCTGTGATTATCGTGCTTTAAATAAGAAAATAATTAAAGATAAATACCCGTTGCCAAATATTGAAGATTTATTTGATAGATTAGGGGAGGGTAAAGTTTTTTCGACACTAGATTTAAAGAATGCGTTTTTACAAGTTGATGTAGAGGAAAAAAGTAGGAAATATACAGCTTTTGTGACCGATAATGCCCAGTATGAGTTTCTAAAAGTTCCCTATGGATTATGTAATAGTCCCTTAGTATTTCAAAGATATGTAAATTATGTGTTTAAAGACCTATTAAAAGATGGTACTGTAATTATTTATTTAGATGATATAATTATTCCATCTAAAGATGAGAATGAAGGGTTAGATAAATTAAAACGTGTGTTAGAAACGTCATCAAAATTTGGTCTAGAGTTAAATTTAAAGAAATGTCAGTTTTTGAAACGAAAGATCGATTTCTTAGGTCACATAATTGAGAATGGCACGATTAAACCCTCAGTAGAAAAAACTCTTGCAGTCCAAAATTTCCCAGAACCCCGTAATGCTAGGGAAGTGCAGTGTTTCTTAGGTTTAACGGGTTACTTTAGAAAATTTATTCGTTCATATGCCAACATAGCAAGACCACTCAGTGACTTATTACGTGCTTCCACTCCATTTAAATTCGAGCAAGAGCAGAAATTGGCTTTTCAAAAGCTGAAAGACATTTTATCTAATACGCCTGTCTTACACCTTTTTAAGCAAGGCTATAAGTTAGAAGTTCATACAGATGCATCTAAATTAGGATTCGGTGCAATCCTATTACAACAAGATGACGATGGACAGTACTATCCAATCCATTATATGAGTAAAAAGACCTCTGTACAAGAAGAAAAATACTGTAGTTATGAGTTAGAAGTGTTAGCGATAGTAGAAGCCCTTAAAAAATTTAGGAACTATTTATTAGGTAGTAAATTTAAAATTTATACTGACTGTCAAGCGTTCACCAAAACTTTAGATAAACGTGAATTGACACCTAAGGTAGCCAGGTGGTCTTTCCTGCTACAGGAATTCGACTACGAAGTAGAACATCGACCTGGTAAACAAATGCAGCATGTTGACGCGCTTAGCAGACACCCTGTAATGACTGTAACAACTAATACCCTTACTCATCGTATTGCTACTGCTCAAGAAAATGATGAGTTTATCAACACTATGAAATATCGTTTACAACAGAACCAAAATGACGAATATGTGTTAAAAAATAATGTTTTATATAAAGTGTTAAATGATAGGGATGTACTAATTGTCCCAGAGATCATGCAAATCGAGGTCGTAAAGAAATGTCATGCCTTAGGAAATTTTTCGGCTAATAAAACTGAAGAGTTAGTAAAAAGAGACTACTATTTTTCTAATATGAAAAAATTCGTAGATAACGTTGTAAAAAGTTGTGTAGAATGTATTCTCGTAAATAAGAAACAGGGAAAAGGAGAAGGTTTTTTGAACCCTATCCCTAAAGGAGATATACCATTATCCACGTATCACATCGATTTTGTGGGTCCATTACCAACCACTAACAAAAACTACAATCACATTTTCACTGTCCTCGATGGATTTAGTAAATTTTCGTGGCTATACCCGGTGAAGTCAACTTCTTCAGCAGACGCCTTGCAAAAATTAAAACAGCAAGCTGCTATTTTTGGTAACCCCGCAAGAATAATATCTGATCGTGGACCTGCGTTCATATCTAAGGAATTTGCAGATTACTGTAAATCAGAGGGAATTGAACATGACACCATCACAACCGGAATCCCAAGAGGGAATGGTCAAATTGAGAGACTTCATCGAACAATCATTCCTGTATTATCCAAGTTATGTATAAATGACCCTAACAAGTGGTACAAGTTTGTTGAGGCTGTTCAGAGAACTATTAATTCCACCACATCGAGAAGTACCAAAAGAACTCCTTTTGAATTACTCACTGGAGTAACAATGAGAAAGAAAGAAGATAAGAGAATACTTGAACTCCTCGAAGAGGAAAGGATAAATTCCATGCTTGATAATCTTAACACCATTCGTGAAGAAGCAAGAAAAAACATTCTTAAGATTCAAGAAGAAAATCGCCGATGTTACAACAAGAAGAGAAAGAAAGCCCATGTATATAAAATTAATGATCTAGTTGCCATCCAGCGAACTCAGTTTGGAACCGGCATGAAACTAAGACCAAAATTCTTAGGTCCTTATAAAGTTGTGCGAGTAAAGACTAAAGAGAGATATGAAGTCGAGAAGATAGGTGATCACGAAGGACCTATACATACTAGTACTTCTGCAGACCATATGAAATTATGGTCCACTAACTGAACTGGAATCCACAAACTAGACTGATAAACTTTAAAGAAAAAGTTAACTGTGAATTTTTATGTACATAAGTTTTTTTTAATGTCTGTTTCTCTCTTTTTTTTTTCTTTTAATTGTATTTTGCAGATATCCTTTAGTATCCCAGGCTGGTTTACGGTGAGGTCACCGCACATCAGAATGGCCGAGCGTTGTGGGAAGTTCCTTGCACAACCAACAGATGGCGCTGTCTCTGATGCTTATCTTTGAACGAGATGACGGACGGGAGTCAGTTGAGATCTGTCTGCAGTGGAGATCGGTTGAGACCGTCAGCGCGAAAGCTGACTTGCTCATGTTCTCATAATTAGAGCTTGTTGTGCTCTTAATAAGTGTGTAGAGCCATGGAGGGCTCATTACTTCATTTTTACTATTTGATAGCATGCGTAGGTGTTTTTGTGAATATACGAGTAGGTGCTTAAATGTTGTCTTGTTACGGATATACTGATCAAGAGAGTTTATTATGTGCTAAGCCTCGAAACCAGCAGTTGGTTAATGATAGAAAGTCTGCTATTATATTAATCTTTGTATTTAATCTGTGTTGTGTATGTTACGTAATAAATGTTTTCGTTATCTAAGTCGCAGCTCATCATTGCCCCACCCCTAGACACCCAGCCAAGATTCTACATATATATATATATATATGATACAAAAAATATTCCCACGTTCATAATATATGTTTACGATTCTAAGTGAATATCAATAATTGTCAATTATAGATAATCACTTAAAATCGTAGAACTCATGAAAACTATCCAAAACAATTATTTATATTTTCGTCTTCTTTCTTTTGGAGAATAAAACTTTCTGGACAAAACTTTCTTTAGTTGTCAATAATTATATTAATTTTCTGCAAACATGCTGAACTTTCGTACACTTTTATATCAATTTTCTTTTCTTGAAAACAAAATATTTTATCTTTTGAAACATTTGTAAAATTAGTTTTCATTTCACGATTCTTCCTTATCTGAAATAGGTTGAACTATTTTTATTTTGTCATAAAGAAATGTAATGACATTTTACTTTCACAAAGAGATCCCTATGGTTGTCTAAATTGTTCCCATTAGGATTTAAATTATGTCACCATAAAAATATGAGAACTCAATAAATTTTAACATTTTTGTTACCGTTTAAAGTAAGAGAAAACGTTGAATATTTTAATAGTTTTCAGGATATAATTTTATTCTAATGTATTTGATATACTAAAAAAAAAAAGGGTAAAAGAGCGATGAAATATTTTTTTACGTTTTAAAAAGCATAGTTGCTAACTTTTATAAATTTAAAATATGGATAATCACCACTATATTTTTATAGAAACTTCTTATATTAATTTTAGGAAATTAATATGTCTAAGTTCACTATTATAAATTTTTGATGTAAAGTCTTCTCAAAAATCGGGAAAATTTGGCAGGTATGAAAGAAACATGAATATTGAACAATAGATTTTTAATTTTCTCTTTATAATATTAAAAATAAGTATTGATTTCAGGAAAAATTTTAAAAATTGATATTTAGATTTTGTTATAATTAGGCATTATGGTGTCTCCTAAACGCAAAAATCCTGTTTTTAGCGATTGATCTCTGTGTCTATGAGTCTGTGTGTATTTTGAAATTTGTTCGCAGCATAATTTAAGGAAAAAAAAAAAAAAACTAAAATTGGTACTTGAAATCTGTATCATATAGGGGTGCTACTTAGTACTTTTCATTGTAAACGGATAAATGTCTTGTGCAGAGGTACGTAAAGAAGTGTTCAAAGGTATTACGTTTATAGGGTGTTAGCTCTGTTGGGTACATTTTATCAAATTTGGACTGCACTAAACAAAATGAGACTGACATACATTCATTATATGCACAAAAATAAGTTTCATATGTTGGGTTGTTCGGAAAATAATTTCGTTTTTTTTTCTTTGAAAATGAAAGACGATTTTCTTATATTGTATAAATATTTTATTGAATTTTATATTCTACACTTTGATCGGTTTCTTTGCGATCTCACGAATTGTTATTCGAACCTGGTAACTGGCAGCAGAAGGCTAAACCACTAACCTTTCAGATACCGTTACCAGATGAGCTTGTCAATATGGAAGAATACAACAAATTTTTTCTTAATTAAAAATTATGAAAATTATTTTTAATTAAATGTGTCGGACCAGTTTAAAAATATCATGTATGATACTAATATGAACTTCATTAACCATGATCAATTTTCTTTGAAAGCTGCCTAAGCTATTTGAAATTTAAGATTATCTCAACATAGATGAAAAGGGCAAAATTTAATATAATCTGGCATAATGAGGATTATTTTCATTGTAAACATTTTAGGACCCATTTTAAAACGTAATTTATGTTATCAACATGAACATTCTCGAAAATAAACATTTAAACTTTAAAAGTTTCTTAATTTACTCAAAATTAAAGACTTTCATAACATAGCACTAGGTTAATAAACTTGCATTATGGAGCTATTGCATGGAAAGTAGAATTTATTATGTAAAAATTAACATATAAAACTCGACCGAATAAAATTAATAAGCAAATTGGAATGAGATAAATAAATCAAAGTGGGGGAGGACAGCACAGTGTGAGTTCGGTATTTCACTTTGTGATTTTGTGAGTGAAACCCCGTCTTTATTGCTGTTAGCACAAAAAAATAGTATGTCCAATAAGTAAAATTTATGAGTACACATATATGATGGGGAAAGGAGCATAGTCTATTTGTTTTATGCGTATTCATTTTAACTACTATTTTATAATTTTATAATATTTAGTTTTTATGTAACTTTTTAAATAAGAATTCATATATTAGATATTTATTATAAAATACATAATAGAGTTTAAGAATAGAAGTAACGGCTACTTCGTTAAACCTTTTTAAATATAAAACAGATTCTTAAAACACTATGCAAAAATCAACTTAAAGTTTAATGAAATATCAACAAGTCCTTCCGGCTTATTCGGAAGGATAGGTTGATTTCTTTTTCCTTATCAAGCAGCCGTCATTTTGATTCAAAATGGCGGCTACAAATTATTAATGCACTTGGTAGAAATATTCCTGTAGGCTACGCACATATAGAGTTTTAAGCAAATCGGTTCATAAATACATTTTTATGTGAATTTAAAATTTTCAAGTGGCCGGCGCTTGGAAACAAAATGGTGGGTTAAGTTGACAAATATATGAAATGTATTTGTGAGATAAGTATACTGTGCACATATAGTTCGAATTAATTCAAAATCTCAAAAGTCATCGTGTTGAAAAATTAAGTGACTGCCACTTCGATCAAAATGACAGAGAAAGTTGCTCATCTAAGATATCGTTGCAAATTTGAAAATAACTTTTTTTTTTGTAGAAATTCTTTCAAAGGGGCTTAGTAAGTTGATAAAAATGTCAGTTTTCTGCATTTCTAGTTTGTTTTAGCATTAAAATAGCCTAGTGTTTCTTTAAAAACGCATTAAAAAGATCCAGTAACGCAGGTAATAGATTTGGCGGCAAATTTGGTGACTTTTCCACTATGGCGATTTTTTTGGCGACTTTTGGCGAGAAAATACTTATTATCGATATACCAAAGATAGACGCAATAACGTGATTGGTTCGAGTTACCTGAATATTCTAGATTTTTGTTGTTTGAATGATAAATCCAATTTTCAACTTTGATTTGAATTGATTAAGTATTTCTAAAGTTACCGAAATAACAAATTTTCAAGCGGCCGCCACTTGGAAACAATACAGTGGAATAAGTTGCCCAGCAAACACATCCAAGATATTTGAAGCATAGGTTCACTGTCTAACTGTGGTTTAAATCAGTGCCGTGTTTCAAAAGTTATTATTATGGCAAATTTTCAAGTGGCTGTCTAAGTGGCTGCAACTTGGAAACAAAATGACAAAACAACTTGCCCATCGAAATTATCCAGTACATTTGTAGGATAAGTCCATTGTCCAGTTCTAGTTTAAATTAAATCAGTATTTTTAAAATTATCGTCATAAGAAATTTTCAGGTGGCACCACTTGTATAAAAAAGTGGACTGAGATGCCCAGCGAACATAAATGAGATATTTGAATGATAAATCCACTACCCAAATTTGATTCAAATTGATTCTGTATTACTAAAGTTACCATAATGACAAATTTTCAAGTGGCCGCCACTTGGAAATAAAACTGCGGATCAAGTCACCAAGTGAACTTATCCTAAATATTTGAACCATAAGTTCACTATCCAACTTTTATTTGAATCAGTTTAGTATTTTCAAAGTTATCGTGTGGCATATTTTGAAGTGGCAGTGTGATTTCAAGTGGCTGGAACTTAGAAACAAGATGTCGGGACAAGTTGCCCAGTGAAAACATTCAAGATAATTATATGATAATATCACTGTCGAAATTTGGTTCGATTTGGAGTATTATTTCAGAAGTTATCGTGATTTTAAATTTTCAAGTGGGAGCCTCATTTCAAGTGGCCCCGCTTAAATTAAGATATCTGCCACTTTATTAAAATTGGCGGATATAGTTTATTAATAAACTTCATTGAGATCCTTACGTGGTCTGAATTTACATCACAATTCAAGCAATTTCGGAATACGCTTTTTACAATTTAAATTTGAAATTTTCAAGTGGTCTCCACTTCAAAACAAAACGGCGGTGCAACTTGGTTAACAAACTCATCTAGGATATTTATAAGCTAAGTTAAGACACTGTTCAAATTTGGTTCCATTTGGAGTATTATTTCGGAAGTTATCATGGTTTTAAATTTTCAAGTGGTGGCCTGATTTCAAGTGGTCCCGCTTAACTTAAGATATCCGTCACCTTATTAAAAATGGCGGATAAAGTTCATTAATAAAGTTGTTTGAGACACTTGTGTAATCTATGTATACATCAAAATAAAAAAAAAAATCGGAATACGCTTTTTACAATTTGAATTTGAAATTTTCAAGTGGTCTCCACTTGAAAACGAAATGGTGGAGCAACTTAGTTAAAAAATTCATCTAAGTTATTTAGAAGATAGGTTAAGACACTGTCCAAATTTGGTTCGATTTGGAGTATTATTTCAGAAGTTATTGTGATTTTAAATTTTCAAGTGGTAGCGTGGTTTCAAGTGGCCCCGCTTAACTTAAGATATCTACCACTTTATTAAAAATGACGGATAAATTTCATTAATAAACATTATTGAGACCCTTATGTGGTCTATATTTACATCAAATTTAAAACAAATTCGGAATATGCTCTTTACAATTTGAATTCGAAATTTTCAAGTGGTCTCCACTTGAAAACAAAATGGTGGAGCAACTTGGTTAATAAACTCATCTAAGATATTTTTAGATAAGTTAAGACAATGTCCAAATTTGGTTCGATTTGGAGTATTATTTCGGAAGTTACAGTGATTTTAAATTTTCAAGTGGTAGCCTGATTTCAAGTGGTCCCGCTTAACTTAAAATATCTGCCACTTAATTAAAAATGGCTTATAAACTTCATTACTAAACTTCATTGAGACCCTTATGTGGCCTGTATTTACATCAAAATTCAAGCAAATCTTGCTTTAAATATGCTTTTTACAATGTCGGTTTGAAATTTTCAAGTGGCTGCCACTTGAAAACGAAAAGTCGGAGCAACTTGGTTAACGAACTTATCCAAGATGTTTATAGGATTAGTTCACTGTCCAAATTTGGTTCGATTTCGAATGTTATTTCGGGAGTTATCGTGATGACAAAATTTTCATTTCATATATATATATAGATAGATAGATAGATAGATAGATACATAAACGAAGTGATTGCAATAGGTCGATTTCTAAAGAAATGAACCTAATAGAAAAAAAAAAAAAATGAAAAACGTTTAAAATAAACACGCTCTGAATAACGACAAATGAAGTATTCCGAAATGGCAAAATTAAATATATATTTGTAAACAAACATTAAATAATTTTACGAAACATTAAACATTTTGGCTTTCTTTTTTGTTATCCTTTTGAAAAACTACGTCGATTTATCCATAAATTTTATGATCAATAAAAGTACTCTTTAATATTCTCAATGCAATAAATACTACCTATAATTATCATATCGATCTTTCTGAATAAAAACAAAAATCCCTATTATTATTATTATCCTTCATCATCCATACGTTCTGTATATTTGTTTTAAACTGAAATTTATGTCAATTGCATGTGATATAATCGAAAAACTTAAAACGTCTTTTTGTGGAAGCAATTCACTATTTGAAGATGAAATGTTTAGGTAATAAAATTAATATCACTTCTAAGATATAAAATGTTCTTTATCACAACGTAATAATAGTACCACGAAATAAGAATTGTATTTAAATATACTACGAGTATGTATTGTGCCATGTTATTACTCAGTGCATGTATTTATATCCTAATGATGGTAAGAGAATAAATAATTCAAGGAATCGGAAATGTTCTTCTGAAAGTAATAATAATAAATTCAGCTTTATGTCTACAGAAACTTTTAAGTAGTATGCGTAAATCATAACATTATGCAATAAATAATGATTTAGTCACAATTCTAGAAAATTAATAAATGTTCCCAATTATTTTACAAATTTGAGAAGATATTGGATCTTTACAGCAACTGACGACAAAAAATTTGTGTATTATTGTGCGTTTTTATATCTATATTTGTTTAATCTCAGTTATTGCAAGATAATACTCAAAAGATCATTCCATTGTATAAATTTCGAAAATATTGATATACTAAAAAAAAAAAAAAAAAAAAATCACGAAAGATAATTTCCATAATATGTGTCTTTCTTAAAATATTGTGCTTTCTGATATATATCGTGGATTTTGTCTTTGTGTTTCAATATGTTCAATATGTTCAATATGTTCAATATGTTCAATGAAACAATATGCTATAGTATTGGTTAATAGTAGATAAGTTTTAGTCTTTTGAAAATAAGAACATTTTTTGAGTCAACATTCCATTAAAAATGCACATTTACAATTAATGACAAAAAGAAGATCAATGTACACGTTTTGTTTGATATTTGGGGGAAAAAAAAAAGACATCGAATTTCTTTTACCTCGTTGAAGAAATCTCATAAAATGTCATGTAAACTGCGTAAATATTATCTTAAATTAAACATAACACTATAGAATAACATTTAATGATAACTAACATTTTCAAGTTTTTTAATTATGCAAGAAGTTACTAGTCTTTTATTATAGAATTTATAAAGCCCATGAAATTTAATATATCTGTCATCTTATAACTTTTTCGAATGCAACACAGCTTCATAATTCTAAATTATTTTCATGATTATGTGATCGCGTCCGTTAAGTAATTTTTTTAAGCTATACCTAGTGGTTTTTAAAATGTAATTCGCACAATTTTCAAAAAGTAAGAAAAAATCGAAAAAGTAGTGATTACTTAAAAAGTTACATCTCGAATGCAGTGAAGCTATAATAGAGTAAAAACAAATAGTAAGGTAAAAAAATAAGTAAATAAATACAATTGTGTGTTTTAGAAATTGGCACATGTATTAAATTTACGTATTAAATTTGTCAGTTTTGTATGAGAAAAATTGTATAAATATTAAGTATAGTAACACGAAAATCAATATAGCACTTAAAACGATTTGTGATAATCGATAAGAATCGATGGGAAATCAGAGCCCTTGTTCATGATAATAACTTGTAAGCGTGGTAAGAGTTTGGATTGGGAGACTGGGAGTTAGTAACACATCTTTCTAAAGAATTTCCACCATGCTGGACGGGATTCAAGTTCAAGTTCGGCGATCAAACTGGGCTTTCCATGTGTTTAATTGCTTAGTGTTGAAGATAATACTTCACAATGATTAAAGTCAAGCCTTGTGTAATTTAACATTTTCGTCTAGTAGCAGGATATCATTATATAATGTATCAGCACAAAGTCGCACACACAATCATCAAGGATAGAAATGAGCTTTCATGCATAGTTGCCAACATTTTGATTTATTCTGGAGCATTTTTAGCCCGCCATTTGTTTCTAACCACTTTACAGAATAATTTTCTCTATGATAAAATGAGAAAAAAATACTCATAAAAGAAAAGTGGTAGGAAATGAAGGCCGGGCTTAAAATGTCCTGGAATAAATTGAAATACTAGCAACTCTCTTTCATGGTACCACTTGGAAAAAAATTGATGGTTGTATGACTACCCAAAAGATTATCACTTTAAAGATAGACATTGCCTTCTCTGTATGAATCGCTTTCATGGATACGTTACATGTTCATTCAAAAACCAAGTAACACTTACTGTCGTTTTGAAGGCCAAATCTGGACGCATTCATACAGAGAATAATAGATCTTCCTTAATCAGCCGTCAAGTGGACATGACCAGCTTAAGCATTTCCTTATATGACGCGAGGTGGGTAGCACAGAAACGGCTAATTGCCTCGCGTAAAAACCACATTTGTGAAACATTCTACGCACAGACATTGACAGGAGCCTTCCAGTAGCTCCACCAAGAAAGAATATAAGATGTGTTGGGGTTTCGGATCTATTTTTTCGTGAACACTGTGACGAATGTTGGTCATCCAAGCTTATTTTAACTTGCCTATAGCCTCCAATTCGCTCTCCATAACAATTCTTCAGACAAATGATACCTCAAGGCCCATCTAACGAAATGATTGCCTCAGATTTCTTACCTTACTGATACAGAGTTATCTGCAACTTTACTCTCCAGTATGCTTTTTATGCTCCTCAAAGATGACACATTCTAACTGCAGATCCACTAGTTTGTACATTGCAGTTTTATGTAGATCTTCTTATTTTACAAGAAATAGAACCTAAAATGAATTGGTGTATATTTAAACGCGTTATTGCTATTTTTGTGATTTTTCCTTAATTTTTAAGAACCAATGTAGGTATTGATTCAATAAAAATAATATTTATAAACAATGATTTGATTGTATTTTCGGTTTAATTATCTTTATAATGGCAATTGCATTTCTGGTAATAGTTTAAATAAAAGTTCTGTTATGAGTCATCAAATCTCAGAAAAGTGATTTTCTCTAAAGATTTTTAGAAATTTGTTTGCTATAGTAATTTGTTTTACTTTTCAATGTAATATGCAATTAATTTTTACTATTATAAGCTATTAAATGCCAATTATAATTATCTGTAACGTATTTATTGTCAATTAAGGTATGGGATTCATCAAAATGCTATGTCATGTCATAAACCATTCTGTAATATATTTAATATAAGTTGTTATTAATCAATAAGTTGTTTGTTTTCTTGTTTTGACAGAAATATTACCTTGGTATTTATTATAAATACGTATCGAAAGTGAAAGAAGTAATTAAATCCGTTGTTCCGTAAAGAATTATGTTCAGTAAAAGTGTTTAATCTTGATTCAGTTCTCTAGTTATTAATCTTCATAAAATATTCAACGTAAGTGTAAGCAATGTTTAGGTCAACCTCACAGAACAATTTAATTTCAGTTAAGTTAATATATAATGAATTATTCTTCATTTGCCAGTATTAGTTTCTTTTCTTTCTATAGCATGTATAGCATAAAGTGTGTTAAATATATGGACTTGTAAGAGTGCAAAATTTGTAAATCTAGATATTTATGTAAAAAAATTTGTTATACACAGCAGGAAAATCATACAAAAAATAAAAAATAATTATTTCTCTAATGGTTACAAAGCATTACTAAGAAATTTAATAAAATCACACTTAGTATGCAATATTATTAATCTGATATGTATTTTAATGCAATTTCAATGTAAATCCTTCAATAAATGATGCTGCAATGACGTGTCTTTGAGTGCTTGAGTGACATTTCATACTGCAGCTAGCATTAGGAATTGTCATTAACTTAATAATATATTATATGCTTAATGTGTAAAAACGCTTTTAATAGAAACAGAAAAGAAACGTATTCGCTCCCCAAAAAATTTGTTATTGTATAATTTCTTTTTCATTAACACTGGTTATTAGAGATACTATAGCTCAAACATGTCTGTACAACTATTCTCCTCGTTTAGCCACATGAATTTTTTTTTTTTTTAATGAACTTATAAATAATTTAAGATAGTTGTAAAGTAACTAAGTTTATGTAATTTTTTGATAAATTTTAAACCGTGTTATTTACAATGTTTACAACAATATCTATACATATAATAAAAGAAGATGTGTGTGTGTGTATGTCCAGCGCTTTGTAGAAAATGGCTGATTGCAGAGCTACACAAACTTGCATGAAAGTTCGTATTGACCTCTCTTGATGCACCTCGATAGTGCAAATTAGTCATCACCCAGATGCAAGCAATGGGGGATCCGGAACCGATATTGCATAAGTCGGATAAACGATGCCGCAGGCAGTGGGTACCCGATTTAAGTTTTAAGCGATTTGAATAGAATTACTCCTAGTGTTTATTTACAATGCTGAAGGCAGCGGATACCCGATGTGAAGTTTTGAGATATTTCAATGGAATTCTTTTTAGTGTTTATTTACAAAACGATTTAAAATATAGTATTAATATTTTTTGAAAAAATCCTTTAAATATAAAATCTGCAAAACAGGCAAAACCTGTAAAGAAAAAAAAATGTGAAAGAGATATTTTGGGAGCACTTGTGGATAAAAAACGTCTTGAATCCATATGATATAAAATGAAAAGATATATGATCATCAGTTTCGTTTTAAAAATAAGGGACGTTGCCATTCTTCTTTATAAAAATGTCAGAAAATATTCGTATTTTTCTTCATTTAGTTATTTGTTTATGAAACGATTATGATATTTGAGATTTTATTTCTGTGTATTTCAGAATGAACAAATAATATCTTTCTAAGGTCTTGTGAAATAAAATATTTTTATGAACTTCTATATTATATTCTGAGAAGATGTAAAGTATATATATATATATATATATAAGGTTTTGTATATTTGAATAAGGATGTGATATTTTTAATGAATTTTAATCCTTATTATTTGCATTGTTCACAACGATATTTTTAATAAAAAGGAAAAATGTTGTAACGAAAGACTGCAAAAAATAATTAGACGTCCTTTTGAATACCATTTTTAACGAATTATTTTCTCATTTATACTCATTTTTAAAATTTGTGTATAAAACATTTTTCTTGATCACTTTTGAATAAATATCTTAAAACTATACGAAATGAAAAGACATATAATCATCAGTTTTGTTTAAAAAAGTAAGAAAAGTTTCCTTTCTTCTTTGGAAAAATGTCGGAGAGTATTAGTGTTTTCTTTATGTAGTTATTTATTTCTATAGTGGCTTTGATATTTGATCTTTTATTTGTGCGTGTTACAGAATGAATAAAATATCAGTTTCCTTTTAAAAATGAATGCTACGTGGCAATTGTTCACTTTTGATAACATTTAATATATAAGATCATTTTATCGGAAACATTAAACAGAAATATTTTATATTTAAGAAAATTTGCAAATATGTCTGAATATACTAGTCGACAAAGAAAAAAAAAATGAGTAACAGAAATGAAATTAACTATTTTCAGCTAATTTTGTAGCGCAGAATTAAAAAACAATAGGAAACAATAGGAAAAAATCTGTAACACGTACAGTTATTTTTTGTTATGATTATTTAACCTGTACTGGAAGCAATGTACAAAAGGCTTTAGAGGACATACATTACACTGCGCTGCAAAAAAAAAAAAAAAAAAAAATCGACTTCTGATACCATTTTTGCTGATTTTTATGTAAAATGACCTCCTGAATCCGAATATGACAACCATTTTGTCCAGTCACCCACCGTATTCTCAGAACACAAACTCATTCCCCAAATTTTTATCACTTTTCGGTAATTTTATAGCCACGAATTTGATTTGGAGAATGGAAAAGAATTAATAAGAATGAATAAAATTAGGGAGCCGTCCCTAAAAAACAGTGGGTAATATGATAAAATGGACATCATGTTCGGATTCAGGAGGTCATTTCACATGAAAATTTGCCAAAATGGAGTTGAGGGCCATTTTCATGCCGATCAGTGTTATTACTATCAATATTATTAATTTAGCATGGAATACTGTTAGTATGGAGATAATACACATATTGTAGACTAAATAGAACATAAAAACATGGAAAATACACTAAATGATTGAATTGTTATTGTCATTTCTCTTATTATGCGCTGTCAAATCTTCTCTTTTAAAAACCAACAGTAATCACCCATCATTGCTGGATGTCAGCGACCTTGATGTCGGATTTCCATACTTCTAATATCTTGGTGGAATCATTCCCCTTGTTCGTCACTACCCTCTCCAAGATTTCCTGCAAGAAATTCAAATGGGAATGTAAAAAATGTATTTTGAGTGACATCCGGCATCCCATGGCTTGGTAGGACTTAAGAAGCTCTTCTACTGGAATGATATAATTTTCATCTTTTCTGTTTCGTAAAAATTCTTTTACCAGCTTCACAAATGATTTCCAAGCTTCCAATTCCTTTTGATTAAGCTTTTCTTCAAAAGCAGTGTCGTAAATCAATTTTCTAATTTGGGGTCCTATAAAAATACCCTCTTTAAATTTGGCTAGCTTGGCTTTTCACAAGTCCTTTAAATATTTAAATCCTTCACCGTCTTTGTCCCTGGCCTTCACAAAATTTTATTTTTAATTAGTACCAATTTAATGTGAAGTGATGGAAGAAGAACCTTTTCTGATTTAACAAGAAAGGTATACTTAACGATATTAGTTCCAGGTTGGTTGGTTGGTTGGTTGGCTTTTTTGGCGCAAGGTCCGCAATGGGACATACTGCGCCAAACAATAGTTTAAAGAATAGAGTGTAGCTTCTGGATGGGTATAAAAAAAACACATTCAATGTTAAAAATAGAATAATGTAAAAAGTTAAAATGTAAAAAGACAAATATTTAAAAATAATAGAAAAAAGAGTAAACTGTGTATAAGATAAAATGATGTAAAAAGTTATGAACAGTGTATATAATGAAATGAACAAAGTAATTAATAAAAACAGATATCGTCAAAAAATAAGCAGTGTATATAATAAAAGCATATGTAAAATATAAACAGTGTATATAGTAAAAAAGAAGTAAAAAGTGATAAAGTGTAAAAAATAAAATCAGAGATCATTATAAAAGCCTGCTTCTTTTAAGAAGTTGGTCGAATGATGATGTGGAATAGTACCCAAAAGATCCGTCAGATTTGGAGATGATGAATGAAAGTAATATCTGTATAAATGCCGAAGGCATGGGCAATCGGTGAGTATATGACGAATTGTAAGTGAATCGTAATGACAATTGGGGCAAGTAGGCTCCTGCTGTCCAAGTAACAAGTGTTTATGTGTAAGTCTCGAATGGCCAATTCGCAGACGAGTAATAATTACATCATATTTTCTAGGAGTAAGTGTAGGCCAGATAACTATTTGTGGTTTGATTTCTTGCAATTTATTATTATTTTGATTATTCCACTCCCTTTGCCAAATACCTTTAAAAAAGCCTCTAAATGTGTATTTAATGTCATCATAAGGAACGGAACAGTTTAAAATAACAGAAGCCTGCCTTGCGGCTTTGTCTGCTGCTTCATTGCCTTTGATGCCAACATGACCAGGAACCCAGCAAAACAAGATGTCAAATCCCTTTTTCAGAAGGTCGTGGTAAGTTTTTAAAATAGAGGTGAAAGATGAATTACAAGAGGTAGATGAAAGAGAATCAAGAACACTCTTTGAGTCTGTATATACAATGAATTTACGATTTTGATGAGATGAAATAAAATTAAGGGCAACCTCAATAGCTAAAAACTCTGCAGAGAAAATAGAAAAAGCGTTAGGAAGTTCATAGCTTAGAGTAGTATTGTCAGAGATAATCGCACAACCAACCTTATTGCTTGTTTTAGAACCGTCAGTAAAAATTTCGGTATATTCTTTATAATTGCTTTGATGAGCTTTGTAGAGTGTCTGAAAGATAGAGGCATCAGTGTTACCTTTGTCAAAACCTTTGAAAGGATGAAGACATGAAATACCCTGGAAGTTCCATGGAGTCATATTTAAAAAAACCCTAGGACGAATTTTGGTATGAGGATGAGGAATGCCGGCAAGAATATTCTTGATTCTGAGACTAAAATGTGGGATGCAAGATGGACGGTTTAAAAAGAGATTGTCATTACTGTTATTGATATGAGGATGAATTGGATGATTAGGATGAGAAAGTATTGTATGGTACAGTTGTAAAGATAACTGCTTCTAATATTAGTAAGGGAAGGCTCTACACAGTCAGCATATAAACTGACAACTGGAGAAGTTCGAAAGGCCCCTGAGCAGATCCTAAGTGCACTGTGATGAATTGTGTCAAGTTTTTTAAGATAAGAATTAGGAGCAGACTCATAAATTTCGCAGGCATAGTCTAATTTTGAACGAATTAAGGAGCGGTAGATTTTTAGTAGAGAAATGCGATCAGCCCCCCAAGATGTGTTTGCAAGTGCTTTTAAAATATTTAAAATTCTTTCACATTTCGTCCTTAAATAAGAAATATGGTCTTTAAAATTGAGTTTCTTGTCAAAAATTACACCCAAAAAACGGGCAGAGTCAATTACCGAAATAGGTATGTCATTAATAAAAATTTGTGGATCAGGATGAAGACCACGTTTGCGGCAAAAATGCACACACTGTGTTTTGTCACTGGAAAAAGTAAAACCATTTTTATTAGTCCATTTAAGAATGTTTTTAACAGCAAGTTGTAACTGTCGTTCAATGAAACGCATATCATTTCCCTGACAAGAAATCTGCAGGTCGTCAACGTATAGACAGCCGTGAACAGTTTGTGGAAGTTGTTTTAATATATCATTGATTTTTAAAGAGAAGAGTGTAACACGCAAGACACTGCCTTGAGGTACACCTTTCGTTCTGAAAGTAAAAGTCCGAATAAACTGAACCAATCCGAACTTGGAAGCGTCTGACTCTCAAAAGATTTTTAATAAAAATTGGAAGGTTACCACGAAAGTCCAAATTAAATAGATCCTTCAAAATGCCATGGCGCCATGTCCTGTCATATGTCTTTTCCATATCAAAAAAGATTGACACCAAATGGTTACTTCTCACATTAGCTTTCCGAATATTGGTCTCTAGAAGTAAAACATTGTCAATAGCAGAGCGGCCACGCCTAAAACCACTTTGCCATGGGGAGATTAACCTTTTCTTTTCAAGAATATAAACCAGCCTAGTATTAACCATTTTCTCGAGCAGTTTACATAAGCAGCTAGTCAAAGCAATTGGCCTGTAGTTTTTTGGATCAGTTGCATCTTTGCCGTGCTTAGGAAAAGGAATAATAATGGCATCATGCCAAGCAATAGGAAAAGTATTTTCGGTCCAGATTCTATTATAAAAATGAAGGAGATTTTTAAGAGACTGTATTGATAAGTGTTTGATCATGAGGTAAGTAATGCCATCAGGACCAGGGGCAGACTTATGACTATGTTTCAAACTATTGTTTAATTCACTTTCAGTAAATGGGCTATTGTAATCTTGTGATGAGCAGGACCTAAAATTTCTTGTTGAGCGTTCAGAATTATATTTATAAGATAGAAAAGGTTCACAGTAGGAGTTCGAGCTAGAGACATTAGATAAAGTTCTACCAATGGTATCTGCAATACTTTTCATTGAAGTGATCGTTTGGCCATTATCTTTCAAAAAAGAAATACTATGATTAGAGTAAATTCCCATTGCTTTTTTAACACGATGCCAAAGCTGTTTGCTGCTTAAATTGGAGGTAATGCCGGACACATATTTAATCCAGGAATTCTTTTGGGATTTCCTGCGAATTCTCCGTGCGGCTGCCCTTGCTTTTTTGAATGCGATATAATTAGCAGTGGTTGGGTACCTCCTAAAAATTCCCCATGCTTTTTGCTGCTGTCTTTTTGCAATACTGCATTCATCATTCCACCATGGCTTTGAATGTTTATGGAGACGCCCAGAAGATTTTGGAATAGTAAGATTGCATTTATTATACAATTAGTGACATCAGTGATTGCTTTGTTGATATCACCTTCAATCATATCATGGGTTATAGTTGCATATATAGTGAAAGCAGTCCAGTTGGCCTTGTCATAGATATAATGTGGATTACCCGGATGATGTTCATTAAAATTATAAAAAGATAAAAATAAAGGAAAGTGGTCACTACTATGTAGATCGTTACTCACAAAAAATTAAAATATGGATATAGATTGGGAGAGCAGATGGCAAGGTCAATTGCATGGAAAGTCCTAGAAGGCTCGTGAAAGTAAGTATTGTCCCCATTATTTAAGATACACAAGGAGTTGTCAGAAATAACATTTTCAATGATTTGACCACGGGGGTTATTATTAGGACTTCCCCATAGCAAATTATGTCCATTGAAATCTCCAAAAATTAAGAAGAGAGTTAGAAGTTGAGAAATAAGGCTATTGAGGTCATGCTGGTTTATGGATGCATTTGGTGGAAGATAGAGAGTGCAAATGGTCATTAATAGATGAGAGTGTACCTGAATGGCAACAGCTTGAATGTTCGTATTTAAAAGTATATTGGAATGTGGTACATTATTAGAAATTAGAAGGGCTACCCCACCTGTAGCTCGGTTAGACTGTGTAAAATCTTTCCTGAAACAGGTATAGCCACGAAATTTGACTTTATCGTGTTGTCTTAAGTATGTTTCTTGGAAAGCGAAGCATATAGGTTGATGATCAGAGATCATATCTCTGATTTCATCACGTTTATTAATAAAACCCCGGCAATTCCATGAAATGAAATTGGTCTTTTTTTTTTTTTTTTAGATTATAACATCCACGTCATTGTCCTCTGATGCAGTAGACATTCCATCCTCCCCATCAGAAGGATGGAGGCTGATCGTATCACCTTGTTTTGAAACGTTTACTTTATTATTTTTATTTGTAGTGGGAGTGGACAATTTTATTAGTTTCTTTTTCTTGATATTGAGATGAGAGGGTGAATTTGAATGTTTTAGAGAGGTAGAGTTAAGATTTTCCCCAGACAATAAGGTTTCAGTAGTTTGTGGCGTTTTCTTTAGGTTTCTTGATTTGGATGAAGATGACTGTGAAGAGTTAGAAGCCTGATTTGGATTGGATTGTAAGTTTGGGGAATTCTTTAATGCAGTTACAACTGGAGAGCTAGTATTATGAACAGTGTCAAGTTCCAGGTTGGAAAAATGTTCTACTAGGCTATTCCTTTTTTACAAAATGTTGCTATGTTGTTCTGGTATCCCATAAGAATAAAAAGCAACAATGCTTTGTAAAACCACTCTGAAGACCCATTAATATAGCGATGACCTTTATGTCTCCACAGATCTGCCAATTGAACTCTTTATATTTAATTGACTTCAGAATAGTCTCCATGTTGGCATACGTTTCTTTCATCGAAGCTGTATAAGCAAGTGATATTGACGGTTTCTTATTTCCATTATAAAGTAATACAACCTTTAAGGTATATTTAAGAGAAAAATAAAAAATACCTAAGAATAAATAAAAAGGCGTCGTTTTGAAGATTCGGGCTCAATTTGAAACTCCTTCATTAATCCATTTATGTCGAAACAAATGCAAAAGTCCACTCCGTAAAACACCGAGTATACTACATTTCTATTTCGGTAATATGTAATGTTTGTTCCACCTGCAAACAGATTCCACTCTTGCAGTCTAGAGCCGAGGAGTTCCGCTATTGTTTTAATAAGCGCAGTTCACGTACCAAATCCTTAACGTATAAAATGATTTGACGTATATATTATCTCAGGTCTAAAGTACCGTCAAAAGTATCTTCAGATATCTCTATATTTACATTGGAATCTTCTTCAATGTCACTCATCTCAAGAATGTTATCTTTCCAATTCAAGGGTGGAGTTGGAATCGGTAAGCTTTCTCAATGAGGAACAAGTAGGATGGGAGATGGGATATTTGGATATTCAATTTTATGTTTTTGTTTTATTGAATACCTTTTGTGTTTGTAAGACAGAAGTAGCAACCATCAAAATGATTTAAAGGTTCACGCCACACCATAAGAACAGCAAATGAGAGTTTTTTTTTTTGCCTTTCATCCACTGAGCAAGAGTCACATTGCAGCTTACGCAATACACATGAGGAGCCCAACTTTTATCTTGGTTACCAATTTTGTAACCAAAATACAAAAAATAGGCTTTTTTTACTTATTGTGTTAAATGCCTACCTTGTGATTTTAATATGAATCGTACACAAATATAGCAAAACTTATCGGGTACGGTTTTACAAGTTCTACGCTGAAAAGTTGCTATTTTGAAAATGCAACATTAATTATAAAAGAGCACAGCCATACTTAAACAAGAATATCTGTTAATTAAAATACCAAAAAAAAAAAAAAAAAAAAAAAAAAAAAAAAAAAAAACGGGTAAGGTACGAATACAGCGTTGCCAAACAGGGGTTGCCAGCAGTGAGTGTGGCCAGGAGGCAGGGTTGCCAGCACGAAAGTTTACCATGTGTCATATTGTAAAAATCATAAACAACTTAGTGAAATTTGTCACTTTCTAACAAAAAAATGGGACAAACAAGATTACCAGGACTCTGGGTTACTAGCAGGAAGGGTTACCACCAACGAGATATATAAATTAGAGTGCTGATTCAATGGATGAAGGATTAGCTTTACGTGGTTAAAGATGAATTACGTGACATGCTCCAATAGGTTGCTGTGTTTGGCCCTTTATCGCTATTTTGGCATTTAAAATATCAGTTCGACAAATTATAATTATTATTAGGTAACATGGCAGTCCTATGACCGAAATAAATTGTTTTTAAAATAATTTTACACATATTTCACATTTTAATAAATCATAAAATACCTTTTTTTTTTCATTGTTTCCCAACAATGTTTAAAAGTGTTTATAAAAGAAAATTTAAATTTTTAAAGAGCTAAATTTAACAACAAATAATAATTTTTCAACTATTTTTAAGCATTTTGTCGGTTAAAGTTCAACTACACGAAATAAAAAAGAAGTAAAATCAAAATCAAAATGATTTAGAACAAAATAATATTAAACTACGAAAGTAAACAAAAACATTGGCGGTTATAGCTTATGCGGAGAACAATCTCTAAACTGTTGCCATAGGAATTTTTCTGAAAATAAGCTGTTACCAAGGGAACCACCGAATACGCAGGTGCAAGGAGAGCATGTCACATGACTCATCTTGGACCTTCTAAAGGGTTACCATTTATCACTCTACTTTATATACCTCGTTGGTTACCACCTGTGATATTGTGAAAATGATAAAAAATCGGGAAAATTGCCATTTTCTGATAATCTAACAGAAAAATGTGACGTGGTGGGACTTTTTTACTTGCAGATATTAAAAAAAAAATGGAATTAATAAAAAAAATAATAATAAAAAAATAATTTGACCACTGTTACCGAACCACTGTAGACCAGTGTTATTTATATACATATGAAATATTTAGAATATAAAAAAAATATTATACTTTTAAATGTGTATATTTCAAAATTAGAAGCTCTTAGAATTATTAGAATATGAAAGACAACTTTTGTTTTATGCACATTTTGATGTTTTACAATGATGGAAAGAAAAAAGAACATTAATGTTGTTATCTTAGTTTTCATTCTATCTAAACAGTCTCTCCTGCAGAAACATTTGAGAGTTATTCAAACTTGTAAACTTAGAAAGTTATAGAAATTTTTTATTTTTCCGACTGAGTGAAAATAATGCTTAATGTCAGCTTGGATAGCTCAACTGGTAGAGCCTTGACCTTGTAAGTCAAAGATCCGGGGTTCGGCTCCCGGTCCAAGCATTATTTTCACTCAGTCGGAAAAATAAAAAAAATCAATAAATATGATTTTCTTCCCAATCAGTTGATTGTGTGATTTTAATAAAAATTAGAAAGTTATAGTTTACTTATAAATCTCTATACAATTTCCCGATTTATCAGAAATTATTGTGAAAATTCAGTATTATCCCGTAGTTGCTCAATTCTCAAAACATAAGATTTTATCATGCGGAAAAAGAAGAAATAAAAACCGTCCTTGAAAAATCAAATTTAAGAATTATTATTATTATTATTATTAATTTTGATAAGAATTAAGAGTTTCTATTGCATCACAAAAATTATCATTAGACTCTTTGAGGCTAGCAGTTTGTATTAAAAAAATTTCTTTTCAAGAAAACAGAAGGGTGTGTATATATATACGCGTGTGTGTGTGTGTGTATTAAATGTAAAAATAAAAGTTCAACGAGTAAATAAAGTTACGAAAGACAGAAAAAGATTCAATCATGTTTATGAGATAAATAAATAAATAAATAAACATGAAGAGGCTAATAAATAAAATGTATTTTTAGTTTGGACACTTTTGATTTCAAACCTTTCTTCAAATAATTTAAAAGACTTGACGAATCAGCCTGGAATTTCAGGAGTGGGGAGAACATGCTATATTCCATATATTTTCGTGAAAGATTTGCATTGGAAGGAGAAGGGGAGCCATGAAGTGAAATGTTTGGGACCACCATGTAAAAAGAAATGCTTGAAATGCTTTTTGGCTGCAGCATATAATTATTAGGCCAATTTCAATTATATGTATTCATTCAAGACTAGCTCATACATGCATGGAAACAGAAAGATGTCTTATTTAAATTAAGTCTCACTGAATTGTTTGTCAAAATGTCTGAGATTGAAAGTTTCCTGTTTATCTATATTCGGATTTTTCCGTCATTTCGGCACGGATAAACATTATCCCAGAGAGATGATATTTTGCTAAATGTGTTTAGGATAAATTAGGGGAAAAAAAAAAAAAAAAGAGTGTATGCGTATCAGATTAAGAGAAAAGAAAAAAAAAAAAAAAAAAAAAAAAAAAAAAAAAAATATTTATTTATTTATTTTTGTAAAATTTGTAATTTTTTTTTTTCCATTCTCGTGTTAATGCTTGATTATAGTTTTAAGGGTTTGAGGGATTATAAGGAGGGTTTCATAAATGAATATATGGGATTATGCTTTATTTATAAAAATCCTGAAAAATATTTTTATACTCGTAAGTTTATCATAAGTATAAAGAATACGTTATATAGATTAAACTACGCATTATGTTATAAGAAATAAATATTCAGGCGAAATGAATAAGTTTAATAAATTCGAAAAGTTGCACATAAATAAATTATATTAAATAAATCATATCAAATATTTTCCAAAATTGCTATTTTAAATTACGTCAATGAAAAAAAAAAGTAACAAACTTTTATTTATTAATTATTTCTGTCTTATTTAAAAAAAAAAAAAAAAAAAAAAAAAAAAAAACTATTAATAGAAGATAATTGAAATGCTTCAAAGAATATATGCTACATTATTTCAGTTTTATTTGCAAAAACGCTGAATTCACAAAATAAGATCTTTAATTAAATAATTAAATTTCAGAAGAAACTACTTAAATGCATAATTTTTATGTCAGATTTCTGTGATATTTAAATAAATAAAAAAGTATATGATTTGAAATCTGATACATCTAACAACATTAGTTTTAATTCGCAGTTTGAATGACTTAGAATTAAACAAGTACTTTCATAATTATAAAACGGAATGTTACGACAAAACTTTAATATTTAAAATAAATGTTTCAAGCGTTAAGAAACAAAATTTCCATAATTAAATATATATGCTTGTGTATTATGTTAATTATCTTTATTATTATTTTCTTTATGTTTAAAGATTTGATTACTAAAAGAATACCATTTTATACAGTTTAGCAAACAATATATGCTTATTTAAATAAACGAAGACAAATTGTAACAAATCATTCTATTTATAAATTTGAAAACTATTTATTTAAATACTGAAAATTTCACCGATTTCTTTTCCCTCCATCGTACATAATAAAGCAAAATAGCAGAATTTTATTAGTATTATTAAAGTTATTGTTTCAAGATACAGAAATAGGATAGTTATTTACAGTAATAATGTTTTACGAATATATTATTTATATAAATTAATAAATCTTTTTTAGTTTATTGCAGAAATTAAGCATATATTTTGAACTTTAAGTAACGACTCATATTAATTTTTAGCTGTTAAAGATAAAATCAATTTAAAAAATATGATGGAACTATACTCTGAGTTATACTATAATTGTAATATTCTTGAGCGGACAATTCAAGCGCAAATCACAAGTCGATTTTTAAAGTTCAAAGACATATCTGTTCCTTTTTGAGGAAAAAAAAAAAAAAAAATACTTGTATTCAATGATGATGAATGAACGCAATTTAATCAAATACGCAGTTGAAAATAAAGTTTATTATTTCACAAAAAGCATGATTAAAAATTTTGGTGAATTTAGATGTAACCAATATTTTTATAAATTCAATACGAATTTTCAACGTTTTAATATAAAAACTAGGACAATATTTCAAAGTTATTGGTTGCAGTTAATTCATCTTAAGTTAGCGTCATTTTTTTAATTTTTTTTAATTTTTTTTTTATGATGAACTTTATTTTGAACAGCGTACCAAAAATTATCTATATATAGACATGAGTGTGCCGTAAAAGCAGCAGCTATATTCGAACTTTTTTCTTCTGTTGCCAGATGAACTGTCTGGTTAAGATATTTCAATTTATAACTATTATTGGATGATTTTGTAGTTTATGGTTTTTTTCTTACAAACTTTTTATTTATTATGTACTGTCCTGTGTTTCCTTAAGTGTTTATTTCAAATCATATTATTATGATATATATTATAATTTCCAGTGCATATTTAATGTCAGTAGAGTTTTTCTACATCTTTATTTTTAATTTAAACTTATATTTTTAGATAGAACTTCCTACATTATTTTAATAACATTTTAAGTATGAGTGAAAGGGTTTTTATTTAATTATTTTTTTTCGGAATGTATCGATATTAATACATTGAGTTTCCAATAAGGAGCGTAAATTTGTATGATGATTAAAATAACAATATAATTTTACTTTATTCAATGTTAAGTTACTTTGAAATCCATAAATATAAAACTGATTACAAAACAACACTAGATTCTTTACTTTAAAAAAGTTTATTCTTAATTTTTGTAACTTCAGATTAATGTACATCTCTTTTATTCTAACGAATATATGTTCTTGAATTTCTGGCCGAACGACAGAGTTGACAGAAAATAATTTTTTTGGAATTTTTGGTTGCGTTCAACTTAAGGATGACCATGTTGTGAGATTTATTTTTATTAATTTATAGTTGAGAGTTTAATCTGTTCTGTTAAAACAATATGCCTCTGCATTAGATTACGATAGAATCTCTAATCACAAAGCGAAAATTTACAACAAAAATTGGCAGTCAGGTACATTAAAGAGTGCAGAAGGGGTTCAACATAAGAAAAATAAAATAAAAATAAAAATAAATGTTTTAAGTTCAACGTTTAATGCCATACCATTTAGTTTTCGTAAGTCTTTACAATTTTTATGAACCCTATGCGAAAAATTTGTTTTAGCTAAAGAAAAATAAAAAGTTTCAGCTAAAAAAAAAATAAATAAATAAATAAATAAATAAACTACAAAAATTGTTTGTTGTAAATCTCGTAAAAAAATTTCATTTTTCTGTAAAATATTTTTAAGGACGATTAATCATTTATGGATTTTTTCGAATTTAATGAATTCTAATGTTTACTGCTACGAAGCTACTGGTATGATGCATTAACAAATTGTAAGACAGTTGAAGTACGTTCTACACTCATACTTAACATCAAGATATGAAAGGAGCGATTTCAAATAATTTCTTTTACAAAACAATGCAGCAAAAATTCTTCTAGAGCAAGTTATTAAGAAAAGTCGTCGAAAAATTGTGAATCAATCAAGAATTTTGCAATGATTAAATTTTTAGTTATGTTTTTAAAAATAAATGTGTTTCAATTCTACTTATAGTAATAAAAGAAATATATTTCTTTTATTACTATTTTTTTATTCCTATTAGCAATTTTATTTCAAAGTTTGAGAGCGGGTTTTATCAGGGTTCGCCCAAGCGGGCCCAGCCCGAAAGAATCCGCCCCGGTTTTTCCGAGAGGGCCCACTTGAAAAAAAAAACCCACTATTGTTTCAAAAAATTCAAAATTCCCACCTGGATTTGGTCAGTTTTTTTTCTCTTTGCATTCAACACCGACTTCATATGTATCAATCGAGAGATTTTTCTCAACTTTTGGATTTGTTTGGAGTCCGTGGATTAGTGTGGAGTCCAACTTTTGGATTAGTGTGGTGCTACGCAACAGTTTAGGGGTTGACAAAGCAGCAAAACTAGTAAAAGTATATAGTCATTTACGATCAAAATCAAACTATGCACTTCCCTCAGAAGTCTAGACTGACTAAATTTTTCTTTCAGTAGTATAATATTTTTACTTTCTTCTATCTTCAATAGAAGAAAGTATTGGATTCGTAAAAATTTTCGATTTCGGGTTTTTGATGGATTTACACGTTTTGAGAGCTGTAGAACACGATTTTACCATTTTTAGAAAATATCTGTCTGTCTGTCTGTCTGTCTGTCTGTGTGTGTGTGTGACAAAATTTTGTGGCAACTGTATCTCTGGAACTACTGCACAGAATTTCATACAAATTGGTATGTAGTTGCACCTTGACATAAATTAGTGCCTATCAACTTTTGGTAAAAATCGTCTGACAGGTTGCGTTGCCATCCCGCTTTTTCTAAATTTTTAACAGGGTGATATAGATCAAAATTTTTTTAAGATGGGTATCTTTCGAAAGGTCTCGTCAGTACCTTTAAAACGAATGGTTGAACTATAAATCTGTGATAATTTAAAACAAAGTTATCGATATTTTTTTTACTTTTTACGAAAAAAAACTTAGAAAAAAAATCTGTTTTTTTTTCTCTCCCCTTAATTTTATCAAACTCCCACGGTTTCCGTGTTCTGACAAACTTAAACTAATTTTTGCTTTTTTCCCCTAATTTTGTGAAAGTCCCACGGTTTCCGTGTTTTGACAAACTTTAACAAATTTTCACATTTTACCCAAAATTTTGTCGAAGTCCCACGGTTTCCGTGTTTTGACAAACTTAGAATAATTTTCACATTTTACCCAAAATTTTGTCAAAGTCCCACTTTTTTTTTTTTTTTTTTTCTTTTAATTATTCTTACTGAGTGAATTTGTATAGGAAAATATAGAAGAAAGTCTCGTGGTGGTCACAACATACTAGTTTTCTGTGTTCCTATTCTGTTAGTGCTAAAGTAAGAAAATCAGTTTTCATTCAGCAATATCTAATATATATATATATATATTAGATATCGCTGAATGAAAACTGATACTGAAATATATATATATATATACATACATATATATATATATATATATATATATTATGTTTTACCTAATAAAATACATGTAATTATGCTTATAAGAAGTTTTTAATTTTTCAAACAAAAATGTGTATATATATTGACAAATTATATTTAATAATGTGTGTAGTAATAAATAGCTATGAATCACTAGACTTTTAAATTAGGTTTAAGTATTTACCTGTGATCACAATTAAAACTGACCAGTTTAGGTAGAACATTTAAAATGAAATCAAAATTTGAAAGTTTCCTGAAAAAAAAAAAAAAAAAAAAAAAAAAAACAGTAAAACCCGATAAAACACGGGTTTTAGATGGTAGGCCTAGTTGTGCTGGGCTTTTTAAAATAAACCCCGGGTTTTTTCAAACCCTGCGTTTTAAACAATACTAATGCGATACTATGTGCGATAGGCGAAAATCCTGGATTCATCCCAAAGGATGGTCCGGAGATGCTATCACAATTTTTATCTCTACGAAGGGGATGCCTCCCCTGCTTCGGTGACCCCCCCCCCCCACACACACACAAGATTTTATTTCAGAAATTAATTTACTGACCATTTATTTTATTTATTATTATATATTTTTTTTATGTAGTGAGAGTTTTTAAATAACTTCGCTACAAATTTTTATTATTTTGTAGCTTTCAATCCTGCTTAGAGGGCAATTAGGTTTCAACCTTTCGTTAGTGGTAATGGATAACTTATTTTTTGTAATGATATTTTTCTTTCAACAAACAAGTTATTTAAAGAGAAAAGTATAACAGAGTTAGTGATTAAAATAGTAAATAGCCTACATGTTTAATGTACTGTTAATGCAAATTCAGTGTGAATACAGTCTTC